>CM051456.1:108764713-109364713 GCA_028274465.1 Plantago ovata | reverse complement strand
GGCCTCGTTCTTGGACTCCCAGCTGATGGGACTTGTCAATAGTCAACAAAGGGTTCTCTGGACAGTTTTTGCACCGGCGGACAATGATATACTAAGCCAGCTTCAGGGGGAGGACTTGTCTAGTTTATTGATGAGGCATCTTGTTCCTGGAAGAGACGTTTCCCTGATGGACCTTAAAAGGATTCCTAACGGCACAAGATTTCAGAAGAATATGGATGGTGTTCCTCTACAACTCACCAAGAATCAAGATCAGCAGCAGCTTATGGTTAATGGGGCTGAGATCACGAAACCAGATTTGTTCCGTGGTACGTGGATTACTGTTCATGGGATCAAGGGCGTTATCCCGAAGCAATCGATCGAGGAACAACAAGTTCGTCATCATGAAACTGATCCATTCTTTACACATGCGGCTCGTCAAGATTCTTAGATATCAATTGATTTTATTTAATACTCTGTACTTGTCTTTGTTTTGGCATCATCGATGTCGGATGATATCTTTCATTGTCATTGTATCAAACAATATTCTAGAAGTACTATTTTATGTAATATATAAACTCAATTTGTTGTTCTATGAGATTCTCAATTCCATCAAGTTTAGTGAACAATTGTGTGATAGTGCAATATATATGAGCCGATTAGAAATAATACTACTACTTCCTTAGTTAAATTGTGTCAACACAATTAATGTGAGCTGATATACAATTAGTTATTAGTAATTGTTTAAATTTTTTCCTGTAAACAGAAACAAACATAATTGTGTACTTTATAAGCTTTTGTTAGGTAATTGAAAGTACGCTCCGGGTTTTATCCTTTCAGGAAACCTACACATGCATACTCCTCTGAAAATAGCATATAAACAGATAAAACTGGGCAGAGTAGCATTTATTTCTCTAATTGTAGTAGGAGCCAAAAACAGGAATAGATATGACGACGAATGAATTGGAGAAATACGCTCTTAATTTCAATCAGCGTGCGAACTCCACAAATACATACATAGAAATATTCGGATAATAAAAATCAAGATGTGTTTTTGCACGCATTATCACATGCACTACCCAGTATATTTTCAAGCAAACAAAAGGAAAGATTGAATCAGTATATATGTACAGATATACTGTATACAACTTTGAGTAGACTACAGCCATTCCTTATTTATCTGATGATGCATATATGCCAATCTAGACCTACCATGACGTATAGCCAATCTGCCAAGAAGCCATAGTATGCGTCTCTCCATGATCTGTTGAACAGCAAAGGACCAACAATGTCCATTACATGATACGTATTCTCCAAAAAATGGTCCGCCTAATTATTATTAGTACTTGGTAGTAGTGTTTTAATGGCTCCATTTGATTGGCCTAAAAACCAACAACAAGATTGAACTTATGAACTTAATTTTGTTGAACCACTCTACTCTCATATGGTATATGGTATGAGACTTTTTTAGTGATTTTAAAAAGCAAATACGTATGATTTCAAACCTAAAACGGACAATATTATATGATAAGACGCGTGTGAACCAGATTACGAGTACCTATGTGACAGTGTCGGCCTGCAAGGGGTGAATGGTTACATGCCATCTCACCGATTTAAGATGGGGAGTAGTTGAGTAATTAATTTTCGTTTTCCAGTTACTAATAAGAATGGGGGAGTACTTTAATTTTCATTTTCAGTTAGGGATTAGATAGATCTTCGTAACTAACTTACTATGAGTGTCATTATAATATCCGTTAAATATGTTTCATAACTCACTTTAATTGTGAAACGAGATTATCATGAGTAATTCAAACTTCCATTGGTTCTATAAAGTTGGACAGTTTTTGTTGACAAAAATTATCTAAAGTTCATCGATCAGATCTTCAATTCCAATTGATAACTTTTGAAACATACTCATAAATCACAATGGAACACACCATCAAAATTTTCTATGTGATCGGCTTCCTCTGTGTAGTTTTCTGCAGAGGTATTGTGATCCAAGTTGTTTACTCTCCTTTTCTTTTCTTTTTCTTTACTTTTACTAATGAGGTTTGTGGTAACCTATTATAGTTATGAAAAGTACACACTTTGATCCATTATATTTTTTTTTCTCAATTTTAACATATTAATATATATTGATAGGTTCAGCGCAAGAGAATCGGATATGTCCTCCAAGTAAGCTAGTAATTGAGCAAGTTGCAATAAACCAATTAGTTGATCGATGGACCGTGAATATTACAAACAATTGTGCATGCACTATTTTGCAATTGAGCCTTTCATGTCCTCAATTTGTGTCCTCAATCAAACCCGATCCGTCATTCATAACCAAATCTGGCGATGGCAAGTGTCTCATTGATAGTCTTGTTTATGGCTTTAAGTCTGTCACTTTCACTTATAGTGGTCAACGAATGAATTTTAAAACTTTGAATTACACAGAAGCTTGCTCTTAAGCCTGGAAATCTCACTTGTATCCCAATAAGTTAGGGGGAAACAATGATAATAATTGATTATGTACCATATTTATAATGATATTATATCTTCTCCTTCAATTTTATTATGTTTTATAGCATTATAGGTCAAGGTTGTTGTGGGGTTTTTAGACAAAATTAATAATGGTTAATTTCTATGGCAATAAGCTAAAATACTCCATAATGAAGAGGTGTCGACGTAGCATATTCATACTTCTACATAATTGTTAATTGTCCTATCATGAAAAGAATGATAAATCTATGGATGAAAAGATTGAGAAGTTATTTAGAGCACTAGCAATAGAGGGCTTATTTTGGGCTTTAACCCCAATTAATATTTTTTAATTTCATTTTTTTTCTATTTCATCAATTGTATGGTGCATGTGGAATGTATATGTCATGTGGACCCACAAAAAAGCTCCTAATAATCCAAAACCATTGTAACAAAAATTGAAAGGGTAGCCCCAAATAAGCTTCAAGTTTGCTAGTGCTCTTAGTATTAGTACAATTGCGTAGCCCCTGAAGGTTAAGAACTAATACAACAAATTGTAGGTAAAGGTAAATCCAACAATTTATCCACAAAATCTGTAAAAACAGAAGTAGCAGGATAGGCTCTTCGTTTTAAGGGCCTATGCAGCAGAAGAATCTAGAACATTATATAACCAGATATATCTGTGAATTAGCATGCTTTGGATTCCTAGAAGAATTAGCATGCATTAATTATCAGGTGACTTGTTAGTTATCTCATACCACATGTTAGCTTCTTTGCTGTTACGATCTTACCGGAGACATACTCATCTCATAGTACCTAATCCTAAATTTGTCACTTGGTCGAAGCCAACAATGTAAAACTCACTCTGGCTCTTGAAGAGAGAAAGAAACTTTACACAAAATCTACAACTTGTTAGATCTTCAAAGTTATGGAAGACGCAATTCTAAAACTGAAACTGAAGACGCATAATAGAGCCTCTTTGAGCTAAGAGAACTTTCAATCCCATTGTCACACAGCCAGAGTGATTATTCCAGGAAGGAAACATTGACTTGATAATGATACCGAGTTTATGATCAATTTCATACACCTTTTGGTTAGAAATGATCCTCCACAATTCATTGTGGACCATGCATAATAATGAATGATGTGGTACTATTTAAAACACAAGGTCATGAAAATCCCATAAACATAGTCTATACAAGAATTTTCCAGGAGTATTCGAGTATGCTGTCATTTTACCGACAAGATCAAATAAGACAGATCGCTCCAGTACAAAAAAGTCCACACAATTTCAGAAACCCCTAAAACAGACAATCCCATATACAGGGGTTGTCGTTGCCACATATATCAAGCATCAACTCGTCCAATCGATTGACCTCCAATTTGACAAAAACGAGAGGAGGATTATCCATCCAATATCTACCGGTGTTGTTATTGAAATAACACTCAGTACTCAGGGCAGAAAGACAATAACATGAAATTCATGCATGCAAATTTACGAAGACACACGATACTAAAACAGCATATGAACCCTCCTGGTTTCTATTGGGTACCTAGACGTTGTTAATTAGAAGGAAAAAAGGAGCTGGCTTCTCTTTCTCTTGGCCGAATATCAATCTTTGAATGTCCTGGTAACATATGAAGTCTACTCAGAGTCCGCTCCTCTTTACAAGGCAAGCAACATACTACTAGTTTCTGAAGAACTTCTGTGTGCTTCAGAAAATACTCTACCAATTTGAATTCATCCTCTTCCTCTTTAAAAAGCTCAACTTGATTTCCTTAAGATGCAGTTCCAAACAAATTGGAGTGATTTGTACCAATGACTCAAAACTTGAATATCCTTCTTCATAATCGCCAAATCCCTGTGTGAAATATGAGAAAGATAAAGTCAGTCATGTACAGTCACATATAGCAGTGTGACATGAGTACTAGAGCGCAACTCGTGTAGCTAGTTCATGACATTAACAAATATATACTCACCTCTTCAATTGTGAGTTTTCCAAGATTAGGTGCACTGATGAGTAAACGTGCCAATATTTCCCATCCTTCAGATCTCAATATGCAACCAAGTGATAAGCAAGATAGATTTCGAAAAACTGGCAGTTGCATATATGAATGTTGCAAAGCCTGTAAGTAGCCAAGATAATATTTCATTTAGTTCAAGGATGTCCTTTATAATTTCATAAATAGGATCGATAATATGCAATCACTTTTATGGACTCAGCCATCAAACACCCAATACCCCTCCAATTCTTGATGCTAATATTCGACAGTCTACCAGACATGGAGAAAAGGCTCCTCAGACACTCAAATCAATATTTATAGTGGAAACTGGAAAGAACCACACAAAATTACTGAGAACAGCGAAATCACTATACAGTAGGGAACTAATTCAGGCAAAATTTATATCCATACAACTTTGTAAAGACAAGCTCAGGTATAGTGTTCAGCTAATGTTTCTCCAGGTAGTTTAAGCAACACAAAAAGTACAATGACAATAAGAGAGATAAGAAAGCTCACATAGATGGAACGTGCTGCTAAATATAGACGTTTGGTGCTAGAACACAGGCATTAACCAGCTCCGATACACCAGACCCATACCAAGGACCATCCTCACCAAAATCTTCATCTCCATCGGATGCAGTTATTTCTTTCACAGGGAAACCCACGCTTATATGAGCCACACGCAGAGAATTGAAATCAGATAATAAATAATAGTTTCCAGGAAGCCAGTCGTCATATAGCAACACCTCAAGATTGGGGACATCAAGTTCCATTTCACACATTGACTCATCTTTCCAGGAATCCTTTACAGTTAATTTCTTGAGCACAGGGGTTCTAATGCGAATAATTTCCTGGAGGTTAACAAAATTTTAACTTGAAAAGAAGCAGTATTTTGAGATTGGGCAGTTTAAAATTATTTGGAAAGTCGAGAAGAAAGTTCTTCCCCAGTTCCAATTTTGTTAATGTAGTGCAGCCGTTAAGACAATAAAACATATAGAATACTGAAGAATTCATTAAAGGAACTTGGAGTGTAAGCTCCTGAACCTTGAGCCTTAAAGCGGCACGAACCCACGATACAATCTTGTCACGACCATAGTAATTATTACAATTGAGCTTCACAACTTCCACACAGGGGAAATCAGACTTGCTGAGTAATTTATCGACGAAAAGCTGTGAAAGGAAGGTGGATTCGTTGTGAACGGGGTGAAAGAGCAGAGAATCGTCAAAATCAAGTGTAATAGGAGGAAACCAGAAAGGGAAAACAGTTTTCCACCTGGTTGAGAGAATGGAAGTAGAGATGGCATGTTTTGTGGGTAAATAAGACAAAATTGAACGGAGAATTGAGTCCGGTAAATCACTCAGCCTATCATCATTTTCAACACCGGCGGCGAGTTTCAGTTGTTTCCTTACTGGTTCGTACAGCTCCTCTATTGGGTTTACAAGTAGAAATAGAACTACTGAATACTGAAACAATAATAGTACAATAAAATTAAGAAAACAGAAATGTAATTAAGAAAAGAAGAGCAATCTTACTGCATTCATTAAACCTAGATCGGAGGTGGCGGGAGAGGAAATTGGAGTTAGGGTTTCAAGGGGAAAAAAGGGAAATTATACGCCTATACTCATTTCAATTTCAATCATCACCGGTCGCATAATGATCCAGCGGCTAACATTTTAATACGGGTATAAACGTAAAGACGCCCAGCCCAGTTTCTCATTATATTTTTACAATATAGTGTAGTAGATTCAAATTCGTATATTATGTTTTCCGTACTATTTATGATTAATATAAAGTCAAACATTACACACAAAAATCAACATAATTGTAAGCGGAAAACTTTTAGTTAGATCGAAGAAGTATTTGCTTTTAAAAAACTATCACCTTCTCCCTTCTCTCAACCTCATTGGCAAGAAAGCCCTGACTCTCCCATTAGCATAGCCTTGTAAATAAATGTAATCCTTGTTCTTAAGTAGTAACTAATAGAAATCCGATCTTGTAGCTTAAAATTATTTCTTTAAAGTTGTATCTCAAATTCCATTAAATAAAGGGTCAATTTTGAAACTTTAATTTATTTTATTAGTAGGTTAAACCGCATTTATAACTTATCTTAACCATTAATAGTGACATTTGCAAAAGTATCATTTACAAAAAATGGGGGATTCCTCGTTCATTTAATTTAAATATTTAATTTATGTTATACGTCTGCCATTTTGTGTCTTCCTACGGACACATCACAAAGCCTTTTTTTTTTCTTTTTTCCTTTTTGCATTTTTACTTTCCACTTTATTTGTTTGTTTTCTTTTTAATTTTTTTTCTTTCTTTTTGTCTCTGTTGATTTAAAGTTTTTTTAAGTGTTTTTGTTTTATGTACCGTTAACTTTCAATGTTAAATATTGTATTTTCTATTCTTAAATATTGTTTTTTTTCTATTTCAATTATAGTAACTCTCTTACCATTGTATTTTTTTATATTATTGTAATTTTTTATTTTTGTAACTTTATTTTAATTAACTTACGACATTACATTTAAAACAATACTGTAAGATGGAAAGTCTTAAACGAAATAGAAAAACAATAATGTGAATTAAAAATAAATGAGAAAAGAAAATGCATATTTGGGTTTGGAGAATTTTATGGGCTGAAATTGTACTCCCTATCCTATCATTGTTTTCTACACGAACGGGTAATATTTTTAGGGGTCTCAATTCTCATTTTAAACCGATATTTAAAGCCGGGTTAAACCGGCCTGTCGGACCGGAAAAGCCAGATATCATTACATTCTTTATGATAATTGATGTCATTACAATTACATGTATTCACATCTTTTTTCCTCATCATGTTGCTCCAGAATTTCATACAGAGGAAAGCTCTTGGTTCAGGCATCCAGAGGCTCAACAAACCACTAAAAATGCCGATCAACCCGGTCACACAGAACGCAAGCGATGGACTTGTTCGCCCAAACACAACAAGCAGAGGCGAAATCGAAGCGCCCAACATGAAACCCTGCCTCAACATTGAAACAAATAAATATCTCTCATTTCTTGCGAAAAGCTCCACGCAGTACACATACAACACATCATACGCAGTTGAAGCAGCGAAGGATCCTAATGCCTGAATCATCAGTTGCAGCAACCTATTCTCATTTTGTTAGTTGCGAAAACTGCACATAAGATGCATAGAATTCCAGCTAGAAAAGCTGAACATGAATAAAGGATTCGACGTTCTATGAAGCTCAGCAGAACGCCCCCAATGAAAACTGCTGGGATCTCCATCATCGCGTTAATGGCAACTGCAAAGTAGCGGTTGAAGGTTATGTTTTCGACATTGAATTGGATTCCGTAATACAAGAAACTGATTCCAAAACCTGTGATCATTACCATTGCCATCTTTTTTGTTGCCCATATTGTTTCTGCTCTTTTATGTTCATTAAGAGATGGTTCCATTAGGTTTATAGTTGACAGGAATTCCTTTCCATTCACTCTCGCGTGTCTTTTCAATACATCAAGAGCTTCTTCACTTCTACCCCTCAGTAGCAGCCACCGTGGAGACTCTAACACGAAGGGTACCAGTATAAAGATTGCATAAATGAGAGGAAGGAATGAAATGATCTTGTACAGGTTTCTCCAAGAATTTCTGGTTGGATAAGCAATGATAGGAATTGAAAGGAAGCCTGCTGCAAAGAAGAAGAACCCGTATTGGCCAACTTGCCCCTGCCATTGTCGGCCAACGGCTTCTGTTGCAAGCATTTGACAGCATATCCCAATACCTGACCGGGAGAATCCGTTTGAGAAGCGAAGAAACGAATAAATCCATATGTTGGGAGAGAGGGAAGTGAGGTAAGTGGTTGCAGAGGTCAGAAGACACGAAAGGATCACCGATCTTTTCCTTCCCATGAATGAATTCGCCAGGTGACCGTAGAAAGCTGAACCTGTAAACAGACATAGGATTTACATAAGACTCACTTTCCAAGAGCCAAGTCCTGAACTACTGGAAAAACTCCTGCTAAAACTGGCACTTTTGAACTTAATACTCTGTTTTAATGGAAACTGACACTTTTAAGCTTGAAACTAACACTTTTTTACATGGTTTTTCTATACTGTCCTGAAAACAGTTTCTTATTTTACAAGTCCCATTCAATAGAATGAGAGGGATAAAGGAGATGACCTATCATGGAGCCAAGAAAGTGGAGTGAAGTTGGAAAAGCAGCCAGAAATCTGCGGTCACATACGAGGCCCCATTCGGCAACCGTGGTGCTTGCGTTGCCATTATTCCACTCCCATGTCCCTGGCTTCAGCCCACAAACTGATTCATAACTGTTGCTGCATTCTGGCTAGTGCAATGCCAAGAATCCGGTTGTGCATCAGCAAAAATAGCGACGAAAGTGCTTTGAGAATCGAACATTCTAGCAAGTGAAACTAAGAAAACCTGCACAAGCTGTGAGAATCCAAATGATCCCACATACTCTTCAAGAACTTGATCCACTGTGAGCTGCAGATTCTGCTTAAAGGCTAACAGGCTTGTTTCTTTTGCAAGCTCTTCAACCATCTTGTGTTTTTGTTTGTAAAGATTGCTCATCAGTTTCTTATAGTCTTATAGAACACAGAAAACAAGAAATCAGGGAAACTTTGTAAAGATTCAGTGATTGTTTGTCAAATATTATGGTACTATACACATTACACCTGCCTATGGATTGGAGAAGGTGTTTGTTGACGTGTTGTGCAATATCTTACAAAAAGCTGGCTTTTAAGATATTTCTCAAAGTGACAATCTGAGTAAGAAATAACTATGTCATCATCATGAATACAAACTAGTTTGAACTGTTAGGTTTATCACTTGCCAGCAATTGTGAAACTTAATAACTTTACAGATTACTTAATGAATATAATTAATTAATGTCTTTGCACATTATGAGTTTGTTTTAGGAAGTAAAAGGTTTCACCTAACGCTTGTACAAAGAGATTAGGCCTTAAGTTAACTGCTGGATTAAAACTTACCAGAAAGTGTTAATTTGCATACTTACTAGGGACCCTACTTACTATGATAGTCACTGTCATGAATGAGTACCAGGAAACCACTACTACAAGTAATTCCATGCATGCCATGATTAAGACCACCACTTGTAGCTAATTGGCAAAAATACTTTGATTAGAGGTCCAAAAAGATATCCAAAGTTAGGTTCTCTTTTTAGCTTTTGGCAGTTTTTTTTGCCCCATTCATAGATTGTGACAATAGCACTTATCTGATGTGATAATAGCATGTGACAGATTAAAACTTTACAATTATACATATGAGTTCTAATCTTTTGTTTCAACTTCACTCACTGCAGAACAAAGAAATAAAATTGTATAGAAACATAGTATACAATTATATAGGGCTTGTTTAAGTACTCCATCTCTTCAACTTTCATACATTAAATGTTTTCTATGCTATGGCCCTTATAAATCTGAACATGATACTATTAGAGGAGCTACCTTTATTATCATTATGATTAAAAGAAGTACCTGTTCCTTGAATTAAATGTCTTACGAATAGACTCTCTAATCAATGACAACTCTGCAGACCTGACGCACATCCATCTTTTCTTGTGGAGATTCAACCGAACATGCAACTCCGATTTGGAGGATACGAATCAAAGATTCACGTTGTTCATCTTTTAATTTCTCCAACATTCATCCCAAGTTTCACATTCTTCAGACAAGGTGGAGTTGTCAAGTACCTCTGAAACGTTGTCTGGTATTGCCGTCTTCACAAGATTATGAAGTTTCACATTCTCTTGGAACAATTCATCAGTTGGCCTCCTTCCAGAGAACATTTCCAGCAAAAGAATTCCAAAACTATACTATACACTCTCCCACAATTGACGCCTTTGTCCCAATGCCATACTCTGCGTATCAAATTGGTATCTTTCAATCAGTTCCATACAATTTTGTATGCTTTAGACTGAATTTCAGATAATTCAAAGAAAATCTTTACCTGGAGGTGCATATCCAATGGTTCCCTTTATATATAACAACTGAGCTTAACTCATTTTCATTCTCATCCCCAATGAGTTCTGGTAAGAGCCGGGCCAAACCAAAGTCGCCTATATGAGCAATAAAGTCACTATCTAGAAGTACATTCTGTGGTTTAAGATCACAGTGAATCACTTTTGTTTGGCATTCGTGATGAAGACAATGCAACGTAGAAGCTACATCTGTTGCAATGTTGATTCTCTGAAGAATGCTTAATCTATTACGACTCTGTGTCTCTTCTTCAGGATGTAACCACGTGTCTAAGCTCCCATTTGGCATCAGCTGGTATACTAAAGCTTTAAATTCATTGCCATTGAAATCAGTACTTGAACAAACAGTTATCATCTTCACGAGGTTGTGGTGTCCGACGTGTCTCAATGCCAGGCATTCTGCCATGAAGCCGTTTGAGGCTCCTCGCTGTCTGAGGTTAAGAACTTTAACTGCAACTGCGGTTCCATCAGATCTAAGGGTACCCTTGTACACATTGCCGAAACTGCCAGCTCCAATCAAGTTCCCGGGTAAGAATCCATCAGTATCCTTGAACAGTTCCCGTTACAATTAAATTACAACTTACAACTCTACCTAATTCAGCTTTGCTGCAGAAGTAGCACAATGTGTTCTCATCAAAATCTATACAAATGTGATTCCAAAAATCAGGAGAAAAGGTACCTCTGAGATTGTTGCTTCAGAGCCACAGTATAACAAGATTGGAGAGTGATCCTAATTCAGTTGGAATGCTCGGAACAGTTGGAAAGACTAACTGGAATTCGCCCCGTTAAAAGATTACTGCTCATATACAGAACTCGAAGCTTTCTAAGATTGCTGAGTTCTTTGGGAATTTCACCCCTGAAAGAGTTGCTTGAAAGATCACGGAGTCTCAAAAAAGAAATATTTCCCAAGTGCGGGGTAATATTTCCTGTTAGGCTCTGGCCTGTGAGGTTTAAATGGATGACTCTTGTGGTATGATCTCTCCACATGTAACACGAGTCCAGTTGCAGAAATGAGAGGAATCATTCCAGGAGGATAGAACGCCTACGGGGTCTTCATCTATTTGAGACCTGAATGCGAGCAACGCAAGTTTGTCACTGTTATTTTGAGCATGAGATGATAACGAGAAGAATACAGCTGAGGACAGAATTATCAGTGAAAACAAGTTCACCATTGATCCTGCCTGCAATATGAAAATGGACTAATCAATAAAGGTTGTGTTTTAAGTTTTGGTGCCATTAGGTTAGTAGGGTCCTGCAATGGCGTGTTTTGTTAATTTAATTAAAACATAGTCAAGAATTTGAACATTTAGACCAAAAAAATGGCTGATCATTAAAAAAAAAACAGTTGAGGCTCCGATCAAGCAAAATGTGAACAGGGATATATATGACTCTTCATCAACTAACATCGCCATCAAGTTTATGAGTTTATCAGCTGACTGATGATGCATTATGTATGTGTCAACAACAGAACTGATAATAGCAAACAGTGACCTATCTGGTCAATAATATCCAATAGACTTGACCTGATAAATTATCTTACACTACATCTGTATGATTTAGTACAGAATTATAACATGAATCAACAAAGGTGCTAATTTAAGATGACTTTTATTTCTTTACAGGTAATCCAAAAAAAAAAAAAAAAAAAAAACGCATAAACGAACTGTACCAAACAATCAACACGCAATAATGTCATGATGGTAATTGGTAGCCCGTAGCCATATAGTATCAGCCAGCTATCTCGGTCCATAAAGAACCTTCTCAGCCCTCGGAACGAACATACACAGATTCCTCTGCCAAATCTTATCCTTGAGGGGCAGGCAACTGAGTTTTAGTGACTCGATGACTTTTCCATTGATCAAAAAGTAGCATACCAATTCGATTTCATCGTCTTCCTCATTAAAGACCACAAACTCGATTTCTTTGAGATGTCGCTCCACACAAACAGGGCTCTGCACCAATGACCTAAAACTCGAAAACCCTCCTCCTTCCTGCTCACCAAATCCCTGAATAAAAATATAACATGAATCACTATCGAGTGCATTCACACTTGAGCAAATAAGTATAAGAGCCCAATCTGTATTACTATTTCATAGTTTTATATATATTCACCTCTTGAATCACGAGTTTTTCAAGATTAGGTGCATTGCACAGCAAATGCGCCAATATAACCCACCCATGTTGTCCCAGGCAGCCAAGTGATAACCACTTCAAATTAGGAAATACTGGCAGTTGTTTAGGAGAGCGATGCAGAACCTGTAAAACAGCTGCAATAATTACACAATTGCCAATGGAAACTAACAATGAAATATACCCTTGGCAACATAACTACATTTATAACTTTAGCATCACTATTTCCTTAATTTATTAAACTTCGTTAATAGTAGTAATTTGTTTCCCATCGTAAGACTCAGATAGACCCTCCTCTTGATCATTTGTGATACTGCTGATATTCAAAATCGAATCAAAATTCAAAAAGTGGGCTCATTGACAATATTAAAACCCACTGCCAAAGGATATGTACAGGAGGTGAAATGCAACATGGTACTGCTAAGACTAAGAGTGATAGTACACAATTAATTCCAAGAATCACGTTCATTGGTCTTTATCAGGGGAATGTATTCTTAAAGGAATATCTAAACAAGATATATAGTACCATTATATATCTTGTTGGTATAATTATTGTTCTCAGTCCCTTTAAACTTTTTCAAATTATGTGGGTGGTTACATATTCAAAAGTCAAAACGTATCGGTAATTTACGGTTAAGAATCAAATCTTAAAGTGGGTATGTGGGTAGGAAACCTAACATGTTTGTAAAGAGTGTTTTGAATAGATTAGGTAACATTTGATCTTGTTCTTAGGCTCTGAGTTTTCGTGGTTGTGGTTTTATTTTGTTTAGGATTGATTCTTCTCTGGGTTTTTTAACTTTTTTTTGTTCTTCTTTGTTGTAGAAAATTGGTTATTTGCTTGATGGTGGAGCATACTTGTTTTAAGTGAGACCTAAACTCTAGTGCGTGGTCTTGGCATAACAATGGTAGTATTTCTTGGCATTTTTCTCCTTCTCCACCCTATTAAAGAGAGAGAGATCAATGTCAACAAGCAAGTGTCCTATGGTAACGCATTGATTTTAGTTGGATTGAATAGTTGACTAGACAATCACTTTTCTTGAGGTAGTATATATCAATTTAAATTTCGTGAAGAAAAAAAAAATTCAAAACGTACCAACATAAACTTAATGTCAAGTGAGACATAAAACTCAGAACTAGAAAACCTTTCACTGGGTGAGGAGGCTTTGAAGCCTTCTTGTCGTGGTAGCTCAAGAATAACTAAAGACATGCAAGTGCACTGGGTGAGGAGGCTTCGAAGCCACGCTTCGGTGACAGCACTATCTCCACATTTGTACAGCTCGCTATCCACTCTCCCAACCAGCTCCTCTCCGCAACAACTCATCTCGGCTACCCGAGAGATCACTGCACTGATACAAACCGGTCGTCTCGAAGATGCACGCAAACTGTTCGACAAAATGACACAAAGAAACACATTCACTTGGAACTCAATGCTCACTGGCTACGTCCGTCGGCGTGAGATTGCCAAAGCACGTAGCCTGTTTGACGAAATTCCGGACAAGGATATCGTTTCTTGGAACCTGATTATTTCGGGCTACGTTTCGTGCCGTGGGAGGAGGTACGTGGAGGAAGGGAGGTACATGTTTGATAGAATGCCTCACAGGGATTTTGTTTCTTGGAACACTATGATTAGTGGGTATGCCAAGAATGGTAGGATGGATGAGGCTATGAGACTGTTTGAGGCTATGCCGGAGAAGAATGTGGTAACGTGGAACACCATGATTACTGGGTTTTTCAGTAATGGAGATGTGAAGAGGGCTACTGAACTTTTTAAAGCGATGCCGAGGCGGGATGCTGCATCTCTCCGTGCTCTGGTGTCGGGGTTGTTTCATAATGAGTGTTTAGATGAAGCTGAAGAGGTTTTACGTGAGCATGCGGTGATGGGCGGCGGGAAAGAGAACATGGTTCATGCATATAATACTTTGATTGCTGGGTATGGTAAGAAGGGTAGAGTTGAGGATGCCCGTCGTCTTTTTGATCAGATACCCTTAGGTGGTAGAAAATCTGGATTTGGGAGAAATGTGATATCTTGGAATTCAATGATTATGTGCTATGTTAAAGCTGGGGATATGGCATCTGCAAGAGACCTGTTCGATCAGATGATGGATCGAGATGTAGTTTCTTGGAACACGATGATTAGTGGCTATGTTCATGCATCAGACTTGTTAGAAGCTACGAATCTGTTCTATGAAATGTCGAATCCTGATTCATTGTCATGGAATTCAATAATCTCAGGATATGCAAGGGAAGGAAAAATGGAAATCGCACTTGATTTTTTCCAGAGGATGCCGGAGAAAACCCAGGTCTCGTGGAATACCATGATAGCTGGATATGCGGAAAATGCTGATTTTAGAGAAGCAATCAAGCTTTTCATTCAAATGCAGACGCAAGGAGAGAAGCCCGATT
The DNA here is from genome assembly GCA_028274465.1 of Plantago ovata. NCBI lineage: Eukaryota > Viridiplantae > Streptophyta > Magnoliopsida > Lamiales > Plantaginaceae > Plantago > Plantago ovata. The sequence continues at coordinate 109,349,740 of CM051456.1, read as the reverse complement.
GTCACACATTCTCTTCTCTTCTCAGTGTATGTGCTGAATCCGCAGATCAGCATACAGGCATGCAATTCACCAATTGGTTACGAAGTTAGTTATCCCAGATGTACCGTTAAATAATTCCCTCATTACCATGTATGCAAGATGTGGAATGATATATGAAGCAAAGACTGTTTTCGATGATGTAAAATTTCAGAAGAATGTGATCTCTTGGAATGCCATGATAGGAGGATACGCATCTCATGGTCATGCAAAGGAGGCCTTAGAACTTTTCGGGTCGATGAAGGGTTTGAAGTTACACCAACTCATAGAACCTTTATATCAGTATTGAGTGCATGTGTTCATGGTGGCTTGGTAGAAGAAGGAAAATCATATTTTAAATCCATGACTACTGATTATGGTATTAATCCACAAGTTGAACATTACTCTTTGCTTGTGGACATCATTGGTAGATTTGGACATGTCAATGAGGCTATGGATGTTATCAGTAACATGCCAATGGAACCAGACAAGGGGGTGTGGGGGGCTCTATTGGGTGCTTGTAGATTGCACAATAATTTGGAGTTGGCTAGCGTTGCAGCTGAATCATTAATGAAGCTGGAACCGCAAAGTTCTGGGCCATACGTGTTGCTTCATAATATGTACATTGATGCCGAAAGGTGGAGTGATGCTGATAGAATCAGGATGATGATGGAAAAGAACGATGTCAAGAAGGAAAGAGGTTATAGTAGGGTGGGTTCCAGTTGCTCCTAAGGATTTTCTTTTCTTAAAGAGGCACTTGTATGAGTGCTAGAGGATGCTCTGCTTACAAGTTTACGAGTACTCAGAGCTGCTAGCTTCTGACATTCTAAAGCTTTGTCACTTGCAGGTATAGTAATGTTCTCCTGTTCAATAGCCGCCCGACCACTACCTGCTGAGCGACCTGCAGCTGCATCCGCCCAACTCGTCTTCGATCACCCCGAACCTGCCATCTCCAATAATCCTCACAGATTGGACGAATACTTCCGTGTTCACTTGCCTAGCGATGTACACAATGCTGTCGGGGTATTAAAGTCGAAAGATCGTTCAATCATGGCATCGTTCTTGGACTCCCAGCTGATGGGACTTGTCAATAGTCAACAAAGGGTTCTCTGGACAGTTTTTGCACCGGCGGACGATGATATACTAAGCCAGCTTCAGGGGGAGGAGTTGTCTAGTTTATTGATGAGGCATCTTGTTCCTGGAAGAGACGTTCCCTGATGGACCTTAAACGGATTCCTAATGGCACAAGATTTCAGAAGAATATGGATGGTGTTCCTCTACAACTCACCAAGAATCAAGATCAGAAGCAGCTTATGGTTAATGGGGCTGAGATCACGAAACCAGATTTGTTCCGTGGTACGTGGATTACTGTTCATGGGATCAAGGGCGTTATCCCGAAGCAATCGATCGAGGAACAACAAGTTCGTCATCATGAAACTGATCCATTCTTTACGCATGCGGCTCGTCAAGATTCTTAGATATCAATTGATTTTATTTAATACTCTGTACTAAGGAAGTAGTAGTATTAATTGTAATATTCTACTATTTTATGTAATGTATAAACTCAATTTGTTGTTCGATGAGATTCTCAATTCCATCAAGTTTAGTGAACAATTGTGTGATAGTGCAATATATATGAGCCGATTACAATTAATACTACTACTTCCGGCCTTAGTTAAATTGTGTCAACACAATTAATGTGAGCTGATATACAATTAGTTATTAGTAATTTGTTTAAAAAATTTCCTGTAAACAGAAACAAAATAATCTGTTTGTTTTGACATGAATTAGACCAATAAATGTATGCTTAGACAGTGTGATGATGTACATCTGCAGCATTTCCAAGTTAGCCGATAAGTTGAAATTCATCTTGATACTGAGTTATAATGGTGAATCATGTTGAAGCTGTGTTATCTGCTATCTACCAAGAGAAGGATTCATCACCCTCCACTTGTCAGATTCTTGGAAGATGACTTTGGCCAAAGAGATTCAGACAGCAAGCCTATTTCATGTCTTCAGTATCCTTGGTTCACATAGTTTGCTCATTTGGCAGATAATACTTCATGGGGAGTTTGGAATTTAACATATAGAAATATCAATAACTTATATCTGAATAGAGGTAATAACATCGAGTTTTTATCCTTAACAATGCATTTACTGAATCCTTGTGAAACATACTGGTACCATATTTCTGGCAAATGAAAATTAAAGAATTGAGAGAATTATGAAATAGCATCACTCAGAGAATGATACTTGTCATGCAAAACGAGCTTCAAATGACAAAGATGGCCATTCGTGAGTCCACGACAAAACATCCATTCTTGCACCCTCTAATATATGAGAATTTTTCACATAAGGGGTGTCGAATATTCTACAATACAATAGGTCCAATTCCACCTTAAAACTGTAAAGTGAGACGAAGCCATCTCCTATTCTGCCCCCTCTTCAACCAACCATGTTAACTTCTTTCCTCGAGCAACTTAGAAACTCATTACACCGTTACAATGTATTTCCAGATATTCCCAATCTGCGGGTGCTCCTTCCCAGATGAGAAACTTCATCTCCAAAATTATAGAAGCACTATCACTATAACATTATGTCACAAACTAAGCCTGGAAATCCAAGAAAAATCGCAACTTCTGTATCAAAAGCTCTCGGCTCCCATAAACAGGCTTCTCACTAGTTATCCAATCCTTCTCAAGCAATCCAGCTTTGCTGCTATTGCTCAACTCACCGTGGAAAGTAGAGACAATGTAGTATATAGAAGTTTTAAGGACATCAGCCAATGAATATGCTTCGCCATAAAGTGGGCTGCCTCTGATTTTGATCATAGCGCCAGCCGTTGACTCTCCTCTACCAGTGTTTACTGTGGCCCATTTGATTCCAGAAGGGCCCATTGAATAATTTGTGGATTGTATGTTGGTCTTCTTACCCAGGAGAGTTTCAACAGCCAACAGACAAGATAACAATGTAGAAATCACAGCTGAATTGCTCCCTGAGAGTTGAGCGGCACCATACGTGTCCTCTTTACGTGAACGGGCAGTCAATGAAGCAACAATCCGAGCACTCCAGGCACACAGCTGCAAGTATTGACAACAGGAATTTATTATTATTTATTAAATAAATAGAGGAAAATGATGGTTCAAATGCTCAAAATTAATTCTTAAATTCAAAATTATATGCAGCACATATCTCCTTCAGCAGGCATATATTCTGGAGAAGCATATAGATTCTTCGTTTTGGAGAGAGAGCACTGCATAAACAGATTCCTAGTAATCTATCACAAACTAGAGAAACAACAGAAGGCATGCCTCTGGATTTTCCAGTAGATAAAAAATACAGGAAACGACTAACCAGTCAAAGCTTAGTGTTGTTGATATACTTGGCTGCATATCAGCATATGTAGACTACGTGAAATCAGTCACTGGTGTAATATAGTCCAATTTTAGAAATTCATGTAAATGGAGTATAATTTTGTGTATCTGTAACTTCACTCCAATGCTTACTGTTTCTAGTGAAGGTTAGGGTAGATTTATTTGATCCTGCACTTACCTAGTGCTCCCACCACTCGCAGACTTCTAAATTGCCCCCTCCCCTGGGGAAGGTTTCTGAGTGGTGGGTGATAGAGGAAGTGCAGCATCAAGCAAACAGGTTAGAACAAATTTTTTATGATCTGGCAATAGAGTGCCAAAGTGAAACCATAGTATGGTATAGCAAGACAAAGTAGGGTTGTCATTGTCAAATGCATCAGAAAGACAAGAATAATTTCTAATATCAACAACATGTAGAAACAGGAAGGGACAACATGAAAGAATGAGAAAGAGGCACTTTATTAGGCCGAAATATTGCACAATGAAATATAATAAGGCAGCACTCATCATGCATATAGTGTCAATGATTGCCAGAGCAAAAAAAAAAAAAGAAGTAAAAATGACATCTGGTCAGAAGTTTATCAAAGACTTGTCATGTCGAACTGCAACACAGTAGATGTTGGATGATACTATAATTCAAAACTTCAAACCGCAGTATAAAGTACCCATACTAATAACAATTTGAAGAATAAAAAGAAAGAAAGAGATGTACCTGAGAGTCATAAAATGACTCGTACAGTTTCGCAACTGCAAGCCGCTCTGTTGGTGAACTTAACTGATACGACAATTGCAGAGAATTTTCAGCTGAAGAGGTCTCCAGTCCTTCAGCTAGCTTTTGAGAGAACTGCTCCAAAGGTTTTAAGCATGCAGTTATCACTCTTCTATAAGTATCACCATATTCACCGTTCTGCTCAAATATTGCAGCACGGCGCCAAGTATCTACATTACTCTCACACACCATGCAGAGATCAAGATAGGCAAGATGTTGCAAAAGCGAATTTGGTGTGCTTTCCTCTAGTGCCTCTAGAAGCGATACGTTTGGCATGACTATGGCAGCTTGAGATCCTTTTGGGGGTGCAAAGACAAACCTCTTAGTATGCAGTACCTGCACAGTCAGTGTGAAGAGTAAGAACACAGAGAATTCATGACGTTGAACAAGTTCGGATGCAAAGTAATCTAGTTGATTGAAAACCTGGTGTAAATGGTGATTCAATTCCCAACAGAGAATCACTGTGAAACTTCCAATGTAGAAAGTAATCTGCTCAACAACAAACTTCCCCACTGAAATATGGTTTCTGTATTCAATAGGCAGAAGGAAAGCCAGCAATGAAATTAAGTAACCCAAAACTGACAGCCTCAAAGCCCGGCCAACAGATGAAGGTATCCCTATCTTGAAGCCAAAGAAAGGTGGGCGCTGTTTCACATAAAATTTAGGCATTAGCACACTCATTTTCACATCACAGTAAAGGACTAATGCATAACATACTTTTCAATGTCAGTCAAGAAATGAGCAGACAAGTAAACAAATAAACCTGAATAATAGGAAACCTCAAAACCCAGCGCTTGTGGTAAAGATAATGCAACCCATATAGAAAACCCATGACAATACCTCTAACCCCCAACAACCCCAATACAGAATCAGCATCATAATAAGCACTACAACCCCAACAAACACACACAATCGAAACAGCCCCAACCAAACCACAAACGCCCAAAAACAACACGAAGCTTAACGAAACCCTAACCCTCCTCCGCAAGCTGTGGTCACCTCTGGAGGCGAGAAGGAGGCGGAGAAAGGAAATAGAGAGTTCAGCTGGAGTAGCGAAAGGTAAGGGGCGAGGGGAGGAGAGGAAGAAGAGGGAAATGGAGTAGAGGAGGAGAGAGAAGTGGAAGAAGAGGAGAGTGAGGAGGGAAAGGAAAGAAGGGGAGAAAGGGTTTGAAGTGAAGGGGGAAGGAAGAGGGTTTTGGTGAGGAGGAGGAGGAGTGTTGATTGGATTGATTGCCAGATTAAGAAGCTTAGGAAACGGTGTTTGATGATTGTTGTTCCGCCGCCGCCGTCTTTGTGCGTGAAGAGGGAGCGCTCGATGGCGGCGGAGATGGACATCGGTGGTGCGTGTGTGTGTGAGAGAGAGAGAGAGTGGGCGGGAAGATTGGTGAAGTGGTGGTGTGGTGAGTTTTTGGGGTTTTGGCCTTTTGGGGGTTTGTTTCCGTCTCGCAGCAAATTGGGGAAGAAATGCTTTGAGCAAATTGGAAATCGACTTTGACATTATTTGAAATTTTTTTACTTTTAAACTTAAAATATTGAAGTCACCACAGATTTTACTTAACTAGTGTATTTTGTTAGTTTCTTACATCGGTTGGTATTTATTGTTGTTCACTAAATTTTAAAAAAGATTTACGGAAATAAGTTCTATATGGCAATGTTTTTTATTAAGTTTTTTTTTTAAATTATAAAAGATTACCACAAGATAAGTTATTCCACCACCACCACCAGCAACCACCGTAATCCGCCACCTTCCACCACTCACAACATCATTATCCACCAAATCCATTGTTTCTTAGATCTCTCATCTATTCTCTCAAGGTATGTACATTTGGGGGTTCTTCATTCTCTCCTCCTCTAATTTATTTCTTACCTCATTTAACCAACAATTGGATAAATGTAGTAGCGTAGTTCCATTATCATCTATCATTTTTTTCACTTGATTTAGCTTCCATGATAATGTTCATTGTGCCCTTTTTTTCCTTCTTATTATTATTATTATGCAATAGAATTGTATCACGAAATTGAAATTGAGTTGAAAATTGGATTTGAGTTGGAAATTAAACTTCTTATTATGTTGGATTGAACTAAAAATTATGGACTTATGTTGGATGTAAGTTGAAAATTGTAGACTTTATATTTGAATTGAACATATATTTGCATACTTATGTTGAAATTGAACTTTGTTTTACTATGAATATAGGCTTTTATTTCATATTAAAAGTTTAAAGAATAATTTATCGATACGATTTAAAATTAATTTAGGTCAAACCGTGTCTTAAAAATAACAAAATAAATAGAAATCTTATCGTGTAACCGAGGAAGTGAGCAAGTAATTACTTACTTAGTTATGCCATAAATTTAACACTTTGTTTTTATTAACATTTTCAAAATCCGATTCGATCTTTAAGTTAATCCTATACCTTATAAATATCTATGTCCCCGTACCTTTTTGTTATGTGCATGGAGTTTTTATCTAGGATGCTGAAAGAAGATGATTTACTCTTGTTTTGTAGGGGTGATCTTGTTTCTATGCAGGGTATGAAAGTAGTTATGGACAGGTTCTCTTCCATGTCTGGGCTCCAGGTGAATCAAGGTAAAAGCTCAGTTTTCTTGGCGGGGGTGAAGGATTCTGATCATGAGGAGTTGGTTAAGGTGTGGGGCTTTAATAAGGGGGTGTTTCCCGCAGTTAGATACTTAGATATTCCTCTTAGCCCAAGAAAGGTGAGGAGTTATGAGTATGAACCTTTAATACAAAAAATGTTGGGAAGGATTCAGAGTTGGTCTGACAAAAGTCTAAATTACGGGGGCAGACTCCAACTCATCAAGGTTGTACTTTGTAGTATCGAAAGGTTTTGGTGCTATGTTTTTCCCATTCCTGCTGTTGTGGTAAAAAAAAATTGAGAAATTGTGTAGAAATTACTTATGGAGTGGAAGGAAGGTGGTAAGAGAAACGTAGTAGCTAGCTTGGGCCAAAGTTTGTAAGGACTATTGTAGTGGAGGTTTGGATATTAAGGAAGTTTTAGGTTGGAATAAAGCGTTATTATGTGGTCAGATTCTGAAACTATAGGGGATTCTAGCTTGAAAGAGACTATTTGGACGAAATGGGTGGAATGTTGTAAGCTTAAAGGGACTTCTATTTGGAGTGTTGCTACTAAACCGTCAAATTCTCCTTGGTGGAAGTATCTCCTAAAGCTGAGGAATGATTTGTTGTAGTTTAATCCAGGGTGTACTAGTGCTTTTTATATTCAAGAAGGCTATACAAAAGCTGTGGAAAAATGCTACAGGTTATTTCATCCTTCTTTGCCTCATGTAGACTGGTATGAACAGGTATGGAACTCTTTTTCTCAGCCCAAGGTTGCTTCCTTCATTGGTTGATTATTAATATAAGAGTTCTTACTAAAGACAGATTAGCTAGATTTAAGATTGATTGTAGCTTACTTTGTGAAGTGTGTGGAACTGTTAATGAGAATATTGATCACTTGTTCTTTAATTGTCATGATTCTATAAATATTTTGCAGAAGATTATGAGAATTGTGGGTGTAAGAACTAATGTTTGTGACTTGAATAGTTGGAAAGAAATGTTATGTAGGTCTACTTGTAAGAATTCACATACTTACAAAGTGAGGGTTGCGGCTTTTGGAGCTGTTCTGGATGGGATTTGGAGAAGGCGAAATAGGAAGGTTTTTGAGCAAGAAATGGAGACTCTTGATAGCTGTTGTAAGCATATTGCTCATAACTTGGGAACCAAAATTAAGTACAAATGTGGTAAGAGAAAGAACAAGTTTATTTCTAAGACTCTTGATAACTTGGAAAGAATTTAACTTGTTGTTTTCTCTGTACTGACACTTTTCCCTGGGAGAAAAAATATGGATGTTATGTTAGTTGTTTTCTGATTAATAGGTTGCTCTTGAAAATTTGTGATTTCTTGGGGATGGTCTATGCTTATTGAGGTAATGTTTATGCAACTGAAATATTTTATTTCTCCCCCTGAAGAGAGTTAAGTTGGTGAAGAAAGCATATCACAATATAGCAAAAGACACTTGCTACCTGAGTTATCCCAGAGTACAGTCACAGGTGCGCCTGGAGCTGGATCTGTAGAATGATCTATGTATACTGATTGTAGGGGTGTCGTAGGCTTTACAAGGGTCATGGATCTGATATCTAGAGCCTGTTGTATTCCTATTGTTGTGATAGTTACCGGCTTAGTTGTGGATTCATAATATAAAATTTTATATTTGTTTTGAGAAAATATAAAATTTTAAATTATTTTTATCCTATAGTATAATTTGAAAAGTTAAGAAAACAGTACAAAAGATAAGCAATACAAAAAGGAAGGAGCGATCAATATTTTTGTGGTGGAGCTCCCAACCCTCGACAACCGCCTCTACTGGTGGCTCGTGGCACCACCGTCTTCTCACTCAGCAACAATACCGACACTCACAGCTACCGACTTTTTGAGATTTGAGAATTTCAATTCCGTAACCCTAGCCGCAACTGCGTATCATGAACCAGACGAAGAAGAAGAACAATCTCACCGGCGGCGAAAAGCCACAATTCGAATTCTGCGAGGTTTGCCAGCTGAACCACAACCAAGGTCGCCGCCACAATTTCTTCCCCAAACACAAAACCTCTCTCTCCACCCTCCTCTCGCGCTTCCAGTCCAAGCTCTCCGACATCAGATTCTTCCTCAGGACTCCGATTCCTCTCCGCCCCGAGCACGCCGAGCGTAGCCGCCTCTGGTGCGTGTTTTGCAGCTGCGACATTCTCCAGCTCGGCACCCTCTATGCCTGGTCCGTGATCTATATTTATTATAGTATATATATATACATATATATTACTCTTCTTCAATTATTATAATTAATATCGCCATGTATGTAAGTGTTTGTGTTCCGATTGTTAATGTTTCCAGTGGCAATACTATCGAGCACTTGGCGAGTGTAGAGCATAGGAAGAGTGTGAAGAGCTTCATGTGGAAATACGGCGGTGCAATGGACCGCATTCATTTGTATAGTATTTCTGAAGTGGATTTTGCTAAGGTATTGGATTTATAAATATTGGACATTGCCGGGCTAATTTTTATCTATCCTTCATGATCTGCCTTTCAGATTTTTCATCTAACCTCTATATGGCCACATCTTGCAGTGGGAGAAGAAGTGCGAGTCGGTACAGATTGAAGTGGCTAAAGAAGACTCAGCTGGGCCGTTGAACAATATCCACAATGATATAAATGCTGATTATGTTAATGGTTTTTCTGATAGTAGTGTTAATTTTTCTTATCCAAATCCCTCAAAAAGTGTTTTGCCTTTACAAAGCTATACGAATGAGCAACTATTGGCATCGTGTTCAGTATTGTCTTCTGTCCCAGAGCCTAGTTCTTCATGGCATGCTATATCTGGGGATACAAAACTGGGAGAAATGAAGTGCTTGGAATCTGCCACAGGTTGTCATACAGTACCACTTTATGTACTTGAATTTGCACATTACCACTTATCCTATACTGATTTTTATTGCACACTAACCTGGATTCAGTTGTACACATCTTGTTCAAGAGCCTGTCTAATCTTTTTATGTTTGTACTTTTACTAGGTCGCATGAACAATAACTTACCCCACTCTTCTCGGGATCTCTCATCTTCTACCTATCATAGTAATGGATATGTAAGTTTACTGTTCAGTACATTGCTTTTTTAATGTGCTCGGTTTTCAATTGAATTCGTTTGGAGATATTTGTTTATTTTATTTTATTTATTGCTGTTAGAGTTTGTAATTTTAGTTATGCTGGTCTATTTTTATGTATTTATCACGGTGTTAAGTCTTAACTTATATAATTGGTGTTGCATACATTAAACATGCAGGATTATGCTTGTACCTAATCCTGCATGAGACTGGTGATCTCGAGACAATGATCACAAATGTTGTGTACAGATGACCCTTAGATGTAGGCTAGACATGTAGTATGCACCTACATGAGACTGGTGATCTTGAGACTAAGATAACAAAGTGTGCATATGAAGTGGCTTTTGGAATCTAACTGTATATTGTTTCTTACCTTTTCAGCTGATCCTGTAGTTAAAACAGTTGCTCTACAGGTCTTGCTAGTTGGTATTAAGGTTTTTGTTTTTCCATGATAGGCAATATCTCTATAGAAATCTTCTTTCATCATAAGTCAATTTAATATGATCAATTTAACTTTCTTAACTTGCGTTTTCCAATCCGACATTCTACCTAGCTGTAGACTGTTTTCTTACCTTTTTCAGCTGAACCTGGTAGAGATCTTCTTTCATCTATAGCCAATATGATAAAGATAAACTTGCTTAACTCTTCCTTCAAAATTTAAACAGTCTATGTAATTAGTATTTGTTTATTTATTTATTATTTTTGTACTTTTCAGCTGATCCTGGATTTAGAGCAGTTTATTCTACCTGTCTTACTATTTAAGCATTTCCCTGAACGTCAATGTTTAGATTTTTTCTAGGTGCCTGGTTGTTCAGGGAAATATTTTTGGTCCTCCCGGGTGCCTAGTATATTCCACCAGAATACCAGATACATTCATCTTTTTGTGATTGCAACATGTGATTTAGATTTTAGGATACTGAACAAACGCACAAGCATATATGCTGTTAGTTGGAACATGGATAAATGAACTTCTTAGATTCCAAACACCATTGGTTACTAGTTCGACAAAACTACCGTTGATACTTTTTGACTCCTAATAATTAACATATACTGTATTACTGTTTCCTCCAAATTAAGGCCTATTTACAGATTATTATTATTATTATTATTATTATTATTATTATTATTATTATTATTATTATTATTATTATTATTTATCTCTTTGAATGTAAATTGTCTTTGGAGGCAGAACTGTTTGTACTTTTACTGTGGACATGTGTTGCGACTTGCGACTAGTGAACAGATTATTCATATAATCTACCCAATGTTTACAGTCACTTTCTATGGCCAAATATATTTCATGTGAGTACCATCTTAATCAATTAATACTGTATTCGAGTGAAGTAGTAAACAATGGTTCTGTTAGTTTCTTACTTTCAGACCCGTAGCCGTTAAAATTCAACTGGTAAATGTTAAAAGTCTGTGAAAAGACCAAAATGCCCATTATTTTAAAAAATTATAAAAGAAAAAGAACATAAAATAATGAGTTTTTTTGTTAAAAGAAAAAAAGAACAATACATTCTGGTGCAATGCCAGCTCACTTTAAAATATTTCTAGTTGTTTTTTATTATTAATTATTAAGAAAATATGATGTCATAAGGGGTGTACCCGTGTACGTGTAATTTTCTAAAGATTAAAAAACAAAAACTGATGTACTTTCTTTTGATAGTTGAACTGAGAGCACTAGCAATAGTGGCTTTTTTTGGGCTTATTTGGGGATTAAGCCCCAAATAAGCCTGAAATCGTGTGGCTTTTTCCGGGTAGCCCATGCAAATGGGCTACATAAATGTAGCCCCAAGAAAAGCCCCAATATTAATAAGCAAATGTAGAATTTGAATTTAAAAATAAAGAAGAATTAGGTGATTAGTGTATGTGTCATGTGGAGCCCACGAAAAAGCCCCAAAATAAGCCCAAACCATTGCAAACTCAAAATGTAAGATGCTTTTTTGGAGCTTATTACATTAAAATAATGAAATTAGCCCCAAGATTGAAGCCCACTATTACTAGTGCTCTGATGTCTCTGGTTCAACTTTTTCTGAGTGAAGCAGCTAGAAGCCTAGAATCTCAGAAATATGCTGTTGGAAGCTGATTTTCAAAGCATATGGCTTAGATAACTTGGTAAAATAATGGTATTTGTTTTTGCAAACACCTTTACCAGTTCAATCTGAAGTCAATCATTTCAATAATGATAGTTACCGATATTAGCTTTGTAGATACTCACCGAAACTGCTTTCTCTGACTGTTGACATCTGATCATGCCAGTCTGCAAGCAAAATTGATTTAGGACGGCCACATAAGATGTTAATTAAATAATTAATAGAACAGAGGGAGGTAGAATTACATCCAGCTCTTAATAGTCATTCCATTGACTACAGACTAGAACGTGGTCGACTTGAACTATCTTACGGTCTCGGTTAACTTGTTGGTGATACACCTCGTGTAGGATGTTGATGTATCTGTGCATATTTTTCTTTCCTGGTATCTGTGAGCTTGAACTTATCCCTGTATTGTTGTTGTCCTTTTCTCAACAGCATTTTGGTTAAGGTGCAATGGCTCAGAGCCAGTAGTTCAAGTTATCTTGTTTGCTATTGCTTGAAATCTGGTTTCTGCATAAATTTGATAGTTCATCAGTGAGAATATAGAAAATGTCAACAATTTGCTCTCTTTTCGTCTTTAGATTTTTTATGTTGCATGTGGTTTCTCTATCAGGACCATTCAGGATCAAGAACAGCTAGCGGAGAGAATTCATATCGGGGTAATTATTTTACTTGATGTTGTTTAGTTTCAGAAATGTGCTTTTAGAATTGCATAGGTGCACTCATGAAAGGTCTATGTCTCGCAATCTTAATTTAGTGGAGCAAAATTTTTCATGTATTCACTGATCAGTTCTTTCAAATTTTTCTTCTTACAGGTTCACTAAACCTAACAAAGGTTTCTTTGACATCTCGACAAACCACCGAAGGAAATATTCACACTGGAGCACCTCCTCCTTGGTTAAGTGGAGAAGGAAATCAATTCGAAATTACACTTAAAGCTGAACAAAGCAAAAAAGCAGGGAAGTCATCAAGATTGAACCCTAAACGTGTTGGAGCTGCCTGGGCAGAGAGAAGAAAGCTTGAGTTGGAACTGGAAAGTAGAGGGGAGCATGTGCCAAACAACTTCGATGCTAACTGGCTCCCTAATTTTGGTGGAGTGTGGCAATCTGGCACAAGAAAGGAATCTAGAAAAGAATTCCAGTCAGAACATAAGTCTTCGCGTAAGGTTGATGATCAATCAGAGTCTCTCCTGCCACTGCAGCCTTACGTCAGCAAGCGAATGGTACAGAATTATTATCATTGCATTCTTAATATCACCTATGAGTATAACATGTCACCACAGATGAAGATGAGTATAAAACCAAACCAATGAAATGTTTTATCTCAATAAAATCGGTGTAGTTACATAAACTAATAAGAGAGTAACATTGGCTCACATGCAACAATTATGCCACTTATTTGTTGCAGCAAGTTAGTCTGCCGGTGTCGCAACTTACAACACAAGTTAGCATACAACACTGGATTTTCTTGAAATGCAATCAGCTTTGCATTCTCAGCAAACCCATGAGCATATTCTTCTGTTTCTATACATTGAACAATTTGTTTACTTATTCTTTTTGTTTGCAGCGTACAGATACTAGTAGTTGATGATTGTAACCGAAACTAGAGCCTTCATGCTAAGACCGTGACACTGCTAGACCTTTATGTGGTGTTTTGAAGTGCATTTTGATCACCCTCTTATAAGGCCATTACTTCACTCGAGAATTTATCCTGGAGTGTAAAAACTGTGACTCATGTTTTTGTGCAAAACCAACACTCCTATTTCTTACCTATCATAACAGTAACAGGTAAATGGGTGTATAAGATAATGACGACCCAGATACCACCGCCTCATTCCCTCAGGTACTGGCTTGCTGCATCTACATAGTTAACAATTAATAGGGAAAATTTATTGAGAAAAGATCCACTAGAAGGGTTCGAGGTGCATTGGATGCAGTATACAAGTACCATTCTTGATAATCACATCACATATGTATTGTTGATTCCAAAAGATTAGAGTAGTTTGGTACTTGAATGTATTCTCTGTACCAGAAATGCAATGTATGCGTTGTAGTATCATTTCTGCATGATGCATGTTACTGGTTTCCTATGATACTACCATCTGCCTTCCCAAAATAATCCAGTAGATTATGCGAAGTATGTTAAATAATGTGCACACGCCAATATCTTATGATGTTATATGATGGGAACAATTATTCTGTTCTAAACATTCATAATGCAGGAATAAAAAAGGAGTTTTGAGTTATGACTTAGATTTGTTTAGTTTAGCAAAATCTCCTTGAAGAAGAAGGATATGTGAAGATAGATTTAGACCACAAATTAGAGATGAACTAGGAAAATATTCTTCTTATATCTTTAAAAATAGATATTAGTTGATGGACCAGATAGACAGACCCCATCCAATGTGACACGTAGTTATTGAAAAGGTGCGTAGATTTATTGAATCAAGAAACAAAATTTGAGTTGTGGCCTTGGTTGATTTGGATTTTGGAGTGATGAATGAAAGAGTTTGGTGGATTGGGCAAAATATCTGAGATCCATTTGGAGCCACAAACTTCGACGCTTGCAGTGCCTGTCAATGATCAATCGTCCACAAGAGGAAAACTGTTACACATCAAATGACATATCTTTTTTCTCAACATTGCCAACTCAACAAAACCTTACTATTCATACATATTAAAATGATAATTAAATAAATAAATATGTGCAAATTAGGAGTACTTTGTTCTGACTCCACAAGACACGAGATATTATAAAAAATTGACCTGTGGGTCTACAATATTAGTTGGTTGGTTCAATACCTTCCACAAAAACACCTAAACAAATGGCCCCCGTTATTTTGCAGTCTGGCATCTAAACTTTTGCAACATTTGCACCGTAATTACCCTGAAATATACAAAATTTTATGAAAGTCGAGTATTGATAAAAGCAGTGCCTTACCTACCACAGAGTGGTGTTTATATATCTCAAGTTAAGAGAAGCACTAGTTAAAAATTGAATTATAGATATCACAGAAGGTAATGATGTAGGGAATGACTAACCTTTGGTGATTAGTGAGTTATTGTGGAAGGAAACATTACAAAGCAATTTTTTTTTTTATTTATAAAAGTGAACTTGTATTTTGAGGTATAATGTTCTTTAGAATTATATCTGACCGAAATTAAGTTGTAAGGCTCTGTTTGTTTCACCTGAAAAACTCTGAACTTATCTGAACTGAACTGAACTTAATTAATCTGAACTGAACTGAACTTATTTGAAGTATAAATTTTAACTAAGTAAACCTGAACTGAACTTAATTTATCTGAACTGAACTAAACTGAACTTAATAAATCTGAACTCAACTGAACTGAACTTAACTTAATAAAACTGAAATTAAGGTGAAACGAAGAGAGCTTAACTTGAGAAGTTTATACATTGTTTTCCTTTTCCTCTTCATTTCTTGAATATGAGTTTCAATATCAATGTTGTATTTTACTTTTGATTTCTAACCATTTAATAGATGAACTGATATATGTACTTAAAGAACTTAAAACGGACTTAGTGTTTTCCGCATTACATTCACATTATCATATACTTCTTTCGCAGTCAAATATTACAAATTACTATCTACCAACTAATTAACAATAGTCTCTATTCACATTCAAACAATTCTCCATTACAAATAAAATCATACCACCTACATTTTGTTGGAATCATCCCATTAAAGAGTTGTTTGGTAGGGAAAATAGATTTGAAAAAGAATTGCATTTGAAAATCGAATTTGGAAAATTCTGTGATAATCCAAATTCGGAAGTTCATGTAAATTTCCATGTTTTGGTTCATATTTTCAGTATAATGGCTTTGGAAACACCATCTTTTTAGCTTTTAAATCCAACTTCCATGTTTTTTTATGTCATTTGGAAAAGTTCAAGTCTCAAATCCCATGTCACGTGGATGATTTTCAATTGTAAAATGACCTGCCAGAAACTATTTGAACGGGCAGCAAAATGTTCCAAAAAGTGAACCAAACGTTACAACTTCATCGTCGAATTTTAGCAAAAGGGTAGAGATCGTCTACCAAGCTGCTCCTTAACTTGGTGTGTCAGTTGCATGATGATCCAATCACCCTTATAACTCCAAATTACTACCTTTTCCAATTTTCTCAACATTTCACATTTTAGGGGATGGGGTGCAATATACAGCAATATCTCATAGCACTAGAGTGTAATTAGTCCAATAAAATACTGCATAATGTTGTTTCTCTCTCTAAATGAGAAGGCACTAGTTTCAACAGAGAGAAAAAGATTAGACACGTGGCATGGACCCATTCTCAGCCACAAAAACTCACTCCACCACTAATTAGATCCTTTTGCATCTTCTGGACCTTTCTAATTCGTATTTTATTACATAAATCAAAAAACAAGAAAACAATGATTTTCCAACGTGTCATCATCCTGTTATTTTCTAATTCCACATTTATTCATATCTGTCACTAGACTGTTCCAAGATCTCTCTCTCTCTCTCCACTTGTATCTCCTCTCTCTTAGATTTTTCTTTCATTTCTATAGCATTTTGTATAGACAAGCATAGAGTGTGTGAGAGCTTAAAGCTCAAATCTTTCTTGCTTTTTCTTGAAAGAAGTGATTTTGAGCTAAGCCCAGTTCTTCCTGCCTGGCCTTTTGTGATTCTTGGAGTATGGCTGACACTGATCCTAAGGTATGCATTTCATTTATCAAGATTTTTCAAGGTTATTGCGCTTTCGTCTGCATTTAATATGTTTTGGATTATGGGAAATGTGAAAAAGCTTCATTCTTGATTCATAATCCATATTCAACTTTACAGTGATTATATTTGGAGAATTGATCCTAAAGAAAGTAAATGAGATTCTTGTTTCCTTTTTTTTTTTTTTTTTTTTCTGGTTTTGGTTAGAATATGGTTATGGACTTACACTCATTTATCGTGCTTCAACTTGAGGCTGAAATTATTAGTTATGCTATGATTGTGATGAAAATTAGACCTTGCTAGTTAGAAGTTTGAGGAGGAAAAGGTTGTAACCTCCGAGTATATTGAATGTTTTCATGGTACCATAGCATTAAGCAAACGCCAAGGTCCATGATAGAATCACAAGATGAATTTTACCTGGATTAACTTGTTCTTTCAATAGGCCAATCAAAGATGTGAAATGAGCCCATAATTGGTTATCTGTCTAAGGAAATAGAGTAGAGAAGTGTTGTGGGCTTGTTGCAGTGATGTATGTGTCTTTGGTGTACTATGTTAGAAAAGTGAAAAAGTGGGATGAGGAAAAAAAAAGGATGTTCTTTATGTACCATTGAGAAGATTATGTATTTATAGAAATTTAAAGGGTGGAGAGAATATAGCTTTTGAAAAGCATTGCTGAATTTTGTAATTTTGAATTGGGATATATACTAAAGAGAATATGCTATTGTTAAATGATTCGGATATGAGGAGTTCGGTTTCTCATGTTTTCGTTCTTCGATCTTCAGGATCAAGCTGCAGGTTCTGGCCAGGATGCCTCTATTAAGGTTAGTCCACAAACGCAATCTGTGGCCGCTCAATCAAATGTCTCGACCGTTAATGGAGATGGAGTTTTGCCTAAGGTGCCATCCACTTCCAAAACACATGTCATAATTGTTTTATCTCAGTTGACTGATAGTGCAATTATTGTTGTTGTGTTAGGTTAGAAAACCATATACCATTACAAAGCAGAGGGAAAGGTGGACAGAGGAAGAACATCTCAAGTTTGTTGAAGCTCTCAAGCTGTATGGCCGTGCTTGGCGACAGATAGAAGGTAAGTTTCGTGTAGGGTTACTTAAAACCAGAAATTCTTCATCGATTTACCAAGATAGAGTAACCATCCTTGTAAAGCTCTCTTATTATGATGATCTTGGTGCTACGCAGAACATGTAGGCACCAAGACTGCTATCCAGATACGAAGTCATGCCCAAAAGTTCTTTGCTAAGGTATGCTATTCGTATCCGTATAGGCATGTTTGCTTTCTTAAAAGGTTCTAGTTATGTGGCCTTACTTACTGGCTTTGTTCTAGCTGCATTTAAAACATCCTCTGGCCCTCAAAGTTAGTAAGTTTTGGTACAAAAGAACTATCCAGGTTTGGAAATTAATGCAGTGTTTCTATGAACACGAGAAGATCCTGTGTAGTAAATAAGACAGGGATTTTGGTTTGAGTTGCATCTAAAATACGCTATTTTCCCTTCATTAACTTTTGGTAAAATATTCTTCACTTTCAGGTGACTCGTGATCCAACTGTTGAAGCCGAGGGATCTCTGAATCCAATTGAGATCCCTCCTCCCCGCCCCAAGAAGAAACCTTTACATCCTTACCCACGTAAACTAGTTGACTCAGCAAATACCGAACTCAACGTTTCTCATCACATGGAAAAAACTTCTCCCCTTGAAGAGTCTGTTGCTGGAAGAGAGAATCTCTCCCCAACGTCTGTTTTGTCTGCTACTGGTTCTGATGCTTCAGAACCTATGGCTGCTGACATACTCAAACCTCATGTATCGCCAGCTTCATGTGCAAATGATGCACATTCTGCCAACTTACTTTTCACAGAAAATGAAAACGAAAATGTGACTTCCAACTTATCTCCATTACAGGAGGATGGTTCTCATCTGTTGATGAAGTCTTGTGAAGCACTCCCGGATAGTGAATTCAACATGGTAACGGGTTCTTCCATTTATTCTCTCAATCTGCATTTAACTGCTTCCAGGTAAAGCAACTAATATATCTCTCGTATTTTTGTGCACATTCAGAAACTTGAATTGTTTCCTTCTCAAGAGACGGAATCTTCTATGGTTTCTTCATGTCCCGAAGCAGCTCATACGAGCATTAAACTGTTTGGGAAAACTGTTGTGGTAACAGACATTCCAAAACAGTGTTCAGAAGTTGCAGATAACTCTGTGTCGTCACCAGGGTATGTTTTTAAGTCCGACCTTGATGAAAAGCATGTTCAGGGTTTGGAATCGAGCAACTCACATTCACCAGTTGTTTTTGGGATTTTTCCGCACGGTGCAGTCCCCAGTTGTTTACCGCAACCTTCATTAAACCATGCTGCGTGCTATCCATTTGGGAATATGTTTGCTTTGCCTTGGTTTTCTTGGTACCAGGGCGTAGCTTACCCATACACACCATCATGGAACGAGGCAGCTAGTGATCCAGATTCAAATGGCAAAGGATTTATAAGTGAAGAACTTGATCGGGAAGGATCTCTGGCTGGTTCAAACAGTGGACCTGTGAGTGAAGGTAACGCTGTGAATCAAAACAGTGATGCAGTTGAGTCAAAAAATCAGTCTAGTTCTGGGAAAAAAGGCTTTGTACCGTATAAACGTTGTCTGTCCGAGAGGGATGACAAATCATCCATATCTTTTCTGCAGGAGAGGGAGGGTCAGAGAGCTCGCGTCTGCTCATAGCACCTTCTGGTACAAACAAATCTAATTTTTGCTATCTAGTGTGTATTCTTAGTAGCCATTCCAGTATAGAATTTTGGTCTTAGCATTGAAGCTGATATGAATGGCAAGATGTAGACGGAAATGGCAGAGAATCGAGGACTTTATTAGGATGACGATAACATTTCTCTCTAACAGTCAGATGCGTCATTCAATTGAGAGATTGCTGCTAACTGAAGGAAAGATGATGAGCTGAAGAACACAACAGCTGCCACTTGTGATCTGCTATTCTTGCAGCTTTGTTGTTCTGCTTTTCAGTTTGCATGGTGGCTGTACCACATCTAAGAGATCTTAATTTTCTTGTAATGTCTTTTATTCGCGCTGTAACCTTAAAGTTTGTAACTTTGACATTCCTATTTTTGCTGTAATGCAGTTCCTTTCCACGACCAGTTTGTCAATTGCTAAGTTTATCTTTATATTGAATGGAGGTAACTCTACTTGCTTCTGATTGCAGTTCTTTGATGGTTTATTACTTTATTTGAGGTTAGGGGGTCTCTGGCGGCCAGTATGAAGGGCTCAACTTTCTAGAGAAGGCCGGATGAATCACACATTGTGTATATATATAATAAGGTATACTAATAAGAGAGTGCAAAAGAAATCAAGAGAGTACAAAAGAAATCAAATCTGGTAATACTAATAATAGAAAATTTAAAACAGTCGGATACATATAAATAATTATCACGTTAATAGAATTTCAACTAATTAGGTAGGGTTAAATTTGTCTAACCATATTAGGATTGACACTAATTTGTAGTAAGTTTTTCATCCACTTATATTTATATAAACTATATTAGAATTGACACTAATTTGTAATTAACCCAAGAATTATCTATTGGTTCTGTGATGCTCTAACTATCACTTTCTTATTGCCTGGAAAAGACCTCCAGATTTTTTGCAAAAATAAACCAGGTTTCAAGAGTTCAGGTCAGGAATCTGATATCTTAGGTTTTCCAAACATAGGTTAACATATTGTACATTATTGTCTTTCAGGTCAAGGACTAACGAAATGCAGCAATACTAATACCAACTGAATGGAATTAGAAAAAGTGTTATGCATATGAATATATGATCTCTCACTGATTTAATAACAAACATCTAAAAGAATCAAAACCCAGACAAATTTTCAGAATGGATTCTGCCAGGGCATTACACAGGCGATGGTACAGGAATACAGGTGTACATATTACATTCGTCACATCAGAAGCATAACTTTCTGCAATGCCTGCAGGCAGAAGGTAATGTACCGTTCTGAATATCGATGCTTTGCCCAGGTATATCTAGTGTTGATCTGAGTCTTGACGTAGCTGGGGTCTAGGTTTCGCAATCTCAACGAAAATTACACGCCCGTCAAGGAACTGGAAGAAAAGTAAATTAATCAGGATTGTCTAAGAGTAGCATATCTACTTAAATGGGGCAAGAAAAAAGAAATGAAACTAAGAAATTTACAGAACCAGGTTACATGGGTCACAACTTCATCAAGCATAGATTCCGACTTCATAGTTAACAGACACCGATTTTAAAATGCACATTATTAACTTCACAAGAGAATGTCAAGTCATAATGCTATAATCAGTATGTATGATGTGAAATTCTTCAGAAAAACTATGCCACGCCACTCCCAAGTCTTTGGCAAGAAACAGCAAGATCACACAAATTATCATCACAGAACCTTTAAATTTAATTTTTCACATCGTACAACTATTGCTGTGTCACCAATAGCCTAAAGGCTAAAGGCAACCATTATACTTCACAAATTGATAACTACGTACACTGTAGAAGCATGAAACCTGTTCATGCATTAGCTAGGATTTCATATGCAATATGCAAAATCATTATGCAAACGCGGGAAGAGAAGAGAAGTAAAAGCGACAAAGAAGCTTAGCAAGCAGAGATTTGCTTACTACTAGACAGTAGTAGTAATATTTAACATAGTAGAGTGAATCTCAGATACAGCATATGAAATGTGCCTACAGAAAAGTAGTACTAGTATCTGATACTAAGATTCAAGAGAAAGAGTAAGATACATAAATGGATATATAATAAATTCATAAGCACCTTTCCATGCATTCCCTGGATGGCTTTGTTAGACTCTTCCTCTGTTGCATATGTAACAAATGCGAAACCTCTTGGCCTCTTAGCTATCTTGTCCATCACTAAATTAACTACAACAAGAAGAACCAATCATTCGAAAGGTTATCTATCTATTTCTATTTCAGTATCTACAGACTCCCAATTCAAAACAAAACTAGATCAAACCACTGACCTTCCAATAGGTCACCAAAGTTGCTGAATGCATTTCTCAGACTCTCCTCTGTCGTCCGAAATGACAACCCTATGAAAAATACTACTAAAATCAATCACATTGTAACAAGACACAAACACAAGAGTATAGGATATCAAAAGCTAGAACAATCAAAAGATTCTCCTTTTACTTTTTTTCTTTTGAAACGGCAAATATTACTACTACTCCTACAATACTCATATAAATTTCCAACCAAAATCTTAAGCAGTTACTTCCATTTCGGTACAATTGGAAACTCTTAAAGCACAATACATTAAGAATGAATGAAATGATACAGAACACTATGCTGCCTGCAATCAAGTATAAAGTATAAAAATACATAAATTAAGAAAAAGGGAATTGAGCAAAGAAGGAAGACTGACCACTGATGTAGAGTCTGGTTGAAGGATTGAATCGAATTCTTGGCAAATTGGTTGAAGATGATGATGACGGTGAAGAAGAAGAAGAAGATAAGGAGTGTGGTATATGCAAATGTAGATTACGGTTTTGGGTTCTACAAAGAATCTTGAAATGGATGGAGAGAGGCCGTACAACAGAAGAGAAGCGGCGAGTGTTATTATTATTATGATGTCTTTCGGCTAAATCATGATGGGTGGCCGGTGGTTGAAGACGGTGGCTCACGGCGGCAGCAGCAAACGGCATTCCTTTCCTCCTCCGCTTGTTTTAATTTTCAAGATAATTTCTTACCTTTTTAAAATGTTCATTATAGAAAAACGGGCATGTTATTTCACCTCCCAATTTTACTAAATACAGTTCATATATTTAGTAAATTGCAATAATATCATAATTATATAAAATTAACTTTTAATTCAAAACTTAATATGGTAAATATATAAATTCAATAGCCCAAACTCAAAAGGAAAATCATTTAACACATTCAACAACCCAAACCCAAAAAACTCAAACAAACACCACATACACACGCACATCACCCAAGAAACACAAACACTCTTTCTTCTTCTTTACAACACTCTTAATTCCCCAAACAGAAAATTACATAAACCAACCACTTGAGGGTACCTAATTACAAAAAAAGCTAGTTTAAATAACTAGTTACAAATAAGGCCATTCTAATTTATTTGGCCCTAATTTTCGCTCATTCTTTCCAATTGTACCCCTGCCCCTTTCTTCCTCTGCAAGCCGGCAAATAAACACGTATTCAATCTCATTTATTTCTCTCTCAGCTCGAAATCAAATTTCGTTCCATTTTCGTACGGATTTTTCCTTTTTTTCGTTTGAAATCGTGAATCGACTGCGTTCTTCGTGTTGTTTGCTATGGATTTGTTGATTTCGTTGAAATCGAACGGGTTGTGTTATGCGTGGGTGGTGAGGGGTGAAATTTCGTTTTCTGAATTGCTTGATGTTGCGGTGTCTAAGCTTAATCTGAAGGATTTGGATTCGACTCAGTTCCAGTATTGGATCGGTGAGAATCGATATATTGTTTTCAGTGATGACGATTTGAAAGCTATGATTATGCTCTGTTCTGCCAATGGCATGAAATTTGTCAATATGGATGTTTTGGTTGGGTATTCTGATGATTGCGTTGAAAAACCTGTGAAACGAGCTAGACTGAGCATTGATTGTGAGGACAGTAGATCTGTGTTGTCTGAAACTAGGGTTTCAGTGGGTGAAACTAGCTTTGGTGTTGATACTAGGCCTGATCTGCTTGAAACTAGGGATACTATTCTTTCTCTGGTTGAACTAGGACTGGGATGTTTGAAACTAGTGATAAATTGGTTGAAACTAGTTGTGGTGTGGCTGAAACTAGGGCTGAAACTAGTGGTAGTAGGCCTAGTGGGTCTGAAACTAGGCTTGAAACTAGCATAAAGTGTCATGAAACTAGCTTTTCATATCACACAATGTCCTGAAACTAGCATTTTATACACTGTAAACTCCTGAAACTAGCATATATTGGCATGAAACTAGCATTATAACTCACATAATGTACTGAAACTAGCATATAATGGATTGAAACTAGCATTTTACACCGTACAATATCCTGAAACTAGCATAAAGTGTCATGAAACTAGCTTTTCATATCACACAATGTCCTGAAACTAGCATTTTATACACTGTAAACTCCTGAAACTAGCATATATTGGCATGAAACTAGCATTATAACTCACATAATGTACTGAAACTAGCATAAAGTGTCATGAAACTAGCTTTTCATATCACACAATGTCCTGAAACTAGCATTTTATACACTGTAAACTCCTGAAACTAGCATATATTGGCATGAAACTAGCATTATAACTCACATAATGTACTGAAACTAGCATATAATGGATTGAAACTAGCATTTTACACCGTACAATATCCTGAAACTAGCATAAAGTGTCATGAAACTAGCTTTTCATATCACACAATGTCCTGAAACTAGCATTTTATACACTGTAAACTCCTGAAACTAGCATATATTGGCATGAAACTAGCATTATAACTCACATAATGTACTGAAACTAGCATAAAGTGTCATGAAACTAGCTTTTCATATCACACAATGTCCTGAAACTAGCATTTTATACACTGTAAACTCCTGAAACTAGCATATATTGGCATGAAACTAGCATTATAACTCACATAATGTACTGAAACTAGCATATAATGGATTGAAACTAGCATTTTACACCGTACAATATCCTGAAACTAGCATAAAGTGTCATGAAACTAGCTTTTCATATCACACAATGTCCTGAAACTAGCATTTTATACACTGTAAACTCCTGAAACTAGCATATATTGGCATGAAACTAGCATTATAACTCACATAATGTACTGAAACTAGCATAAAGTGTCATGAAACTAGCTTTTCATATCACACAATGTGTTGAAACTATGTGTTTTTCAGTTAAAATAATGATTATATTTTTGTAATATAGTTTCCATATTTTTTTAATTTTTTTAGTTTAGTATAAATAATTTTCAGAGTTAATTTAATCATTTTATAAAATTAACAACTAGTTTTAAACGTTAATTTCAGGAAAAATATAAAATTAATAGTTAGTTTCAACTTGTTTCAGTCTTTTTAGCTAGTTTCAGCCATTTTTAGCTAGTTTCAGCTAGTTTCAGCCATTTTTAGCTAGTTTCAGTGGCTGAAACTAGCTTCCGGATGTCAAATTTGCTATTAAATCCAGTTGAGCGAGATTTTGAGGTCCATTTCTGTAGGCGGATTTCAAAAATCTTCATTAAATTCAGTTTAGCGAGTTTTTGAGGTCCATTTTAGCTAGTTTCAGCTAGTTTTAATGGCTGAAACTAAGTTTCGGATGTCAAATTTGCTATTAAATCAAGTTGAGCGAGATTTTGAGTTCCGGAAGCTTAGTAAGTAGCGAGCTTTTGGTAAATGTTATTTGTAACTGGCACTTTATTTGTAATTAATTGTTATTGTTGATTTATATCCGTAATTTTCCCTTCCCCAAATTCTTTCTCCTTTTCCATCATCATTCTCGTTATCACATTAATGTTTCAATTAGTAAGTAAGGGATGATACTAAATGAATTTATAAAGTTTAAAAGAAAATCATCAAAAATGTGGCGTTACGCCAAACATGGTGTCTGCCAGAATTTTTTCTCTCTTTTTTTTTAAAAAATTTTAAATACTTTTTGGATTAATGGACCAATATTAATTACAACCTAGTTTATTACAATTATTTTAAAAAATTTCAAAGTTTTTAATTATTTTTAGTTCCTTAAAATTATGTAAAGTTGGAACGCATACACCAAAAAAATTGAATTCATAATGATTTTTTACGAATTGAGATGCTACAATGACAAAAATATTGATGAATGATCATCAATGAATGAGTAATGAAACTAATTTGTGAATGTATAGTTAGAAGTGACATTCAAATTAAATATAGGGTAAAAAGAAAAAATATTTTAATAATATAAACCAACCACATGATAATAAGAAACTTAAAGAAAAATAAAAACAATTAAAAAATAAAAAACAATTGGCGTTACGCCAAAATTACAATCTGGCGTAATGCCAGAATGACAATCTGGCGTTACGCCAAATTTTTTTTAATGTTTTTTAAATTTTTTTATTTTTTTATTTTTCTTTTAGTTAATTATTGTTATGTGGTTGGTTTATATTATAAAATATTGAAATATTGTTGTGATTATGATAATTCTCTTTATTAAGTTGTGAAAAATCACACATATTAAAATTGTATTGAAATTTATTTGTTTTTTACAAGTTATGTAAATTTGAAATATTTATTTATATATTTTTCAAGTCATTTAAAATATTATGTTGAATAAAAAATATTTGGGTCAGTTAGATATTTTTCAAACTTAAGAATGTTTTTGCAATATGACAAAAAATTAAAAAAAAGTGGACTGCGAATAGTAAAATATGGCGGGAAATAACATTCCTGTAGAAAAAACAAGTTATAAATATCTAAAATACTTATCCTCC
The DNA here is from genome assembly GCA_028274465.1 of Plantago ovata. NCBI lineage: Eukaryota > Viridiplantae > Streptophyta > Magnoliopsida > Lamiales > Plantaginaceae > Plantago > Plantago ovata. The sequence continues at coordinate 109,323,633 of CM051456.1, read as the reverse complement.
TTACTTTTATACTAAGATCATTCCTTCTTTAGTTGAGACTTAAATAGGAGTTTCAAAACATTAAAAAATTTAAAAGAGTCATCCCAAATGAAGTAGTTAATGGTTTAGGTCTTATTTGAAACTTTATTGTGGAATCCACATGCTACATGTTACTTTACATGTCTCATACATAATAGTATGTATTATTTGGAGTTTTCCTTACAGGTCCCATATTTGGTTTGCCATGGCTATTTAGTAGCCCCAAATAAACCTCCATTGGAGGCTTTTTGGGGCTTATTTTGGGACTAAAACCCTAAGTCCCAAAGAAGATTCCATAAGGAGTGCTCTAAATATTTTATTTCATTTATATTAAGGAAAAAAAATACATATATACTTATTTTGTTAAAATCACATATATCAGTTTGTGAAGGAAGCTACTGAGAGAGTTTACTTAGACTCTGTTTAGCTTAGCTTATCAGCTATCAGCTCGAGCTAACTTATCAACTAGTTTTACTAAACAAAGTCTTACTCTTGTATGTGGGTGATATGTTGATTGCTACTACTAACTGGTCAATAGGGGAGATTGAATCACTGAAAGAGAAATTGTAGGAAGAATTTGAGATGAAGTATCTTGGGGATGCAAGTAGAATTTTTGGGATGGATATTACTAGGGATATATAAGAAGGGGAAAAATCTGTTTCTATCTCAACTTGGTTATCTTATGAAGATTCTAACCAAGTTCTATATGTCAAATTGCAATAGTGTGGTTACTCCTATTACACTTGGAGTGAAGTTATCTGAGTAACAATGTCCTAAGGATGATGCAGAAGCAAGAATTATCTCAATGATACCTTATGCAAGTGAAATTGGTAGTATTATGTATACTATGATTTGCTACAAGCCTGATCTTTCATATAGAGAGAGGTGTTGGGGTAGGTAATGAGCCAACCCCTGGGTGGATCGAATCCGAATACTGTCAGGAAAAGGAGTTATTATTAATTCCCATATCAAATCATTTTAGGGAATAACTGCGATTTGGAAGATATATAAAGGATTGTTGGTCGTATGTTTTAGACAGTTCAACATACGACAACACATCATTGAATGCCTGTTCGAGTCTTTTATATATATATATATATATATATATATATATATTATCGATATTATAGGTGCTAGCTAGAGAAACTGGTGATATGTTCCTGGTTATTGTGATTGATTAGTGACTTGTAATAGCGGATTGTGATAATATAGTGAAATATGTGCCTTCCTTTTTATGTGCGCCGCTCTTGAAGATGTCGGTTCAATTAAATGGCGACACGGCTCTATGATAGTTGGAGGTTATTCAGCATGATGTTGACATTAATGGACTTGACCCATAAGTTACTGTTAGTCATTTGTATTGTTCTTATCTTGAAATCTCGTGCTCTTTGTCACTGTTGGAGTGTAATCATTGATACACATGTCTCCGTAGATCAGTAGTCCGGGGAGGATGTACCCATCGAGACCCAATCCAAGGGTCCGGCCTTCTTGGGTCTTGATCCGGAGCTATGTCTCGGATCTTAATCAATTTTATAGGATTCATGTTCTCCGTGCAGTGTATAAAACTGATTATAATACAATTGAGAGGCTTTCATTTTGATTGCATGAAACTGCCTGGATCTATGATCTGCTTGTATTGAGTTTTTTCTGGATAATGATTAACAAGTGAAAATAATTAATTAATAGATGACATGGTTTCAACTTTCAACTTTTTACAGGTGGCAATCAAGAAGTATGTATATAATCAGGTTTCACCATTTATATAGTACTCCACCCTGGTTTTTCTAACTTATATATTCTTGCTAGGGAACATAATCCATGAGAGACGCCAAATATATACGTGAAATAACTTGCCTCACAAAAAACTCTGAGCTGAAACCAGAACTGCGAACAGTCTCACCTTTCTCCAACACCAACTTGGAGGCAAAACGAAAATCTCTATCAGAGTTTGACGAATGAAAGAACAGGGAGAGAAGTGGTACGGGATTTCTTCCCCATCAGAGTGGAGGAGAAAAATGCGGTTAGCATGGTTGCAAAAGGATGCATCCATGAAGAAGAAAAAGCTTACGTGAGTTTTTAGAAAGAGGAGAAGAAAAAGCTTACGTGAGTTTTTAGAAAGAGGAGAGCTTATTACGGTAGGGCTAATAAGGCTTTAATCAGATTAATAGGGGCCTTAAACGAGGAAAAATGGACTTAATTTGCAAGCACAAAATAACTGCACTTAGATGACAACTAGGCTGCAATGGAATCATCAAGAATTGGGCTCGAAGAAGTGATAGAAAAGGTGAGCCAATAATCCACTGACTACGAATTCGAATTATGAATTTTTGGGGCATTATATTACTTTAGAAATTCTGTTTTAAAAAAGAAAGAAAGAACTAAAGTGACTACCAAAAACAGTGGTTCTGGTTTCAGTCGAACCTACGACACAGTAATAGAAAGCAAGTGAAGAGAAGCTAAATGGATTGGTTCTCATTTACAAATGGTGAGAGCTTTCATTATGCAATCTGATCTGTACCCACACAAAGTCCTCTTTTCTCTGGCTTAAGAGGCTATCAGACGAAAGAGTGAGCAAGGCCACAAATCGCAGTTCAGCCCTCAAATGTAAATACCACATGCACACGAAGACTACCCAACAAATATAAAAAATCTCTAAGAATACAGAACCAAATCTATTCAATGAAACAGGTTGTTTTTTTGAGAGACAACACCTCTAAGAATACAGTGTAGACACATCAGAATTCGGAATTCAAAACATGCCTGCCCACAATATGAATCTCTCTATACTAGACGATGCACTAATCAAAATAACATGACCACACTATCTCTATAGCACAGAAGACTGGATAAAGGTTTACAGATCGAAGATCTACTACATGTAGAGAGGAGTAATTTTGAAGCTAAAACTAAACATGTTTTAAGAAACAGGTTCAAACTAACCAAGAGCATACAAGACCACCACAACTATGGAAACTCAACTTCAACCGTGAAAGAACTCAAACCAAACCGTCACATAATAATAAATTTGCTAGGTAACAGAGAAGACAAGCACACACAAGAGCAAGCAATGACAAAAAGCCCTTCAGTAGTGCACAATCAAAATGGTGATTTTGTTAAGCCACCACCACAAAGTGGCAACTAACTCACCAAAGAACCACAACTACGAAACATTAGACCATTACATTACTTTAGAAACCATGGGCGTAAACAGTCAACATTTAAAAAAATGTTGAAATGATACCAAATCGAAACTGAAGTCTAATTCATTCCGCCAATAGTAATAATAATCATCCATAAAAACGAGCTATTAAATTAAGTAAAGCAAAAAGCATACATTCCATTTTAACCTACAGATCCAGTTTCAATTCAAAATCCAACAGAAAATTAAAAAAAAACTTAATCGAGAGGGATCGCAACATCACCATCATCAATCTCCTGCTGCAAGTCCTTAGGATCCTTTCCATCAACGGTGCAACCAACAGACACGCAGGTCCCCAAAATCTCCTTCACAGTCCCAGCCAGCTCCTTCGCCATGGACCGTGTCCTCATCACCTTCGCGATCTCGATAACATCGTCCAGAGAGATGTTGCCGTTGTGCTTAATGTTCTTCGTCTTCTTCCTGTCGCGCTCCGGCTCCTTGAGTGCCTTGATGACAAGAGCGGCGGCTGATGGAACCACGGTGACCTTGGCCTGACGGTTCTGGACAGTGAGCTTGACGGTGACACGGAGACCCTTCCAGTCCTTGGCGGTTTCCTTGGCAATGTCCTCACCGATTTTCTTCGGGGAGAGACCGAGTGGACCGATCTTAGGGGCGAGGGAAGATGCGGCGCCGACTTCGCCACCGGTCACCCGGACGAAGACGTCGACGACTTGGCTTGGGTCAAACTTTGGTGGCATTTTCGGAGAGCTGCTGGTGGCTTAGCGGCGGAATGAATGAGTAGTAGAGTGGAATGGCTGCAGGGACTGTGATTAGGGTTTTGTAGTCTTCTCTTCCGGAATTAATTGGTTTGGACAACAGGCCCAGACTAGATATGGGCCTAGTCCAGTTTCGTCAGGCCGGATTATCCCTTTAATTACATGGACCAATTTGGGAAACGATATTGATATTAATAATAATATATGATGTTTAGGTGATTATGGAAATAGATTACCATACTTTTAATGCACAAAAGGGATGTTTTGCTTGTGTCCGTGTACAAGTGCAAACTGACAAACCTTTGAAGATAAGTTTATATATTAGAAGATGTACCAAGTGGTGTACATAAACTTACCGTCTCTTCATCTAGCTTAACCCATTCCTGAACAATAACTCATTTAACATACTAAATTATAATAAACTTCATAAGTTCACACAAGATGGAGTGGAACAAGATCAGGGACCTAATGGATACTTAATTAGAGATCATGGAGTTGGAATTCGTCAACGAGATGTTGTTAGCTCAATGGGTAGTGAATCCAATGAACAAGCATAGGGGATGTTCGCAAAGAATTATGGAGACAGTTTGGATACAAAAGAAAAGGGCAAATTGCATTCAACCCCTTTTAGTTTTTTATTGCGTTTTTATCCCTCTTTGTTCTTTTCATCCACACACCCTATTAAATAAATTTAATTACATCTAACTAGTGCTGCTACGCGACACTACAAGAAAACAGCCAAATAGAGACGGACGTGATCCGTCGCACAATAGCGACGGATCGGTAATTTTAGCGACGGATACAAATCTGACTGGTATTTAGCGACGGACGGGTTTATCCGTCGCTAAATTTGCGACGAATGAGTTTATTCGTCGCAAATTTAGACGACGGATAAATCCATCCGTCTCTATGTCCTGTTGACTCTGAATTAAAAAATTAAAAAAAGAAAAGATATTTCTAGATTAGCGACGGATGAGTTCCATCTGTCGCTAAGTAAAAAAATTAATAAAAAAAGATACAAAGACCGAGATCGGGTCTTCTTCCCCACTCCCCCAAATCAATTAAACCTCATCCGCCATCATCTTTCTCATCGCCTCCACCACCATCGCCTCCACCATCATCTTTCTCATCTCCACCAGCGGGCGCCGCCACCACCCAGATCGGACGCCGCCTTTGCCGCCGGTAAGTCTACTTCTCTCTTCTGAGCTCTCTTCTATCTCTCTCTTCTTTGTCTCTTCGTTTCTCTCTCATCTTCTATCATTCTTCCCCCAGATGATCTGTTGCTTCCATTCCGCTGCTCATCCTCTCTACTCCGATCTATCTTGTTAATCCTCCGTTCAAAGGTAAAGTTTCGATTTACTCTTCGTATTGTTTGAATTCTGGATAGTTTTACTCTTATGTTTTGAATCTAGCCCAAACCCTTGAACCCTAGCTCGAGTTTGGGACCGTGTATGGACTGTATATTAGATTTGATTAATGTTATGTTTATTGTTATTGAATTGCAGTTGATTTTTCTAACCCTAAAATTTGGGTTCTTAAATTTTTTGTAAAATGTATATCAAGTAGCTTCAATTTCTAAACTATGGTGTTGTCATTTTAGTCTGGTAATGTTAATTATCTTCAATATTTTTAGTGTCTTTTTGGGTTTATTGTTTATCAAATTCTCATAAACATGTTTTTGATCCTTTTGTTGGTACTGGAAGCGTTCTGATTGGGGCTGCTCATTTTGGAGCAATGACAATGGTTAGTGATTTGTTGTTTATGAGGAACTAATTCCTTGTTGTGTTCTATCAGTTCCAGTTTACTCGAGTAGTACATGTTATATTGTTTTTCTCTGACTTTGATAAGAATAAATTCATGGTGCAGATATTGATATACGGGTAGTGTGTGATGGTCGTTGCCCTAATTGTAATGTCTGGAGTATTTTTAAGCAGGTATTTTGGGCTTCCCCCTTTCAAGCTCTTTGAAAGTTTTAATTCTACGGAAGTTCAAATGTTTAGTTTCATGGACAAGAGATAAAGTGAAAATTGCTGCATGTTTATATCGATACTTGATAAATTTGATAAGAATTCATTCGGAATGTGATACTTATATACCTTTTTATAGCACAAACACTATCAGTAACTCACTTGCTATTCTGTCGGTGTATTGTTACTACTTTTGAGACATAAAACTTGTAGAGATTGGCCATCGTTTAAATAAATATTCCATTTGTGTGACATGCTTTATGAGAGGTTTTTCTTTTTTTTTGTAACGGTAACAACTTGTTATTTCCAGATTCCCGTGGCATTGCTTATTTTTCAGTTGCAAAAGGAAGGGGATGGGAATCCAGGACTATTAAGATTCACATGACATTGTTTATTTTCCATGTGGTACGTGCTGTTTTTCATTGAATTTGTGTAATAAACTCCATGAATTGAAACACTTCTTCATGCACATGAGGTAAAAATGATGTGCATTTGATATAAATATGGTACTGATAGCATTAAGTTTCAATGTCCTTTTCCTTAAATTATGTTTTAAACCTGTAGTATTGACTGCTGCTGCAATGTTAGAGTTTGCATGATCTTGGTGTTAGTGGCATATTAAGTATGATAATTTTTGTTACGCTTCTCGATCTCTACGACTTTAATTATGTGCCCAGTTCTATTTGTTCTTAGGTGATTGTTTCAGTACCTTAAGTTGAAACAGAGAGTCTTAGGTGATTGTTCTTATGGGCGTTTGGTGTAGTGGTATGATTCTCGCTATGCGAGAAATCGCGAGTTCGATTCTCGCAACACCATTATTGCATTAAAAAAATTATATTTTAATATTGTTTTTATATTGTAGTTGAATTAAAGAAATTTAAAGAAACATAATTTAAAAAAAAAAATCAGATTTAGAGACGGATGAGCTTATCCGTCTCTAAATTTAGAGACGGATGATCTTATCCGTCTCTAAATTAGTCAACGCTAATTTATCGACGGATGAGCTAATCCGTCGCTATATTTAGCGACGGATTAGCCCGATCCGTCGCTTTTTGGATTAGCGACGCCACTTTTCGCGACGGGGCATCCGTCGCTAAACCCAAATAGCGACGGATCGGGCTCTTTTAGCGACGGATGCGATCCGTCGCTAAAAGCTGTTTTCTTGTAGTGCGAACCGTGCCTTATCGAGTACACAGCTCGGCTCGATAAGGTTTTTTGAGCCGAGCTCGAGCCTAAATTTAGGCTCGTTCCACTCACGAGCCGAGCTAGGCTCAGATCGTGAGTACTTAGTAAGGCTCGTTTAGGCTCTCTATATTATATATGTACATTGTTTATATTTGCGTTTTGTTAGCCTTTGATAACTTATTAATGGGGAGTTGATTATTGTAATGTGTAATCTTGAATTTTTGATATGTTATTTAATATTTTTAGCTCGAGCTCAAGTTCGTCTGAGCTTACGAGCCTAATGAGCCGAGCCCGAGCCTATATATAGTGGTTCGAGCTCGAGCCTGAAATTAGGCTCGTTTTGTTAACTAGCTCGTTAAGAAACGAGCTGGAGCCGAGCCTTAGCAATACTCGGCTCGGCTCGTTAAACAGCACTACATCTAACCACACGATCTAGACTTTATGCGAACTAAAACCTAGAAATTACCATTTTGCCATCATTTAAGTTTCAATTTTCAAAAAAACCCAAACACCTTCAATTATCCTCTATTACACATATGACTCTATATTAATCTATTTTACAAATTTACTATAAATTATTTAAAATTAACACACATCACTTATCCAAATTGCAAAATGATCTTAAATACTATTGCAAAAAAGGCGCTACAAAATTAATAATTAATTTTCCAGTTTTAATATTTAAAAAAAAAGGAAAAAATAAAAAAAGAACAGGTTCTCCAATCGGAGCTTATCACAGCTATAATCCGAGCTGTTAAAAATAAAATTAAAAAAAATAAAGAAAAGGAAAAAAAGAAAGAAAAAAAACTAAAATATTAAAATAGCATAAGGTGTGTTTGGAGAGAGAAAAGTTCATAAATTTTTTAAATTGGTCAACACAAATGGGCCGGATGTAATTGTTGAACTATGACGGATAAAAATTAATAGTTGATCAGCAATAGGGGAAGGGCAATTTAATTTTCCCAAAACAAAATGGATGCTAATTCGGGAATCATTACACTTTGCGACATGCTTGGGTTATTGGTGAAAATATGTACCAGTAGGACATTATTGCAGTGCTAGTAGATACAAGTAGTACAGGCCGGCCTTGTTTTGAGCAGTGGAAATTTGCTTTTGTTTCACAAAATCGAGTGGACTACCTTGATGATCCAGACATTTGTTCAGTCATTTCCAGGTCTCTTCCTTCTCAATGGATTGTGCCATGTGCTCTTACATTGAATTTACTGTAATATTTGTTACTCAATTCTTATAAACGATTGATGAATCCTACAGATCAAGAAGCCGTTCTACTGTTGTGTGGGAACAATATTTTGGATTGGAGCACTTGGATAATGCTCCTAAACGGCTTGCAGCTAATCACTATGCGGCTATCCTTGCACTGTAATCGGTGTTTTTGGTATGAATTCCATTTTAATGCTCTAATTTGTTCACATTCAGATATAATAATCCAGTGCTGTAATAAACCTGGAGAAAGTTTTGCTGCCCAAGTTCTTGGAGTGTCTTTCTAGAAATTTTGGTGCTCTTTGTATGCACATCATGTCAATGGATTGCACAAAATAATGAATGCGCTAAACATGCGATGCCAATTTCTAGCTCATGGCTCACCTGGAACTTGCGGTTGACGGGAGAAGAAGCTGAGCAAATTGTGCTCCCTATTTATATTGGAGATGACAGAACAGAGTGAAGATGCCTACAAGGCTACAAGCTGAGCAAATTGTGCTCCCACTAATGTAATCTTGTTTCTTACTTTCAGTGGAACCGTAAGCAGTTGCAGTTCGATCAAAACACTATGTTAGATGCTGAGGAAAGGAAATCGTGTTTATGGAATTCTTGCGCCAAGCATTGCTAATGAAAGTGATGCGTTGTAATACTTCAGAGGTTATATACTGAATTCATCTGTCATGTTTTCTAATTTTGTTTCTGCTGGTTCGTACTAGAATCAATCTGAAGCGAAACCACATTGCGTTCAGGTTCAAGATTTTCTTGAGGCAGCACTAGTGAGAATGTCAAAAATTCTAAAAGGGAGCCAAGCGATGTGCATAAAATCTGAATGGAGATCTACTGAGACCGGTGGCATATATACCCAGCACAGTTGTTAGGGGGTTGTGGTCAAGGAATTCTTGAATTGAAGTTAGCATGTTTGATGGTCGCTTGGGTGTCTGATTTGTTCCTACTTGCTAAGGACACAAAATTTGAAGCTGAATTTGAGGGATCTTCCTCATTTTGAGCAGGGCAGCTCGTGTGTGAAGTGCTTGGATGAGAATGAAAGGGATATTAATAAATTGCGCAAGGCAGCCTCTAGAAAGACTCAGAGGACAATTTTCAATGGCATTGATCGAAGAAGGGTGAACCTGTGGTTGTGAGTAATGTCATAGGTCTGAATCTGGAGGGTGTTCCTAAAAATTTTGAAGGGCTGCTTCAGTGTGAAGTGCTTAGATGAGAATGTATGTGACATATAAATTGCGCAAAGCAGCTTCTAGAAAATACTCGAGAGGACAATTTTAACACATATATGGTCTGAGCTGGTAACCCAGAAACTAACAGATGGGGAAGGGGATGAGAAGAAATTGCGCTTGACTGGAGAAGAAAGTGATATAGAGGAGAAAGAGAAAACCTGGAGAAGAAGCCCGGGGAGAAAGCCTTTCCATTAAGAAGTCAGAGGAAGGGTAAGAAGAGGAGGCAGTTGTGGCAAGTGAAGATTTGAGTTTTTCTCCTAAGAATTAAGGCCAGAGAAGGGAGGTGGAAGAAGACAAACCCTGTGAGTCGTAACAAGATATACTGGTACCTATCCTCCCTCCCTATTCATGTAAATTATGTACTATCTTTTAGTTCGGAAAATATGTCACTGTGGAATAATGTTTCTTTTGACCCTGAATGAATTCGATTTGTATAATATTTTCCATAATGTTTGAGATTTCATGGTTAATGTTTCCGCCTGTGCAACTTCCCCAACTGTTTGTTACAATTTATATGTAGGTTGTTAATTAATGGCCACTTCTGTGTAAAGAATCTGAAACACAAGATACTTTATTGATTCTGAAATTCTGTTATGTTGTCACAACTGGAATGCAAAGCCTCATCAGATACATACTACATGTCAACTATATCTCTGTTTTGGCGTTTCCACCAAATGCTGGTTCCATTCCTATGATGAATAGATTCTTGTTACTGAAGTATCACTATTATTCTTCTTGGTTAGGAGACAAACTGAGCTAGATTACTTGAACCATCCATAGATCTTCAGCATAGCATAAAGAACAATTGAGGACGAGAGGCATAAGCAGAACCAATGACAGACACATGGTGGATGAGTTACTCTTGACAAATCCATTCTCTGTATTGCAGTCGGTTTTCCAGCTTCAGCCCTGTGTTCAAATTGTATCAGTCTCAATTCGCACCACAGATATCACACAAGTTTCGACTATGAACACAGAATCCTGATTGATGATCCAAGTCTATATTCCATTTAGTTGCAAAATTGTATGTACGAATATCACTTTGTACGAATGTAAAATCAAGCTTGATTTTCTTATAAAGATAGCTAGAGATCAGATGTGTTGATTACTTGGAATATGACTATTCATTATTGTTTTATCATGTTCGTTTAACTTACCTTGGTTTTGAGCCTCTTTCCTCTGCAGATGCTGCTGCAGAATCTTGTGATGCTAGATGTGGTAGCCCCATGGGTGCTGATGCAACATTTTGAATTCCAGGAGTCTCATGTCGTTCTTGTTTGCTTTCTTCACCCAGGATAGTTAAATTCTTGGCCTGAAAGGAAAAATGAATCACAAATGGCAGGTATGTTTTTTTTTCATCAATTGTCATAAAACTTCCATGTTACATGCATGTAACACTCCAGTTAACATACCAGCTTCCTAAACTGAAGATTGTAGAACATGTCAATATATCTTTGCTTGGCATGTTTTTGCTCTTTGTTCAACTGTCTCCAGAACCCATATACCAATCCCATATTCAGAACTTTGTTCGCGTAGATCTTCCATGTATAGCTGCCAAGATAATATATGACATGCTTTCACCCCATCTCACAACAATTTATATGAAATTTAAAAAAGAAGTGAATGCAAGTATGTACCATTCGTTTATCCGCATTAGACCCCCCTGTGACATTTTAATCCAATACTTAGCATCCCCCTTGCACTTCTCAAAGAAATTGGCAATCTTGTTACTTGATTCGTCCCCATTTTTAGGATCAATGTGGAAACCCGAGACTCCATCAACAATGATTTCAGCAGGCCCTCCCTGATTCGTAGCAAATGTAGGCAGTCCACAGTTCATCGCTTCAATAACAGTTAGGCCAAAGGCCTCATATAGAGCAGGCTGTACAAATGCTCCTTTGGTATCTGCAATACACCGATAGAGTTCACTGTTACGGTATCTATCAGTTTGACTTGCTATCCATCTTATCTGACCCTTGAGTTTGTACTTCTCGATTAGAGCGTGCATTTTCTTGATTTCAGCCATTTCTTCCCTGTCTTTCGATTTGGTTGGATCGAAGAATCCCCCAACAATAACAAGATTGACTACGCTTCTCAGTCTCTTGTTCATCCCGTACCATTCAGTCAATCCTGTGATGTTCTTTACTGTATCAAGTCTTGCCATTGAGAAAATTATTGGTTTCTTTCTGTCTGCAAGATGTCCGCTGTTCAGGAAAAGACATGTCTGTTATTCAAGAGTTACATATATAGTACTAGTTTGTTGTATAAAGTCATTAAAAGGCATAAATGGTGTAGTGTCATCAGAATGCAAAATCATAAACTTACATGTGCTCATCATTATCAGTCTTACTGAAGAGCAATTCCTCAATTTCAGGTTGAAACTTAGTAAACCGCTGGCGTTTCTCAGTGAATGGGAAATACACTGATTGATCTGCCCCTGGAGAAGCAATGTTGAACTTTGGATCGAACACATTGATGCCTGACACCACCCTGTAAAGCCCTGGCATTGTGAAAGCCACATGGCTTTCATATTGTCCTGTCCGGTTCTTGCTGGAAAGGTAATCATAATTAGTGAACTAGAATATCCCTCTCTTTCGGACTAACACACTAAACTTTCCATGCCATCACATTAAGCACATTACAGTTACCAACCTTCCAGCAATTTCTTGATATGTACTGGTTATTATGAAATCAGCAGCATTCATAGCTATCATGTCACCAGTGAATTGGCTAGAGAAGTGGTACTTTGAGTCCAGTTCCTTCCACTTCACATCTGAATCTTCATATTTGGTCTTCTCTAGAGCATGAGCAATTGTTGCCTATATGAAAGCATAACCACTTCAACACATGCCACATTATATGTGAAAAGAAAACTATGAGAAGAGACTTAAAACTCACATGAGTTACTCCAAGTTTGGTAGCCACCAAAGAAGCCACTAAGTTTCCGTCTGTGTAGTTACCGATAATCAGGTCTGGTTTACCTTCCATTAGCTCAAGAATCTTTTTAGTAGAATCCTATATATTAACATGGCAGATAAGACAACAGGTGTAACGTAACGTCCCTGATGTAAGGACTAAGTACTTATTGTCCAACTAATGGCCTAAAGAAAACATGCCTGAGAAAATCTCTCCAAGTAAGGATATATATCGAATCGGGAGATCCATGGTCCAAGAACTCCCTTTGCTGTATTAAATGGAATTCGCAGTATATGGGAATGTGATGTATTAGCAATAGGCTCCATTTCCTGATTACATTTGTTCCCTTCAGCATCAGGGATTAGACGTGTCACCTGCATGCATATGCAAGTCTTATAATATCTCCAATTTTTCTATGAAATATGTTCTGTAAACTTTGTTAGTAACCTCACCACAAGAATCTGAGGCTTCACATTCAAGCCTTGCTGCTTTATTCTCAGCAAAATTTCTTCTTCCAAAGCTCTAACTTGATCAAGAATGTAAACCACCTGTTCAAACATGGTGTATGTGTATTCAAACTTGAATGATGCTAATGAATAGTATAAATTAAAGAAACAAGCTATCCACCTGGCCTCCAGTATCAGGTAAACCAAGAACATCAGCCTGCCCAAAATAGCCATGAATAGAGAAAATAACAATTTTGTATATGGCAGGAATTCTGCTAAAGAACACTTCCATGTTTAAAGGATCCGGAGCTTGAAGTATTTCCGAAAGTGTCTTCATGTTTTTCCTAACTCTCTCTGCATTATCACCCCAACCCTTCTCAAATCCTAGATCATGAAGTCTGGAATTGCAATGCAGGCAAAGAATGATATCAGATACTAAATTTAAAAGGGAAAAAAAAAAACTCAGATTAAAAGATTGAATTGTGCCTAAGGCCATTACTTTTGCTTGAAATTCTGGTAAGGTGTTTCGGCTGGGAGTGCTGATAGGAAAACATCTGTCATTATAAGTGCTGGTTGAAGTTTCGCAACACTGTTAACAGTCTCGTTGATCATAAGCTTCTGCAGATTAGAATTTCATTAGAATCAGTTGGAACTTACACCTTAAGAGGGCTATCTTCTTATTGACCGGTTTGATTCTGTATTTATATGCATCCTACCTCTCCATGTAGCTCCAGAGTCAGCAAGTAGTCAATTAGTGGCTGCATACTCCCCGAATCTTTACTGAGGGTAGAAGTCATGAACTTCGACACATAGCGAAGTCCATTTCCAATGGAAGATGAAAGGGCTAGCCGTGGAGTAGAGGCATCAAATGCTCCAAAATCAATTTCCAATGAGTTGTCATCCGCTGCCCTGCATTGCACACGTTAAATGATCAAACCGTCACCGTTTCATTCATAGTTCTATTTCCTTTCTTATTTCTATAACTTACCAGTTCTCATCAAAGATCATTTCCTTGAATTTCAGGTAGTCTGTCGATGTGATTATAGAGACAGACAGATTATCGGCATGCACCCTGACGTAGTCCCAAACACCAGGGTTATGCCTTATCGCAAAAGCAACATAAGGTGGCACCACAGCAGCTTCCTGCAAAAATTTACATAAACAAGTAAAAAAAACTTCCTCATTCACTAAAGACACTTTTCTGTTCGAATCGGGTAATGATCTTCGTTTAAAGGTATTGATGAAGAACCTGTGTAGAACTCAAGATGTCACCAAGTGAACCTTCCAAAACCTTAGACCTTTCAACCTTATCCTCAATTGTTTGCTCCATCTCATCCTTCAACTGTTGGAACTTCATCATCCTTTTCCCAGTTCCAGTAAACCTTCATGACATTTTTCTTTCTTATGTTAAATTAAAATTCGTCAAATTTCAAATGCAGCAAATAGCAATAGGGTGAGTCTGTCTGACTGAGACCATGTTAAAGACATACTACATGCAAAATGTTGTAACTACTAACAACAGGCCTCATTAGTTACCTGGCAAAACATCTCTTCATATGGTACCGGCTCTGCCTCAACGAATCGGGCATCGTATCCACTGCAGCAGTTGAAGCCATGAAATGCAAGAAAACAACAGAATGGAGATTTTCAAGGTAAGATTTTTGTTGTGTTGTCCTGTTTAGGAAATCAAGTGGGGCATGTTTGTTTATATAGGAAGTTTGCAAATGTGATTGGAATATATTCTTTGGGGCTGATTGTGGAGAAGACAAAAACAGAAACTAAGATGAAAGAAAAGAATTCAACCACGTTTGTTTCAAAACTTTTTGAAGCAAGCAAATCTCAAATGTTACCTTTTCTAGTATAAGGGTTTAGGCTTAGAAAGTGGAGGGAAATAATTGTTTTGTTGTCAATGTGATTACTTCTATTAATCAACATTCTTTCCTTCAATATTTTTGATTTCTAGGACATGTATGGATGCTCTAATCACATTTGCAGAAAATTTGAAATATGTCCATTTTTTGGAACGTGCATGTGTATCAAAAATAAAATGAAAATTGTATGGAATTAAGACGAAGTAATGAAACAGAATTTTGAATTCTAAGTTAATTTCATCCTTGTAGGATGAAAAAGGGAAAAGTTTCAATACTTTTCGTTCCATTTAATTGACAGAAATCACCCTGAACGCACTATTTGTGATGCCAGGCCACTAAGCTAATTGGAACTATGTAAGTAGTAGTACTGTTACCTTAACTTAACGCGTCGCCTTATAAAGTAATTATGCCTGCTGTGGCTGTTCGAATGGCTTGTTTACTATTTTTCATTTCAGAACCATTGATCACAAATGGTTTCTTGCCTCTGCCATCCATAACAACCACTTCCATCTTTTCATTCCCGTGACAATGATCAGACACTCTATTGACGGAGTAATATGGTCCTGATTGATTGAAGTTGAACACAGCATGTCCATCAGTGAGCTTTTCGATTGGTGATGTTATGTTACAATTTGTGTAGTCATCCTTTGTTACATGTAGAACAGAGTCCCTTGCCAGTTGCCAGGCACATATACAACCACTGCACCCATCGATCAGAACCACTGTCAGCATTATTTGTATAATAATTTACCTGGGCCAGTTATGTTAAATTCTTCCACAGATTGGGTGCATGCATTTTCCTACTTTCTTTCAAATTCAGATCATTGCAGAACACATCAAACTGGCACATTGTTTGGTTCTTCATCTGCATATAGTCATACATACTTCTTTATATTCCCATTATCATACTCTGATATATCAAGTCAGAACCCAGAGGGATTGAGGTTCAGTAAAGTGCTGTGTGACGCACTAAATGCTAGTTCGCCTTAATTAATTCACGAAGTTAGAGTGCCAGTTGTACCAGTTTCATGCTGACAATGATGATATAATCCTCAAAAACTGAAAAAAGGACTAGCTAGATTTGCCACAAATGTGATACGACTAAATTTGCCATGATTTTGAAACTTTGGACTAAAAACCCATGGAGAACACTAAACTTTGGAGTACTATGTAAAAGACTAATTAAAGCAAAAAAAAAAAAAAAAAAAAAAAGCATGACTAAATTGATATGGCACCCAAGCGGGGGTGACGAAAATGAGAATAAGCCAATACTATTTAACCAGGAAACCCAATATATATGAAACCTCATACATAAGAGGTGAAAAACCAAACTCTGTATAGCCATAACATTTCTGGCTGTCACAATTCACAAATCCACAAAATTAAACAGTACTTGAATTAATTAATTAATCTAAGTGCATTTAAAATGATCATCAGAGATGATCATTATCAAAATGCAAGCTAGGTATAAAAGCTTAATTGAATCCTTTCACAAACTTTAATTTTCCCAATGAACGCCATGTAGTAATCAACATTGTTTCAGTTTTTTAAAGTTATTTTCTAGTACCACCATTCCTTCCTTTAATTTCTTTTTTCATGTAAATGCCATTTGAGACATTTCTTCACCACCCCATGGATCATCTGTGATAAACTGCATCCAAGACTCATCCTTATCTTCTTTATCCTCCTCCATGTACATGTTGGAAGATGACGCTAATGGGAAGTCAGGCGACATTGTCTCATGCTCGCCTGTTGCAAATCCTTGTGAATACTCCAGCAGCGGGATATTGCTCGATTGACCTTGCTCTTCCACCTCAGAGCAGATCCCATTTTTCTTGAATACGCGACACAACGCGTATGAGTCCTGCCATGAAAGGATGACCATATTGTTAATTATTTGAGATGGAGGAAAAGTTTGATGCTCATTAATGTTGGATTCTTGATGACAACAAAAGGTTGGTTCTTGACAATTGTTGGTCAAGAATAGGGGCTGCAGCTAGATACACTTCTGGCAATTGCTTGTTTAAAGTGATGCATGACAAAAGAAAGTAAAAGAAGTTGCAAGCAAGCACCAGAAAATTTGTGGAAAAGTTTAGGGTTTCTGTTCTTGCAACTTGAAAGTATACACTAAAATCTTTTCCTATACTCTAAATTGAAATTTTCATGTCAATTAGCCTGCTGTTTTTGTATAAGGCCCCTTTCTGGTTCAAAATTAACATAGAACCCTATATTTTACCAGCCTAAAAATAAAGATGTCAATTTGATATCTATCAAATGTTCAACTAAAAACCTCAAATTAATAACATGGGGTTTTATAAGAAACATAATTTTCTAAGGCACTATACAGAGCAATACAGATCACCAACAACGGAAAATTGAACCTATGAATTTTTTGTTACGATGTTTCTCAACCCACCAACTTAAATTTAAACTCTGAAATTTAACAAGATACATGCATATATTTCAGTTAACTGTCTCAGTCACACAAGTGGGCATGGGGGGCCAAAGGATTTGGCTTATTCAGTTATATATGTTAGAAGAATAAAGTGCAAAAGTAGCCGACACCTTCTTAGCAAAATGAAAGTGAATTGGGGATGCATGCACTTTTTAGGTCCCTACAATGCATGGAAATGAAAATGATTTCTTTAAGAATCTGTGATCTAAGATCAGGATTTCTGACACTTATAAAATCTATACCCACAAAATCAATATGAAAACAAACAGTTGATGATTGGCTGATAGGGATATTGAGATTCACTCACAGTGAAGGGTTCTACTTTTGTCTCATTCTTCAAAGACAAAGTGAAACCAAACTTTGTCACTCAAGAGATCTATGGCCTATGTATGCAAGTAAAGAATAAAAGTGACTAATTAACTTCCTTATAATGTCATTAACACAATATTATATGATGATCTATATAACACCTTATGGAAATCTTATGTATATTATATAGGAAAGATAAATTAAAGTAGGATCAATGAGTGTGACAAATCTTAAGACTTGCCATGCAGCCCATGCACTTCACGTTCTATATATACTCTCATCAAGCTCTATAGTTATTTCAATTTTTTTTATTCAAATTGTGGAAATGCATAAATGATCATTTTGTGGGAATTAATTAGGATCCTACTACAGTACTAAGTCTCATGGAAATTGGTCCTTTTACCTTGAGTAAAGATAACATGGCACATGTTAACTTAAGCATCTTGCTTTTTATCTATATCTTTAACAGGGGTAAAAAGAGCTGATGAAAAAATTGGAGAGATAAATGCTTTTTTACCTGAAAATCTGTGCTTCTAATTTTGTCAAATGGTGATTCTGTCTTCATATTTACAGCTCTATATATTTATACATATATTTAAATATAGAAAAGGAAAAATGTTGGATCATTGTTCAAAGAGAGAGGACAAGGAAAAGGAAAGGGCAACTGATAGACCTCTCAAAGTCCTTAACTTTCTAGTATAATAATAGTCATTCCATTACTAAATGGAGAATTATTAAACTTTAGATTAATTATTTATTTAAAAATGTGTGACAGGATCCTTCAAATGTTGATCCCTCTAATGATCACATTTTCCCATTACAACTGATGAATTCAAAAACCATATAAAAGGTATGCAATTTTACACAAAGCAGATTCTTAAAAATAATGGACTTATATGTTACTACTAATGTAAAACAAAAGAAACAAAAAAGCATTAGCATTATATTGTGGAAATGACAGAAATAAATTTAAACTATTTCCCCCCTAGTAAGCGCAATTCAGTCATCATTCAGTGTCAAAAATTTCAATTCTGCAAAATAAGCGCAATGCTGTTAAAATCATACTATTAACTTATAACTAGAATTGGCGTAACACGGTTTAAAGTTAATTCAAACATTTGTTTTTTTATTGAACGGTAATTTTATTCATAAACAATAATTACATACCTGGATACCAGAAGTATCCTCACATTCCTTGTCATCCAGCCGGTACTCATGCATCACCCAGTCCGTCCTTATCCCCTGTGGCGCACGCCCTCGGTAGTAAACCAATGTCTTCTTCATTCCAATTGCTCGGTTCTGGCTACTGACGCGCCTGTCCTTCCCAGTGGATTTCCAATACCCAGCCCGAGTTGCCCTGTTCGTCCTGAACCCATTTGGGTACTTTCGGTCCCTTGGCCCGAAAAAGTACCACTCTGGATCCCGACTTGGCAGAAATGATTTCTCTACAAATTCGAGTAAAAAAAAAAAGAAAAAAAAAAAAGAAAAGGATCAGCACAAGAAAATTACATTCTGGTGCATTTAAGTACATATCTGAATTCCCAACAAAACTTAGACAAATCATCAGCATTTAGAAATGTGAATTAATGCTTTCTGCACTGACAATCATATAGTAGTATTAAATTAATTAATGCGCTAATAATTCCCTGAACAAGGCATTTCTGGTAATCAAGAAAATGCGTTATTGCCAATTTGCGATCATATAGACTCAACTAGAAAGAGAAAAAAAAGCCAATTTGCGATCATACTCATACACAAATAGTCACATATACACATACATATACAAAAAAAAAAATAAAAAAAAATAAAAAAAAAAATAATAATAATAATAATAAAAATTCATGCATACATTATACATACATACATGTACTATATCTAAACTAGCTAGCTACTGACCTGCCAATTCCCAAGGCTCACATTTGTAAAGATCAACTTCAGGGATGATGTCCAATTCGATTTCCAAGCCGTGGATTTTCCGCTTGAGATAATAATTGACCAGCTCTTCATCAGTAGGATGGAACCGGAAACCTGGAGGCAATCCAACCGGAGCCATGATCTTGATGGAGTGATAATGCCTCTGATCTGCAGGAAGAGCACCGACCGTGACACTGCAGTTTGTATATAAGGGTATGTTATGATAGTTAGGATGGATGATCTTGAGTAATGATCTACCATGAGTGGTATATATAAAGGAAATCAAAGTCCCTTGTCTTTGAGTCAGTTTTCACTTTTTTTCTCTTTTCAAGATTCTCAGAAACGTTTCTTGCAAGTTCTATGGATCTGTCATCACCTTATTATTACATTTTACATGATAAACTAAAACAGCCTGCCTTCCAATTTTTTGCACATCTTTTGCTCACAAGCTCTTTGCTACATTATTGTTATATCTCACTCTGCGCAAGGCTTTTCCCTCGTGACATGATGAAGGTTTAAAGCAAGATTTGTTATGTCCTCTGGCCTAGATTTCATGGTGTTACAATGTATAGGATATGCTACAGTTTTTTTTGTATGTATTTTCCAAAAAATATGTCTTAATTAGTGCGTTCTTGAGATAAAACTTTCTTTAATAATTTTTAGAATTACATTTTAATTATTTGTTCTCGGTATATTAAAAAAAGCATAATTTTTTTTTAAAAAAAGAAGCCAAATATTTCACGTATTCATCGAATCTATGTAAATTTAACAATTAAAATAACGCGTTATTGCATAAAAGTTTCATGTAATCGTTGAATTGATAAATTTTCTAATTATTTAATCATATCTTTGATGAATTTTAGAATTTCATTTTATATTATTTTTTGGTTTATTTTGGAAAAAAAAGACAAAAATTTCATGTATTTGTCGAATCGATGTACATTTAACAATTAAAGTAACGCGTTACTGCATAAAGGTTTCATGTAATCGTTGAATTGGAAAATGTTCTAATTAATTAATAATTGATGAATTTTGGAATTTCATTTTATATTATTGTTTTTGGTGTATTTTGGAAAAAAAAAATCCAAAACTTTCACGTGTATTCGTTGAATCGTTGTAGGTTTAACAAGTAAAGTAACGCGTCATTGCATAAAAGTTCCATGTAATCATTGAATTGAAACATGTTCTGATTAATTAACAATCTCTATGATGAATTTTAGAATTTCATTTTATATTATTTTCTGTGTTTTGTGAAAGAAATAAAAACAAAAATTTCATGTATTCTTGGAATCGATGTACGTTTAACAATTAAAGTAACGCGTTATTGCATAAAAGTTTCATATAATCGTTGAATTGCAAAATGTTCTAATTAATTAATTAAGAATCTCTTTGATGAATTTTAGAATTTTATTTTATATTATTTTTTGTGTATTTTGAAAAAAAAAAGTCAAAAATTTCACATATTCATCGAATCGATGTAGATTTAACAATTAAAAGTAACGCGTTATTGCATAAAAGTTTCACCATACTGTATGTTGAATCGGCGCCAAAAATATATTAAACTTCAAGAAAAACTATACAAGAATGCGTTATTACAAACACAAACACGCGATATTTCATGTATGAGAAGATCAGTGCATATATTGATGATGAATAAGAAATTAAGAGCATTATCGCACTAAAATTGCGAGTATGTCTCTTCTACATTGTTTTCATGTTATGTTATTTCGATTTATTGGCATAATTAAACTCTCTCATGTCATGTGTCATTGGGTTAAAATTAAACTTTTGAATCATACGGATTAATGAATGATTAATTTGGTAAAATACCAAACGCAGAAAAAGCATTTTCCTGATATTGTTGAGTTGAGATAAAAAGTTAAAAGGATCATGCATGCCAAAATGATTAATTTGACAAATTTTTAATTAATTAACCATAGTGTACGCAGTTATATCAACGTGGATTGTTGCTTTACATTTTTGTTTGCATGTTTCCCAGATAGTCTTGTAATTACGCTACGCAAGTATTACTATTAATTATATTCATCTTTCCCTAGCGTCTTGGAGTAGTATAATTCATAGGATGAGAATATTTTCATTAAACCTTTATCAAAGTTTGCGTTACAGTACTATACTAGTTTGCGAAATTAGTTGTTGGTAGAATCAAATATTGACTAATTTATAATGGAAATAATCAACAGAACGATCGATCTTATTATATAGTGGACACAACTAATTAATGTGTACGTAGTTGATGAAGAGACATACGTAGGTTGATAGAAATTACGGGATAATTAGAAATTCATTTGTGCGTGAGTCAGATGGCTCTAAAGACATAATAAAAATTTAACTATTTTAAAAGTTTAAACTGTTAGTGATGAGGGGCAGATAGTATAATATCTAGGATGGCATTATTATCATGAAAAAAGTTGTGAAATAACTTAATCGTTACACCAAACAGAAAATTAATTAAAAATTGTTCTTTTCGTTTGAACTGAACTGAACGCAATTGAACAAAACTGAATGAAGATGAACTGAATTGAACATAACTGAACTGAATTTATTTGTAGTATAAAATACAACGAAGCAAATCTGAACAAAAATGAACAGAATTGAACTGAACTGAACTGCACGAATCTGAACAGAACTGAACTGAAGTAAACAGAAGTGAACTGATCGAACTGAAAATAATGAGTTTTCTTACGAAGATAATAGAGCCTAACTCCCAGGGTACAAATGTTTCTTAATTAGTTCTTACCATGCACCAATTTTGGCAAACTCAATGGGTGCGTGGTAAAAAATAAATAAATAATGTGAGTGGATCGGAATATTCTTAGTATAAAGTATGAATAAATAATTGATAAAATGTGGTTAGTGGAATAAACAATTAATATAACTTAAAAAAATAGACTGATACATTTCTTATGGAACGCCAAAATGGCAAAATGATCCATTATTAGTGGAAGAGATGGAGGGAGTATATAGTATATACTATGTATTCTATGCCATTTCAAACTAATTTTATAAATGTAATGTGTGGCTAGTCACATACTCACATCACATTGTATATTTTGGCGAGCTAACAAAATTGAACGTGGAAAATGTCATGTTATCCAAAGTCTGGAATTAGTAGATATCCTCCCAAAACCTTTGTCAATTAATTGACTCATTTTGCTTGCTCTTAGTTTTCACTTTTCACACAAATAAATTATATACTATAGACTTCCATGCTGTGAGCCAATCCAATATGAAGAACATGGTTCGTTAGCTTCTAATATCAAGTACCAGTATGCAAGAAGAAGAGAAAATAATGGTCTCATTTGCAAAATACAGAAGACTTGTTTTCTCGTGTTTCTAAAGTTTGCAACTCTCGTTGCTTTACTAGTTTGTACCTTAAGTCTATTTAGTTTGTACTTTTTTCTTCATTAGCTTAATACTTAAAAGGGCTGTTAGAACATAGAATAGGATAAAGAACACTCTACCCTTCTTGGCTTCTTCCCCCTCGTTATTGTTGGTCCCTTTAAACAACAAGTAAAGACGGGGTGAATAGTTTTTAAAAACTTTTTCGTCGTTTAAAACTTTCTCAGCAAGTACTTATTACTTTTTAGTAATGTATTTGCTGGTAATTAACTTTCTCAGCAAGTGCTTGTTACTTTTCGGTGACAAGTTTGCTGATACTTAAAAACAGAGTGCGGAAGTCTTTTACAATAAGTGATTTTGTCAGAAAGCTAGTTTCAGCAAGTAAGTAGATAAACAGTGTAAAACAAAGTAGCTTGCTGAAAAGTAACTGGAGAATTGTAAATAACACAAACACTTTTATAGTGGTATCTGAGGGTGGCATAATCCTTTAACTAATCCACTTTGTCCTTTCTAGGATTGAATCCACTAAGATAAGATATGAGGTTCCTTACAAATCCTATCACTAATGGATCTCAGAAACCAAAGCACACTTGCCTTATTTCCAACCTAAACTAGAGAACTAAACCTTGTTCTCCACCAAACTTGGGACACTTAATCAGCAAAACTATGCTTGATTAGTTCCCCCTGAATTCCACGCCTGAATAAGGGTGTTTATCAGTTAGAGAGGTTTGGGATGAGATGACTTGAATATAACTTTGCAGTTATAACAAGTGATCTAAAGAAACTCAACTTGTAATACTTTGCAGTAAGCAAGTTTGTTGTTTCTGGTATCAATACTTGTTCTTGTTTAGAAGAAAAAACACTTAACTAATTCCTTAGCTTTCAATGTTCTACTTCTTTACAAGTAACTTTTGTTTCAAGTTAAGTATTGGAACGGATCAATAGGCAGTAAGGAGTAGAGAAGGATTTGAGTGTTTAAAACGCAAGTGAGAGTTTGATCACGTTGTTGACACACCCTTCTACTCAGCCTAAGGACCTCTATTTATAGTGTCTCAAGGAAGCCGTTTGAATTTCAAATTCTAAGACTTCTAACTTAAGATGTCACTATCTTGCTTTTATACTTTCAGCAGCGCTCTTCATTTGTCTTTTTGTCTTCATGTTCTTCGCGTGCTAATTTTGCATTTAATGTTCTTTGAAACAAATTCAAATATGAACGTTGGAGCCAAAATGCAAGTACTCTTCAGCAAGGAGGTCACATAAGTTGTCAGCAAGTGGTTAGTCTCAGTTTCAGCAAACACAACCTACTCTGTCATATAGATTTTCACTTATGCAAGCTGTTGCTGAGAATCTCACTTTCTGAGACAACATGTGCCTTTGTAGATACCTTTCTCATAAATCTTCTAAGTCTTCAGTCTTCGAATCTTCAACTTTCTGAGCGGTTCTAGGTCTTCAATAGTTTGTTTATAAAAACAAAGTAAATCATCAGCAAGCTTAAGAACCAATCCAGTACCTACACTAAGTATTCAGTAAACGTTCCTCTTTTACAAAATACTTAAAATTCTAAATTCCTATGGACCTTAAGAGTACTAGTTACTGGACTTTACTTAATTTAGCATGGTTAATTGCTCATCAAAGTTACAAGTTTCCTAATAGTTAATATAATAGCATTTCTTATGGATGAGGCTTAAATAGGAGCTTCTAAACCTTAAAAGTTAAAAAAAAAAAAAAAAAAACTCTCTCAAATGAAGTCTCCAATGGTTTGAGGCTTATTTGAGTATTTATTGTGGGTCACATATACTACATGTTTCTCTACATGTCTCATATGTAGTACATTTTATTTGGAGTTTTCCTTGTGGGTCTCATATTTGGGGCTTAAAAACTTGGGCTACTAATTAGTAGCCCTTTGTCATGAGCTACTAGCTAGTACTTCCTCCATTTTATTAATAACTTTCTATGTTTCTATTTTGGACGTTCTTTTACAAAATTACTAACTCAAATATGGAAAGTTTTTCAACCCACTTACCAATTATTTATTATATCTCTCTCCTTCTTTATAACCACTTTATCACTCTCTCTCATACTTTATCACCCATTCACAATTAAATACTCATACAAATCAAATTTTAAATATTATTCCTTAATTTTGATAATATTTACTACTTAGGAAGTAACAAATGAAATGTAGGAAGTATTTAGTAACCCCCAAGAAGCATCAATTGAAAGCTTTTTGGGGCTTCTTTTGGGATTAAATCCTCAAATAAGCCCAAAAAACCTCTATAATGAGTGATCTAAGTAGTTGCACTTTTCTCTATATTCACCATTTATTATTCCAATTTTTCTGAACTATAGTTCAATTTCAATGTCTCTTGTAAACCCTACTCATCAATTTTGAGTGTAATGCATTTCAAAAGTTACTTGAAATAAAAAAAAAAAAAAAAAAATCAAATTCTAGTAGTGTCAATTTTGATCGATAAAATCATTTAGTTTGTTTGTCACCTATTCCAAGTTACCAATTTCGACACATGACTTGTTACCACATTCAAACCATATTTCCATTATAGCTTCACCTTTAGATTCCTCATTGTTAACAAATCTTATTTTCAGTCCCATCATGGTCATATTTTCCAAAACAACCCCAATGACATCATATATCTATATAATTTTAAAAAATATAAAGAAAATTTAACATGCAGGCCTAAACAGAGCTCTGGAGGGGAGCATTACTCTGAAAGAGTTGTTCATTGTTCATCCAGAGCTTAGACCCACCCATGACGGTGCGGAGCTCCACCACGGGAGCTTAAATTTAGCCCATTAATTAGTGGAGTGGCTAATAATTTAAGTAAGGGGATGAATTACATATTAATGTCACTTAAAGAGGTGGTTTGGTGGTAATTAAAGGTGCTAGAGTACTAAACAAAAAATATTACTCATTTTCGATATCATTATATCAAGACCAAATTATCCTTTTTACACTTTGCTCTTCCCTCATCTCCCCTTCCTGGAATAATCGATCAATCTCTTCTTCTTCTGCAGAGCATCGGAAAGCAGGTCGAGTTTTGGTCCTTAGGAAGATTTTAGAAAAAGAGATTTTTATGTGGTGGAGATGGAAATGGTGGTGGATTTTAAGGGGGGAAGGGGTTTTTATGTCGTGGTAATGGTGGTGGGGGGAGGGGGGACGTGGGTGGTTGATAGGGATCTTGTCGGAATTGTATTGTTGGTGTTGGTACTAATGAAACTAAACTAACACTATTTGATACCAAATCTAATGAATCTGACACTTTTATGATGAAAACAATACTTCTGGTTTTGAAACTAACTTTTGGAACTAATGAAATGAGCTAACATTTTGCTGAAACTAATTTTGGTCTGAAACTAACATTGTTGGTGCCGATGACTAATGAAACCAACACTTTTAAATGGTGAAAATATATAATGAAACTAACATTATTGGTGCTGACACGAATGAAGCTAACTGAAGAGGGTGTAATTTCCCCTTAATCATCGACGCACTTCCAAGACGGACTAAGCGAATTGCTTCTCGAACTACCTTTCGGACTAGAGCAAGATATTGCTTCCTAAGTGACCGCAAGCTCCATGTATAGAGTTACTTTTATACAGGTGGTATGGTATCCGAGGGGTACAAAATGAGTAGTGCACTACACCCCGCAGGGGAGGGGGAGGGGGGTTAGTGGAATTTATCCGGTTTGCCGTATGGCAAATCGGAGTAAAGTGACTTCACTCAAAGTAGGTTGTAGACCTTCCTTGTATACAATAAACGAAATGTGTGAGGTTTGTGGTATGACTAATGATTGCTTGATCAGTTACCTTCCTTTTTGTTATATATACTGGCCTTAAGTCGGTTCAACCAGATGATGTCAAGTGTAGACTATAAAATGTGCCACATGATGGTAGTAGGCCCAACGTTAACCTTGACGGATTTGGCCCAAACCCAACTAGGAGTAGCTTCTTATTTATTCTAGACCGTAGGTGCTTAGTGCATTTGTCGGAGTGCACCTCCCATTCTCCTTCGTGGTACTTCTCCCGGAGTAAGATTCGTTCTTGCGGAGGTAAACCTGGGCCTACTTATTATTTTGTAAGTTATAACTTTCGGAGGTGAGTACCTCGCTGGGGGTTGCAATCTGTAGTATGTGATACAGGCAGCTGATGAGCATTGTGAGTATTGCTGGAGAAAGAAGTACGCAAGTCGTGACAGACGGAGCCTGGACCTTCATAAGTGTTCTTCTCCTAGACCTGCCGTGTTTGAATGTTGGATATATAGTCCGGAAGTGCAGTCTGTCTGGTGGTGATGCCTATACAGAGGTGTAGCCCGTCCAGGGGTGTACACAACCAGCCTGGGGTGTATTCAGTTCGGAGGTGTGACCAACTCGAACTCTCATGAACAACGACAAGATTGTCATGGGTCGTCCCTAGACGCACTTAGACGGCTTGAACATATTTTAATATCACCACTAACACTTTTCAATGATGAAACTAATAAAACTAACATTGTAGGTGATCAAACTAAGGAAACTAAAACTTTTTTTTTATGATGAAACTAATATTACTGGTTTTTCTTTCACGAAGCCCCTAGTTCATGAGCCAATCGCTTAAGCTTTCCAAGGCAAAGATAGTTGGTACTGGAATATATCCGCTAAACACACATCGAGTGCTCTTAGTAGAAATGAGAGATCTACATCCCTTTGGCACCAATGAAGCCTGACTTACTGGGTTCATGGTCAGATCAACGTCCGATCATGGTCTTGAGTGAGAATGAAGGATCCGCTCAAACTATCCTCCTTGGCTTTTAGTACTCGAATTCTCTCTTTATTTTGGGGAGAGCAGAAGTGTCGGGTTCTCTCTTTATTTTGGGGAGAGCAGAAGTGTCGGGTGGGATCGAAAAGCTCGATTCTCGTGGTGGGAATAGGATCAGGTCTTATCACACGTCTCACTTTTTCCAGCCTTTGTAGGATGTTTGTCGCTTAAGAAAAATAGAACGGGTTCGAAAGCAGGAGGAATGGACAACTACGAAGAGAGGGAAGATATATCCCTTAACGGAATGCAAGCCATAGTCTATCCAAGCAATCTCCTTTTGTAGTTGAAGGTACCATACAAAAAAGAAATGTTCCAAGCAAAAAATGCAATACACAAGCCTCATGAAAACTACCACTTTATTACGATGAAACTAGGTAATTTTACCGGCAAAAAGAAACTGAAATAACACTCAATTCACTAAAACTAACTACAATATTGAAACTAATTCAAAAACCAACTGAAACTAACTTTCAATCCAGTGAAAACTATTTATGATCGAGGGCCGAAATTAACACTAAAGCAAGTGAAACTAAAACCAACACATTAACATACATTAACTAACATGGAAAGGAAACTAAGCATCTCTAAATCAATCCTGCTTTCTTCTCCAATATCGATATTTCAAAATTCTCAGTCGACTCCGTTTATTCAATTTTAGATTAATCAGTCAAGTCAATTTCGTATTAGGCATCATCAACTTCTTTATACCAGCAGATATGAGATCGAAATTGTAGTGAATCCACTGCCTCTTCACCGAAATTGGTGCCGAAGTGCCAAACGATATACTCACCATCGAAATTGGCATACAAGACAACTGTTTGATGGTGAGCAGTTGCCAACAAACTATATATATGAACTTACATGTAATATATGTAATATGTAATGACGTTGGCGAGTGGGACTTAGTTGTAATAATGTTATCAATATTTCATATTTTGTAATAAAATATTACTCATATGTTTTCTTTTAGATTGTTTACGTATTCCTTTTTAATATGTTTCTTTAGATTATTTACGTTTTTTTTTTTGGTAACTTCTATCACACAACTTTACTGTGGGTCCTGCTAGTAAATCATACATCACACATATTATACCAAAATTTCGTTAAAAAATCGTTTCAAAAGCAAAAGTAAACAATCTAAAAAAAACCGGATGAGTATTTTGAGCAATAATACGTACCTTTTTACTTTTATCTTTTTAAGGTATTTATCGTTGACCTTTTCACTTTTTAACGGTGGAGGCGTGGAGCATATAGATGTAGCTTATGTGTAATTTCTCAATTAGCTGGGGTTTTAGCTGTAATTAGTTTTCCCTTTCAAAGTTCTTCTGGAAATTATATTTGAATTCAGTGATTATATATGTCTCAGAATTTCAAAGTTTGTTGCATCACGTACTGTATAACATGAACAGGCAGAGAGCACGTTTACCATCCTAAATACTCCGTATTAAGTACGTCACTTTCGTTCATTAAAACGCTACTCCCCGTAGCAGTATAGTTATAGTATAGTGCCAAACCTAATGCTTTTACCGCTTTACGCTTTAACCTTACAAAAATTACCAAAATATTCTGCATAACCTAATAATTAAGGATAAATTACTGATTAATTACAGATTGTTTTCCAAGAAATTAATTGATTTACAAATGAGTATTAAAGTGAACAGTAAGCTGGTTATAATTCTTTATAAGTATTTAAAGATTACAAAAATAAGTATAAACACCGAGTTTATCGACTCAATTCATGCTCGATTCGTTATTTATAAAACGAACTATTAACATAGCTCAAGCGCAACTCGATTATTTTACCGAGTGAACCGAACTCGAGCCTTAACATGTTAAAACGAGCTAGTCGAGTACTCTTCAATGTTCGACTAGTATAACATCTTCATATTTTACCCTTTTAACTACAAGCCAATACTATAACAATTTTCATGCCAATCATGTAAATTTTCTCCTACCATTTAGGGTAACACCAAGAGTTCTCCCAGTTAACAGTTCCCTGAAATTCACAAAGTTTTTACCATTTCCAACAGTAGAAAACAAAACATTTTTCAACGTGCTATAGCATAGCCCTCAGATAGAAGTTATGCGCAAACAGTGCAGCAAGAATCATATCATATCCCAGTCTGTCAATTATACTGTCCATGACTTTAAGGCCATAGCTAGCCTCTTTATTCCCACACTGGACCACAAATAGTATTAGTAGTAAATTAGACCAGTATAGTACTACACAGTTAGAACTCATGAGATATTATACTACTACTACTACAAGAAAAAGCACATCATAGAAGATAATTCCATAACAAATAACTAAAGTTCAAGAACAGAAGTCAATACCCGAACCATACAGTATCAGTATTTCTTGCTGTGTGTGTCTACTAAGCCTAACTATAATAGACAGACAGATTCAAGAAAATTTGGACATCAAAAACCGACGAGCATGGTGCGTTCTTGACTCCCATTTCAACCCAAACACGAACCCAAAAAAAAAATAAACGAAAAAGATAAAGAAAAAACACTAAAATTAATGAAAAAGGAAAAGTTGTTGTGAAATGTAATGAGGCTTGGCAGCAAAAACAGCAGCAGGAGCAGGAGCAGGAGCATATGCATGCAGCAATAAGTCAGCTTCAGATATTGATGGCAGGTCTAAGGACGCATTCATATTCTCCAACTAACCAACATATCATATCATTGCAGCCACTCCATCATATTTGCATCACAAGCCCCTTCAAAACCTCATGTTCTTCTCGTCTATCCTCATATTTAGTGATATTGTAGCATCGCCATGAGGTGAAAGCAATGCCGCTTTGATATGGCGCACGGTGCTTCCGATGAGTTCGTTGACTGTGTTTACTGATTCAGGGGTCATTCTTGCAGTTGGCATATTGCTTACTAGTATCTGAAAAACTATGGTTATTAGTGAGCCGGAGGACCTGTTGGAGTTCGAGCTGGTTGAGGCCCCGCCACTAGTGCCTATGGCTTGGTCAAGTTGGCCGTCAGGAGAGATTGTGAATCCTGATGGTAGGAGGGGGATGTAAGAAGGGTCTTCACCGCTCACTGCTATGTTGATTGCTGGTAGGTCGACTGGGCAGTATATGACTAGTGAGCCAGATGAGTCTGTGCAGCTTTCTTGGAGGATCAGCATGTTGTTTTGACCTGCATTGGAGGCCTGATTCAAGAATCCCGAGTTGTTAGGCATGTCAAAATATGAATATTACTATGTTGATCTATATATGTAACAAGAACATTCAATGAAATTCAGGTTTTATTACCAAGACACTTGGATTATCTAGAAAGCAAACGAAAGCAAATACAGGATCATTGTTCGTTTTACCTGGAGAATGGAAATCGAATTCCCTGGATGCGAGCCATTTGCAATATGAGTAATCCTTTCAACTGGATTTTGATTTGTGAGAACATCCCACTACAATGAAGAAAGCAACAAATTAGCCACCAAGAATTATGAAACAACTAGCGCAAGTTCGCTGATGATCCAATGCTTAAACTAAATCACTACACTGTTTAGACAGAACTTAAAAAGGCATTGTAATTTGATGGTGTGTATTCACCTGAGGCCGAGTCCTTTCGTCCCTTAAGAAACTAAAGACATTTTCTGGAGTAACCGGCAACCAGATTGTAGTAGCTGCACTAAGGACTACTCCTTTAGGCTGGCCAGGATCAGTGGTCCTGCGAAGTGTTGCACGGACTTCAAATTCGTCCAGCCCTGAGACTGTAGTCCACTGTTGTCCACCAGGAGTAATGCTTGTGCAGAAAAGGTTCACCATTCTCTGAGACAGTTTCATTATGCTTCTTTTGCCTTCCGGTGATGGAAACACTGTTAAGGACAAAATTTTTGTTAAAATTGGAAGGAAACATAGATAGCATTGTCAACTTCAAAAACCAGAGGAATAGATACAAATCATTGAAGCATTACCCCCTCCAAGTTCAGGATTCAAATTCTCAGCACTAGACAAACTAGCAAACCTTTCGCTCATCCGTTGAAGAGAAGAAATCCATCTTTCTGCTCCGAAAGCTAATCCACTATGGACAAGATTTCTGTAAAGCCTGTCGATGGGGGCTCTATCTTCTACTTCCCAATGTTCCACCCATGTGACCTAGTACAGGTACAAGATCAATACCAAATTCAAGTAAAATATAATAGACATCAACTAACTAAAAGAGCAACTTATTTCCATAAAGAAGTAAAATAAACCTTAGAGTGACCATTAGGCATATCTTGTATCAAACATCCAGAAGGAAGCCTGTGAACTTTAGATGAAGAGGAGAATTGGCTGTCTTGATGAGGAATATCGTAAGAAACATCAACAATAACCCAGGACCCTTGCTCTAGTTGCCGACAGAATCGTAGGAAACAGAATTGTCTAGTTGGAACCAGCGCTGAAAGAACCTGCAGTTCTTCGTACATCTGCAACAAACAATGAATTGCATTAACACACCAAAAGGCGTTACGCCACATTGATACAGAAAACGTTCGACCTCATTTACTACATTCAATTCCCATTACCAATTGCAATGTTCCATTTTGGTTTCCTAGCATTCCAGATGATGATACAATATCAATAGTCCTTGCCCTTGAGACAATTGTAGGAAACAGTTCCACCCACTTATTCTGTAAAAACATTAGAATGTCAAATCAGTCCGCCATTATTATCAAGAATGGTGAAATTCACGACAGGGAAGCACGAATACTAACAGCATCCATAAACATGTCGACTAATGCTATACTGTTCATTATCATGACACTTGCAGCCCTAGAAGCTTCAATCCGAACATTGGGATTTCTCGAGTGACTTCTTGGAAAAACACTATCATATGTTTCTAGGTTGAGAATTTCCCTCCCGTCCGTACTAGACCTCATCCACAGTGGCTCATTGCTCTGCATGAGCCTAATCAATTCATCCATGGCATTGGCTGCCATTTCAGCCATGATAGGTCTATCTACATCTGAAATGATTATTTCAGGCAAAGCAAAAGTTGGAACTACGGTAGACGAACTCCCTGGAATAAGATCAAGGTCAAGTGAGGGACCATGATGCAGTCCATGACCCCCATAACTCGCCATGGATAAATCCAATGAGGATATGTTCAGATGTTGCACCGGTGCAAGTTGTGAGATAGGCCTTCCTATATACTTGGCTGCAATGCTGGAAACTCTGTCCAGCTGATGAAATAACAAATATAAATATTAGGACAACAAATGATAAACAACTCATAAAGTCTACATAATAGCTAGATGAAGCTTGGAGGTTTAACTAAAAGCACCTCTTCTCTCAATTGTGAATTCTCAAATCGCAGTTTCTGCTCGTCAAAGTAAGAATCCTCGGTTACCGGAGGACCTCCACAAGAGGGGCATATCACATTCTTG
The DNA here is from genome assembly GCA_028274465.1 of Plantago ovata. Lineage (NCBI taxonomy): Eukaryota > Viridiplantae > Streptophyta > Magnoliopsida > Lamiales > Plantaginaceae > Plantago > Plantago ovata. Next base: position 109,290,626 of record CM051456.1, on the reverse strand, counting down.
AGAGCCTCTCTAATTGCAATGTTTTCACATCTAATCTTATCATTTTCTGCTCTCAGAGAACAATTATCTGCTCTTTCATGTTGTGCCTAAAAACATAATGTATAGCATTACAAATTTTCACAAACTCATACTCCCATCAAGAATGGCATAATACAATCAGGTACATGTATATCATTTTATGCTCTCAGGGCATATTAATTTGTTAATAACATAAAAAAAAGGTACCTTCATTTGAGTTCTTCTATTCTGGAACCAGAATTTGATCTGGCGAGGATGTAAACCTAACTCTCTGCTCAACTGAGTCCTCATCTTCTCATCAGGATGAGGACACTCTTTAAATGTCCTAAGCACATAGAAACAAAAACAAACAGAGCCTCAACACCATTTTTATATCCCTAGAAATAATTAAAAAGAAAACAAAAAAGAAAGAAGAAATTTTCTTTTGTTTATAAATTTATTATAGGGTTAAAACTTGAAAGAGAGATTAAAGCCTTGTCATTTAGCATATATGTGCATGGAGTAGAGAGATTAAAGATGAAGAAACAAGAAAAAGGCCTTATTGCTTACATTTCAAGGCGCTGAATTTGGTGGGCCGTATGGCGATGATAACGCTTCTTCTTCTTACTACGGTCAGAGGGCTCAAAAGGGTCGCCGCCGCTAGAGCTACCGGCGGGTCCTCCACCTCCGCTGCCGGCCATAAATTCCATCGCTTGGCTGCTCAGTAGAGCTTCTGGTTTAGAGTAGTAATGTTTTTATTACTAATGACAAAAATAGTGACAGGTGAATAAATAGTAGTTGTGTGTTGAAGAAAGTGGTCTAGCTGATTACAAGCAATTTCCATAATCCAACTGTAAGTAATAAATTCTGCTTACTGTCAAGATGGAAAGCAAAAACAAAAAAACAAAAAAAACCGATGAAGATGAAATTTATTGAGTTATTTCTCTTTATTTAATTTATGATTTATGATGATTTGAAAACAGAATAGGAGGAGAGGGTAAGTTTTGAAAATGGAAAGTGAAATGATTGGATGAGTTTGGCATGAGTCAAGGCATGAAGAGAGAGATGTGTTTTGGGTAGAGATAATTGCGTAACGGCTACTGGAAAAATGTATGTATGGTGTGTGTGTTGAAATTTGCAGGTGAGTAGTATAGAAGAAGTTGCAGAGGTAGTAGTAAAATTATTAATGGAAATGAAGAGAAAATCTTGGAAGGTGGTATAGGCTGGTGAGGAAGGTGGGGTGCAATTAATTTTAAGAGAGGATATATTGGTACAAGAGCCACATAATAGGAGGAGAATGGAAGATGGCTAGTACAAATATAATGCCTCCTCATTTAAATACATCACCATTTTTTTTTCCTTTATTTTTTTTACATTTTTCTTCTTTTCTTTTTATTTAAATCTTTTTAAACTGAAAGATGGAAGGGAAAAAAAAATGATTTATTTACACCTTATGGACTCAAAGTCTAGACTTGATAAGGCTCGAGTTCGAACTTGCATTTTTAGCTTGATTTTTAAACTTGACTAAGGCTCCGTTTTTTCGTATGAAAACTCATTGATTTCAGTTTTGTTCAGATACATTAAGTTCTGTTCAAATTCGTTCAGTTCTGTTCAGTTCAGTTCAGATTCATTAAGTTATGTTCAGTTCAGATTCCTTGACAATAACTCGAACAAACTCGTCTCAACAAGAACTTTACCAGGAACATAAGGAATCCGAGTATATACTTGCCATCAGGACCATTCAACAAACTCGGATAATCTATACACCTCGAGGATAATACTAGTTGCCCAATCGCACTGCTAAATCCATGCATACGGACCTTATCACAACAAGAGAATTCTGGTATTTGAATGCCTTGCTTTTCATGAAATATTTAGCAACCTCTTCCCGAGATTGTTTTAAACTAAGAATCACGGTTTGCCGAAAGCGGAACACCATTTTGACGCAACAACAGGAAACCTAGTGGGAGGAACCACGATAGAAGCATCGGTGGGAGGAGGATTTGTGATAGAAGAAACAACGGAAGTAGAAATGACAACTTCCTCATGAACATGATCAACTTGTTATGTTTGTGTTTCTTGAACATCATCAGGAAGGTCGAGTTCTTCACTGTCATTGGCATCAGTGTCATTTTTGGCTTTTAGTAGTTTTCATCTGAGCGAGGTATCCCTTGCGCTTTGAGCGTTAAATTGGATTTTAAATTTGTTTGTAGCCAAAAGTCAGAAGCTACCGCACAAAAATAAGATTCAAAGTGCAGTGGCAAGCTAACACCGATTGTCGTTCTCTCAGGACTAATGCAGAGCTGTTGTTTAACAATTGCTTAAGAGTTTAATTATAGAACTAGTTTTGAGTTTGAGATGTTTGTTGAGAACTAGACCGGCCGTAAAGTAAATTAAAGAAGTAAAAAGAGTTGAGAGTTGTGTGTGTGTGAGAGAGAGAGAGAAGGGTTGAGTTGTAAACCGTAAAATAGAGTGTTGGTGGTAGAGATATAGTATGTATTAGATATATAGTTGCACAAATATGTTGTCATCACTCCGATGGACTCTTAACATTACTATACTCTTAACTTACGAACATAACAACTACCTTGTATTCACGTTTCACAGACATTGTTGTTTCCCCTCTTGAATACAATTTCTAAGCCCAAGGTAAGGTTCTAAATCCTACTAATAGACTAAAGCTCATGCAGTTTCATGATTATGTCTATGCGATCGATAATGAGATCCACTCACTAGCTTGATGGTGCATCGTGGTATTGCATCAATTAATTTCTTGTATGGGAAAACAGGATAAAGGGCGGTGATCACCAAACATTTACCTAAATCTAAGCCCATAACTACGTTTAGTTACTTTCCCATGATAAAGAGCATGATGCTATCCACTTACTCGAATAAATTTTGCCCTCATATTCGTGATCACATCTAAATATAAATGACGAAGTGTGAAAATTAATCTCATCCCTCATATTTGTGACATCTAAATATAAATCATGCAATCTCTACCACCGACAAATTAATTTAGCCACTGATCATGCTTGTTGGAGCAATCATAGTGAAAGCAATTGTTGGGAACATAAGTGTAGTGAATAAAATTAAAAGACTTGAAAGCAATATATAAAAGTAAAAGGACTTGAAATAAGTAAATAAAAGTGAAGGACTAAAAAGCAGTAAATAAGAATGATGGGCTTAAAGCATCACGTTTCCTCGATATGATGGAATGATCGATCTAGGAAGTTTCCAATAGATAACATGCATAAAATCTAGGTTCACATACTAAATGTAATGTAAGGGTGCGCGACTCTAATTCATATTCCACTTGATCTAAGATATGTTTCAATTTCTCTTGGATCAACTGATCTTCTTAATACAAATGCTATTGGAATTCATATCTTACATAACCTTGGGAGTTCAAGTTTTTTTAATTCTTTTATTTTTTTTTTATTTATTTATTTTAAGACTAGATTTCATTAGCAAATACTTAAATAGTTACATGCCTAATATAAGTCATATTAGCATCCTTAATAATTATAAGTCATATCAACAATTACTTTTGTAACTTATGGCTATTGAGATCTTGCATGTTCATGGTTGATAATTGCTTGGCTAGCGCATCTACTGCATCATTTTCTTCTTAATATACAAATGTCATGTCCACTTCTTCAAAAGATTTCATCCTTTTTTAGCCATTCTCCAATGATGATTTATTGCATGTGAGTGCTTGCATCATTTGTGTTAAAACAGTCGATAAAAGCTGTGAGTCAGTTTGTATAACAGTTTTATTTGCATGCAGAGGTGCCATAAGCATGAGCCCCATAAGTAGAGCATAGAATTTTGCTGTGTTTATTGTCCACTTTTCCCAGGAAAGTAGTTGATGCTCTTATGAAATTTCCCTCATAATAATTTCTAATGTCGAATACAACCCCGCCCCTATCCATCTATGTTGAGGTAAAGGGTTCCTTGTATAGGTGGTTTTTACTTTGGATGGAGCCCATGATAGACTACCAACCGAAGTCACATTAAAGAAACAAAACATATTTCAAGAAGATACTTGTGCTCTAAAACCAACAAACCTGAAGAAAGAGATCACCTCTTCTGAACTGTTAGGCTTTGCAACCCATAAGAAATACATTGCCCCATAGAACAATCACTACAACTCCTTCAATATAAACTACTTTTCTCCCACCAAGGCCACCCTGATAAACATATTCTCCATCTAATCTTCTGATGGATGGTGAGGAAAACAAAAGTTCGAGCATCGCCAAAATTGACAAGCATCCAAATCAAAATGTATATGAAAATTAAATAATTGGTAAGCATCCAAATCGAGAAGCATATGGAAATTAAATAATTGGCAAACATCCAAATCGAGAATCATTTGGAAATTAAATTTGCAATAGACAAGTGGCGTGGTGAAGAATGTTCACAACAAGCATCATGACATGTGAGACTGATACTTAATTAATTTTAATATGATTTGACTGATACGTCAAATGATGTGGTTAGTTGAAAATAATTTGTAAATGTAGTTAATCATATTAGTATTAAAATTAACAACATCACTAATTTATTAAAGTAATATAATAAGCCTGTTGATTCAATCAATTGATTGACCTACCAATTAATTTTAAACCGTTGATCTTACTTATTCAGTTTCAATCTGGTGCGTACATGTGTCATTAAGTGTTTTTTCCTTTTGAAATTCCTATTTTGATATTTGATATAAAAAAAATTATTGAGATATTTAATTTTATTCCAACTCTTATGTAATGGATAAAAATGAGATATTTTTTCACAAGTGTACAATAGAGACCTACATAATATATAATTCCTAATAAATTACTACTATATATATTCCCACACCACCGTAATATATTTTCTTACGATATTCTCAGCGATTTGAAGAACGGCTCTTGTCAATTCCAAGTATTATTTTTCCATCTATCTCGATTTTTCAGAATTAATATAATGTGTTTTGTTGACGAACTTTAGGCACCATGTAATATTGATGTCCCCAGATACGGTTAGTAAAATCATATAATTTGACCAGCTTTTGTTCTGTTGTACCCATTGATTTGTACCCATGTTCTGTATGCAACCCATCTTAATCATATAATTTGATCAATCTTAATCATGTTGTATGTACCCATGGATTTGTACGTTTCTTAATGTTTTGTTGTACATTAATTTCACCTGTACTGTAATATGCTAATCACTGATTCCAAAAAATCAGCTTCAATTCCCCAATTTGGATCTATTCTTAATTTAATCAGTATCAATACATGTGAATGTAGTCCACCGGCCACCATCATCTCGTCTTGATATAAAGAACCTGCGTTCAAGTACATGAGAGAAGCAGCCAATCAAGTACTATACGTACTTTTGCATGAAATTAATTACTTCAAACCCTGTTTTAAACCATACCTCTCTTTCTGTATAATTATAAGCAGCTTGCATGCATTAGTAATTCTTCAATCACTCATAGCTAGCTAACAAACATATTCATAAATCATGATATAATTTAATTGCTTGAACATGTGCTGCTACACCAAAAATTTGACACTGCATTAGTTTAATTACATTAGAAATAAGGAATATAATCTCACCTAACTAAGGATACCACCTTTTAGATCGAGTTAATGATTAATCATGGATTAAAGATTAATCATGGATTAAAGTAGCCACTTTACAATGTCTTACTTGATATTATTTATTTTTTAACAGATAAAGCTACTTGATCTGAGTTTCTTCTGCTAGACTCATCAACACTGCAACAAGAAGGTTTGATTTTTCTTTGTGATACATGTTTTTGTTACTGGTTTTCATGGTAATTTGTAGTAACCTCATATGCATTGATGTCTCTGGATATATTGTTAATGAATGCCTTTTAGATGACTACTAATTATAAAAATCTGCTCTTAAGCTTTGTAATTTTAGTTATACCGTATGTTAGTCAATCACTTATTCTAGACAGCTTAGCTTAATTTGAGCTGCTTTTTAGTTAATTGATTAATTTATTAATTACCCATAGCGCGCTTCTAACTATTGTATGTATGTATTTGAACTAATAATGCTTGCTTATTTTAGCTTAGTCTTACTTAATTTTAGCTTATAAGCTTATGCAGCTTTATATGTTTGTTGTAATTAATTTGTTGCTGAATAAATACAATTCAAGCATAGCTCTAATTATGTTTAGCTAATAAATTTTCTATTTTACTCTAATATTAACTTCATATTTATTTTAGGAAAATGGAAGAACAATTCCAAAAAATCAACGAAATAAGCCCGCACAGTATCAAGTGGAATGGGTAATAATATGAATATTGCGTCATATTTATATAAACTTTTATCTTTTTTCAGCCTATTGTAACTTCAATAATCTTTTTTCTATTTGTCAGGGGAATTACGTTGATGCAGCTCTATTTAACTCAGATATAGAACTGTACCGATACATAATTGTGCAAGATAGAACTCTTATCATATCAAATGCAGCTGTCAAAGAAGCAGAAAAATTATATAGGTCTGCTTTTGCAAAAGATGTGAAGTATCAGTGGATAATTAATGTCAGTAGTACGATGATCTCTGTTCAGCGACCTGCCATAGTTAATAATCCTTATGAAGGATTGTTTTCAAACTATGATAATTTCGAAATAGGTTCTATCATAAGTAAGTATTGTTCTTAAACACTATCATTACTGTATATATAAAACATTTACCCTTGATAATTTCTTAATGCAGGTACAATATTGGTTGTTTATAAAGAATCACCTTTTGGTCGATCTGGCAGGAAACAAAGTAAACAATATTGATGTGGTTTATACTCCTTGGCAAAAAATCTTAAGAAGACCCCTTACATGGATGTTGGGCAAGTTGGTTTTTACAACTCCAAAATGGTTCAATTCGGGAAAAGCAGCATTTCTAGAATGAAGGAGGGAAATCAAATCACAAAAAAATTCCATAAAATTCATAAGCTCATAATAATTTTGTCAAGAGTGTTAGGAACGTCAGAAGTTGCTTTGCAAGTCTACGTTTAACATAAAGTTGTATGATGTATTATACTTAATTTTAAAAGTAACCATGATATGTTCTTATAAAAAAAGACATACTTTCTCCGTCCAATAATAAATGTAACACTTGATTTTATAAAGCACTTATATATTCAACTGATGAAGAATACCAATTAACATGCGAAAAAGATGCATTGCAGATTTTGAAGTTGAATGTTTCCAAAGTTTAGAGATGTATATGATGGTTCTTAACTCATCGGAAGAATACTTTTCGTATGTCTAATATAGTTTACTTTAAAACTATTAATTACATAACTACAAAAACTATATACATTTATAGCACACCATTTATATTAAGTTTAATTACTCAATTAGTTATTTTTTTTATTACGTTTGAAGTCATTATGTGAAGATTATATATTCACTCCATTTATTTTAATATATTATTTAATAAAACAATAATATTTTATAAAATTCGCGGTTCCTAGTAAAATATAAAGACGAGAAGGAGAAGATAGAAAAAAATAAATTGGGCACGTTTTTTTGCAAGGGCAACCATTTTTTAGTACTTATTTTTGAAAAACATTATCGGGTTGGATACCCGACCCGTTGATTAATTAAGAATGGAGTCATTTGACTTTTGTCGTTTGAGTTGAGTCTCAGACAAACTCATCGCCGTCTACCTCGACTATCCTCCACCGCCGGAATCCACATCGTCATCATCCACCAGCTGGTAAGAACTCCAACGCCTCACTTTATAAGTATTTGATCGTTTCCCCCTCTAGTAATTGTTGTTTATCCTTATGAATGATTTATGGGAGAAGCCGGATTTTGGGGTTGTTGGTCTGAATTCGTTCGACTAATTTGATTAATGTTCGGTACCAGGCTGGGTGTATGATATTTGATCTGTTCTATACTTCTGTTTAGTTTTGGTTATTTACAGAGATGTCAAGTAAGTTAATTTTATGAGTTTAAAAGGGAAATTCATGTCTAACTATCTAACATTTGGATCATTGTTTTCCAATTTAGTCTATTTAAGTGTAGAACAAGGGTAAGTATGAAAAATCAGTAAATAAACTAGGTAGCCTTCTAACATTTGGATGACTAATCATAATTCTGAGTAACAACCATGTAAGGAACAGAATTACTAATAATCTTACCTTAGAATGAAGTTACAATCAAAAGCTTTGCAGTTTGTCAGCAGGGGCAATTTTCAAGCTTGAATACCCCACCCATGGGACCTTCTTTCTGTCTTGCTTCCTCAATTACATGAGCACAAGAAACAGCTTTCGGGGTAACACGTTCCAGGTGCAACATCTCAAGTTTTGTACCGACACCAAGTGGAATCTTTTGCAGTTTATCACAGTTCTTTATTACAAGAAACTTGAGGTTGGGGAATGCTTCAGGTGAGGCTGTCCAGTCCATTAGATCTGATTTTTAGATATGCAATAGTTCAAGCCTGTTGAAACCAAAATGGACTTCCCAGGAATGTCCAATGCATGCATTCCTTTTCAGTTTGAGCTTCTCGAGTGAAACCAGCATTGCCAACATTGAGACCTGCCCCCAATCCAAATAAATACTGCTCAATACTAAAATTTTGAGCTTTGGTGGGAATCTATTATATTCAGGAAGGTAGGGCATTGGTTTTTCTGAGGCTACACCTTGATCCACCATGTGCACAAGCTTCAATTTGTTGAGAATGGCCAATTTGCTAAGCACCTAGAATCCATCGGGTTAGATAAATCCCCTTGAATTCCCAGTGTAATCAGGTTTTTTGCCTTGGAGAAAACTTTGTCTGTGCAACACTCAGGCGACAACCTACTAAGTGTGTGAAGGTGCTCACCTCTTTGACCTTCCCTGTCTTTTTTCAGGACGATTGATGCTTTTGTTTTCAAATGCCTCAGCTGCCACATTTTCCAAATATCAGCTTCGACCTCAAGTTTTGGTGATGATACAATTAGTATAAGAGTCTGTAGGTTCCAGAGATTGGAAAGGATATCTGCAGGAAGACTCTTAAGTTCATGACCTACTGCAAGAGTGAGGTATCTCAAGTGCATTAGCTGCCGAAGCTTCGGAGGAGGTCTGGGAAATCTAAGATTTTCAGCTTCAAAGACTCTAAGCAAGGCAAAACCATCCGTTATAGGTGATATATCTGTGAGAGCTAAGCTAATTGGAGATTTATGGAAGCACAAGAAAAAAGGGGCTACTGCCAGAAGGGGTTTCCCCTTGAAGAATTCGTAAACATGGGAATGAATACAAAGGCGGCGGCTTTTTTCAATAGTTTCAGGTGAAGGAAAAAACTGTCCTAGTTCAGTCTTGTGGACTTCTTGAAACAAGTTTTGTTCGTCAACTGCAGCTTCCTTTTTACAAAATTCCCTGATTGTGTCATGAACCTGACACGTTTTAGCTGAACCACCAGGTTGTGTCTTCCTAACCATCAGAAGGTTCCGGTTGATAAGTTCGTTTATTTTGTCTTCAGCAACTTGCTCCAAGCTCTTGTCTCCACTTGGTTGTATGAATCCTTCTGCGATCCATAACCACTCAAGTTTCTTGCCAGGAATTTCAGCATCTTCAGGAAACATTCCCAAATACAGAAAGCAGTTTCTCAAGTCATATGGAAGTTTTTCATAACTGAGTGAGATAATTTTCTCCAGGAAGTTTTGATTATCTTTATCAACTAGATAAGATTTCACACTCTTGGATATTTCAAGCCATTCCTTCTTTAAAGTCGAAACAGAACCATTAGCTTTTGATATTTTGTCCACCAGGATTCCTCCAATGACTACAATGGAAAGGGGAAGTCCATCAAAATTGCTTGCTATGGAAAACCCAACTGTCTCCAATTCTTCAGGGAAAACATCGAGCTGCCCATACACTTCGTATTGAAGAAGCTGCCAACTTTCCGCTTCCGTTAAGAACCTCAGATTGTGGGGTTTTCTCCTAGAATAAGCATGCTTTCCTACTACCCTGTGCCGGCTCGTTATCAAGACTCTACCTGCTCTATTTTCTGCTGGCAAGCAAGCTCTGATTTCGCTCCACGCATTCGGTGTCCAGACATCATCCATCACTATCAAGAACTTTCCAGACGCAAGATAACCCCTCACAGCTTGTGTTAGATCATGGATCGTTGCGTTTGCTGGTACATTGCTAGTAAAGTGTTTGAGAATAGTTTTGAGCACATTTTCCATTTGGAGATTTTCAGAAACATTCACCCAAATGAGAACTGGATACTCGAATTTATTTGTAGGATCCTGGGTTATCTTCCACGCCAATGTTGTCTTCCCCATACCAGGCATACCGATAATTGAAATAACTTCAAGTTGATCTGTGTTTTCGTTCAGATAATTGATTATGGTATCCGCCTCATCATCAAAACCAACAATGTTGTTTTGCCTTATCTGCATACACCAATATACATAAGAATACTATGATTAACAACATATTAGTATGTGTGACGAAAAGTACGTTTTTGGTGCATGTGACTGCAAAACCAGAGAGTTCAGGGACTTATTAATTAGGAATCAATGGGGTGAAGCTTTTAAATCCGCTTGAACGCATTTTGGCACACGTGGGAGATTATGTGGGTTTTGTAGTGTTCTTTACTGTTTCTTTACTTGTTGAATTGATCAGTATGCATTGGTTTTGATTCCTTCACCATTGTTGGGGTTCAAGCATCTTGTTGTGTTTTCGTGACTTGTTTTGGATGTTATGTTAACAAGTGTCTTTGGGAATTGTTCCTAATTTCTGTTCGCTATTGTAGTTGCTTAATTAACTGATGTTTGGCACTTTGGCTCAAACTTTTGTTTCGTGTAATCTGGTACTTGTGTGCCTGAAATATGCTTGATTTTTAGAATTGATACCCAGAGGAAAAAACATTAGAAACAGGACCTAACCATTAAAACCAAAAAAAAAAAAAAAAAAAAAAGCCGAACAGGAATATATGATAAAAGAGGAAACATGAATTGCTAGAAGCTTAAAAGCATGGATGTTGGTAGTTTACTTTGAGAAGGGCGGAAAAGAGATTCAATTTAGGATCAAGTCTCAAAACTATGACAAGCTCAAGAAAGTGAAGCCCTCAATGTTTGAATGTCATATATTATGTTTGTAATGATGCCCCTTATTTCAACTGTTTGATTTGTCATTGCTCAAAGTATCTTTGTTTGGCATCTTAGACAATCTATGGCACTGGCTTACTAAGTTTGAACAAGCATCGTTGTTTCAAACTCCATGTCCTTTGTGAATAACTCAATTGCATGTTAAGATTAGTGCTTGTAGGTAATTATAATGTTGATGCAATTTATGCAATTTATTTTGTCAGGTTATTCCATCTGTCAAGATTCAAGAGGATTAATTTTTAGTCAAGTTGAGCATGCACAATTTTGATTCCTGCCCTTGTATTCTGAGTTATCTGGTTGAGAGCTTTGAATTTCTGGGAGGAGTAAAGTCATTAAGTGTTCATGTGTAGTTATATGTATGCCAATATAATTTAAGTTTGTCTCTGTTACTATGTACTTTTGCATTGAAATTTGGAACATGAAAACAAAACACAACTAGCAAAGTTTTCTACTGAGTATCTTATCTGCAAACATTGAGCACATTCTACAGAATGACTTAGTTATTTGGTTTTGTTCAGGAGCTCACAAGCGTATTATAACTGCTTCAGGCAGTGAACTGTGTGAGTCAACCCGCATTATGGAACGATCCTACTTTTTACACATCCAAATCGAAAGAAGCTATTTTCAGCCTACTTGTGAGAGAAGTTCTGGATTGTCTGAAGCTGTAACGTAACTATAAGCAGGTTCAAACTTTGCACATGCTTTATTGGTTCTACTTGAATTTGAAAATTTTCAGAGTAAAATAATTGTGGGATATGATAAAACATGCTATGGTATGGTCTATTAATTGTGGGATATAATAAAACATATCCTAATTCATATAGGATATATGTAATTAATACTACGTTTACAGTTTATGGTATATGGTAATTAATAGATGATTTAGGCTCAGATCTAGAAACGTGTGATAAAACATATCCCTCAATAGTGATTTAGGATCAAGTCTCAATACGTATATGGTTATCAGGTTATGGAATTAATAGATAATTGAGGGATATGAAGATCTTAACAAACTTAGCAAAATTACTAATTTGTAGTAAGTTTTCACTAAATGTAAGAATTATTTTAGGTCATACTAATCTGATATAAACTCTTAAAACTATCACTAATTTCTAATTTTCTCTTACAAATTAAACAAAAAGAAAAAAGGAAATCATGGTTCTACCCAGAAGAAGTGAGCTATAATCTAGTTCATGATATCAGTTGCATTATTATCGTTCTTTGTTTGATAGATTTGAGAAGGTAAACAACAAAAGAATGAGGTAGGTAACAGGTAGCGTACCTTTTGCCTAATTCTCCTTGTTTCTTCTGTGCTCTTGTCAGGGATGTCTGGAATAGAGAGGTTGGCAAAGCTAACCTTGTCAAACAAAGGCCTGACCTTGTTTACCCTCAGGCTCCTGACCTCTTCTGCAAGATCAATACTGCTTTTCTTGGGGAAAAGTTTTCTGAACTGGCTTGGTTTCTTGGCTTTCTCTGCCGCTATCTTGGTGATGCAAGTGTCAATGGTGTCTTCCACATCATAAACAGTCTCCCTGATCTGTTTCTCCCATATCTTGAAAGTCTCGTGCTTGGAGGCGTCCTTGAGAATGGCCTTCAGCACATCAAGGTCATTCTCAAGCAATTCCAGATCCTGTTTCGCGCCTGAGATCAGCTTCACATGATAGACCACAAGTTCTTTCAAGTTCTGCTGTAGGAATTCCACTGAAGCATCCATGCCTGATCAATGTTACTTGGTCTGGATCAAAATGATATTCTAGCTAGAAAAAGGGGTTGTCTTTTTACAGGCAGCGGTTATACTATATATTTAGCTGGCCTTGGTAAGATAACATGATTAATGTGTTAGTGAGGTCTGAGGTTGTGTTGACAAGGCACAGTGTAAGAGATCTGAATTTTGAAGATATAATATTGTTAAAATTGTGAAACTAATACTCTTTCCGTTCCATTTAGAACTTTCTAAGGAGAGGTACAACTATACCAAACCCCGACTCCATCAGCAAGGACTCACCAATGGTTCGCTTGGACTGTTAACCGAGCTATGAGCTATCACACCGGAAAGGGTACGTATACAAATAAATTCCAATGGGTACCCTCTCCCTTCCTATATGCTTTGATTGCTCTCTCTTCCTATATGCTTTGATTTTAAATTTACACATGATTATCGGAGACGGTCCATCTTATAACGGACCACTTAAAAACGATTATATGTTAACATGGAGTCACTATAGCGTTGTTGGATTGGCTAGGGGAAGAATGATTAGCCAGCCTTTCACCATTTTCAATACAATAGGGTCCACTAATGTGTTCATGAATGATTATGTCGATATGTTACTGGTATATCCTATACTACCTCAAGTTGTGATTTCTGATATTTGTACCAAACTTGTTTAAATTGTTTTATGTATTGCACTTTACAATTCATAAAACATGATGAAGCATTACAACATGCTATCGCATATACTAAAAACCTATGATACCTTGGTGGAGCGTTAGGTAACTACATGTTGGAAAACTTCTATGATGTGGTTTTTGACTTCTTTCAGGTAAGAAAAATATCTAATATATAGGCACGGATTATATTTTTTTATTCTGATAAGAATATTAATTGTGTATTAGATTCTTTAGCATTAATTCGATCCGAAAGTGCTGAAGAGTTCTGGAAAGGTTTAAAAGGAGATATTGATACCTGAAAATGATTAATAGGTCTCTACCACTAGCTAGAGAATATCTAGACAAGTACATATTCATATGTTCTCGAGGCCCGGGGTTGCCGGATATTTATATGCCACATTACCACCGGAGTTTTATTTGAGTAAATAGCATAAAACCAACCTCAATTATTACTTAGTAGCGTGAATCCCTCTCAACTATCTACAGGAGTTGCTTGTAGTAAGAATGTGTTCCCTGTTTATCTGCTTCTTGAATGGGTTTAAGGCGTGATTGATATGTGTTCTCGGGTTTGTGAGCTGTAAAATTGAAGTATTAAACTATGGGTTTGTGAGGTGTTATATTAAACTAGGATACTTGTTTGGAGACAATGGTGTAGTGTTTTCTTTTCTGGACTGTGACAATAGTAGTATTCAATTAGAATGGATTTTGTCCTCGAGTATATAATATTTATGCAAAGTACAATTTATGTTTTGTTCGTGTATATAATGAAAGAGTAATGCACGGTTTGAGTTTTAGGTGTCCAAAGTAAAGGTGACTGATAGGGTTGCGCTGTGCTAAACACACTACACCACAATTTTCTCTTTTGTTTTCCTTTTTCCCTTTTCCTCTCTTTATCTTTTCTCCTTTTGTTTATCTATGCTCTCTCCTTTTGCTTTCCATGTTACGTTTCTTTTCCCCTTTTCCTCTTATCATTTCTTTTGTGTTATCTTCTTTATTCCTTCCCTTTACATTTTTGTTGTTTGATTTCTACAAAAGGTGAATGGAAAAAATATCAGGTTATTATCATCAGGAGTTTATTTGAAAATATTGATATTTTTCAAACATGTACCGTACTTTTTAAGTAGAGCAGAGTAATATTATCATCAGGAGTTTATTTGAAAATATTGATATTTTTCAAACATGTACCGTACTTTTTAAGTAGAGCAGAGTAATATTTTGATGGCAATTGTTATAAATCATCAGTTGTTAGAAGTGTAAATTATTGAATTGTGAATTAATTATGTGCTACCTGCCCCTGGTGGCCTGGAGTAATAGTACTGGTAGTAGTAGTTTATTAGCATTTGATTAATTTTAAAGATTTATAAATTGTTCCCATCGTGACATGGAAGTGATTGGAAGAGCTCTATCCAACAAATTTGTCAACTATTCCTATTCTTGCACCTGAACCTTTTTTGCAGCCTTCAATTTCAATTTTCAAATACCTTGTTCCATCCTTACTACATAGATTTGGATTCATAGACTGAAAATGGCAGTATCAACATATGCAGCTCTTGTCTCTCTTATGAATCTTCTTACCCGTCTCCAACGTCCTCCTTCGTCATCCCTTGCAGATTGTTTTAACCAATCTCAGATACAAGCTCTGTTTGATAAAGTTACTTTCTTGGTTGATGCTCTTGAGTCTTATTCCCATAAGATAACCAAAGATTTACACACAAAAATGACTGCTGCAGCTTTTGCAGCAGAAGACACCGTTCAGTCCTATCTGATGGAGATTCAAAAATCGACAAGACACGGAGAAGGAACATCAGGTCTGTATATACTCCTACATTGTTATTTTATTAATATCTGTATGTGTAATGTGTGTGCATTCTCTGTATATGCAGCATATATTGTATTTATAATTTTTACCTTTTTATTCTCCTACACCATTTTGGTTGTAAATCACTCCTATCACAAAGTTCATACATACTTTAAATGTAAAATACGCACACCTGAATTAATTTTCATCCTTACTCCGCCCCCTAGATATGCTGTGCAGCTCTTGAGTCTCTTATGAATGTTTTTGGCCGAATCCAACGTGCGTCACTCCCAGATCTTTTTTAATAAATGACGATTACAATTAAGCTTTGTTCCACAAAGTTAAGTTTCTTGGTTGATGCTCTTTGAGTCTTGAATGATATCCCCATATGATACGCAGAGATTAGATGTTAGAAACAAAAATTGATTGTTGCTGCTTTTGCAGAAGAACTAAACCTGATTATCTCTCGAGGAAAATGATCTAATATCTAGAAGTCATGGAGAAGAAACATCAGGTCCCGTGTTGGCACAGGATATTGATAATGCAATCCAAGAAATGGATTGTATCATCCAGGAAGCTCTGCAAGCCAAGGAGAAGAACGATGAACCTGATGATCAGCTCACCAGAAGTACTTTCCTACCTGTTGGCTCACCACTAGTGCCCCGTGGACGTGATGCAGTCAAGATGATGGGTTTTGATGAGGAGATGAAAGGTCTCATGGGCCAGCTAACTGCACATCAATCTACTCGCCAGATCATCCCCATCGTGGGTATGGGTGGCCTGGGTAAGACTATGCTAGCCACAAGTATCTACAACCATCCACATATTAAGCGTCAGTTTGATGTCACAGCTTGGGTTACGATATCTCAAGTTTATACCACCAGATCACTTTTTGTTCCACTTTTACGTGATATCGGAATTAATGTGACAGATAAAACAAAAGATGAAGAGTTGGGAGTGAAATTACATAAGGGATTGTTGGGTAGAACATATCTTATTGTTATTGATGATATTTGGGATGTACAGGTATGGGATGAAATACATAGGTTTTGTCCTGAAGACAAAAGTGATAGTAGGATAGTACTAACTACTAGGATTAAAGATGTGGCAAATAAAGTTGGATCTTGTAGTCCTTATGAGTTGCAACTTCTAGATGCTACCAAGAGTTGGAATTTACTCTCCAAAAATGTGTTTGGGCAAGATGTTTGCCCTCCCGAGTTAGAACATTGTGGAATGGAAATTGCCAAAAAGTGCAAAGGGCTTCCTCTAGCTTTAGTTGTGATTGGAGGGCTACTTCGAGTGCCTAACAAGGCACTCGAAGATTGGGAGCTTATAGAGAGAAATATAAGCTACAACTTAAGCGTAGAAGATGATGAGCATTGCATGAAGATTCTATCTTTGAGTTACCACCAATTGCCTATTCATTTGAGAGCTTGTTTTCTATACATGGCAACTTTCCCAGAGGATGAAGAAATTCGGGTCTCTGAGGTCACAAAGTTATGGGATGCTGATGGATTTTTAAAGCCAATTGTTGGTAGAACTTCGGATGATGTTGAGTTAGATTGTCTAACTGATCTTATTAACCAAAATCTCATCATGGTTAAGAAGCGAAATGTTAGAGGAGCAATCAAACGTTTAACGGTGCATGATTTAGTTAGGGATCTATGCGTCAAAGAAGCTAAAAAGGAGATGTTTCTTTATGTACATAAGGGTCTTTCTGAATCTCCAAACACAGTAGGTCAGTCTCGTATAGTTGCTCATGCTGACGGTCTTCCTTATCTTGGAAACTCTAGGTCTTGTGTTTGTTTTGGTCACCGTCGTGTATCGCCACCACAATTATATTCTTGAGCTTGTTACGGGTACTTGCCTATCCCTATGAGAAACGTTCCGTCAAATATTTCATGCAGTTTGTTAACATAAGGTTCCTCAAACTTGCAACTATCTCAGTTACGTTGAGCAGGATGCATTCAATATACTTGCTATCAAATCTGGAGACATTAATAGCCAAAGTCCTTGAGGAGCATTCAATGGACTACCCAATTGCACGTGAAATTTGGGAACTGCGGCAGATTAAGCATCTTATCTTCTCCGAAATTGTTTCATTCCCAGATCCTCCAGCTGACACTGACGTCATGCTTGACAATCTAGAGACACTTACTAATGTATATATTCGCAGCAAGGAGGTGCTCCACAGGATTCCAAATGTCAAGAAACTGAAAGTCTTTCATTTTCAGATTGAGAACGAGGATTCTGATGATGAGGAAATGCTAACATCAATGATGCCACGCTTTGATCATTGTCATAAGCTTGAAACGCTGCAGATTATACATCTGAGATGTCTTGGTATAGAGAGCAACACATTTCCTAGTAACCTCAGGAAGTTGACTCTTGGTGTCACAAAATTACCATGGGGAAGCATGACAATGGTGGGTTTACTGCCAAATCTTGAATGGCTCATCCTACTTCGAGATGCTTTCGAGGGAGAAGAGTGGGAAACAATTGAAGGTGAATTTCAGAGCTTGAAATGCTTGTCCATTCGAGATTCCAATCTAGTGACATGGACAGTTGAGGAATGGAACCATTTCCCTTGCCTCGAGCATTTGAAACTTACCAAAACGGAGAAGTTGGTGGAGATCCCTCAAGCTTTCGCAGAGCTAATGACCCTTGTATCGATCAAGTTGGAAGAGTGCTCTGTGTCTTCAGTTATATCAGCAAAGTAAATACTGGATGAACAACACAGCATGGGAAATACTGACCTTACAGTTGAAGTTTCCCTATCTGAATTCGACAAGGCTGAGCTGGAGGGCTTGCCCAGTGATAGTTTCCATCTTAAAACTGAATATGGTAACTTTTCTTCAACATTTTCTTCTACTTGTTATTTCCAGCTTTTTGAGTATCTAACTGTTGCTGACTAACTTTCAACTTTTTCCTTCCTTTCCTCTTACATTCTGTTACCTGAAATTGCCAGGTTTATCGGAACAGGAAAGAGCGGCTATGGAACATTGGGAGTAACTAGTAATCGGGACTGATCTTGGTGAAATGGCCTTCTGGATTTTACCAAGTCTTAGAAGAGACCTACCTCTTTCTATGAATGTTTCAACCTTCAACCTGATAAAAAAATAAACATTGGAGTATTGAATTTGATGTGTTTTTTCCCTCTAAGTTTCTAGATTGATTGTCATTTGACATTTTTATAGTTATTATTTTGAGATGTGGTGAATGTTGTATTGCTGATGCTATGCTGATGCATTTGTGTTAATTTGTTTTAAATAAAAGGGAAAAAACTTCAATTCTGTTATGGATATTTATGAAATGTAACAAGAGTTAGTTAGATTTGTTAGTCAAAGATTTATCTTCCTAGTTTATCTCTATTTCTTGTTGCACGTATCTTTCCAGTTTGTTACTATCAGATAGTTTTTCTGATTGTATAAATACCCCCTTGTACGTACTCTGAGTTACTGAGAATAAAATATACTTTCTCCCTACTTTTGTCAGTTATATTTTATTACGTTATCAGCACGAAAGTGCCGCACTCCACCGATTCATTCATCCGCCGACCGAAACAGAAATTATGATTATATCCGAGGCAAACGAGGCAGAATTATGCTTGGCAGACAGTGCAACAACACATAGCATATTCAATAATGCTAAATATTTTGACAACTTGTCAATGAAACAAGCAAATGTCAATACAATTTCTGGTAGTACAAAAATGATTGAAGGCTCCGGAAGAGCAAATATAATACTACCACATGGGACACAAATTGCCATTGAAGATGCACTATATTCTTCCAAATCTCAACGAAATCTATTGAGCTTTAAAGATATTCGACTAAATGAATATCATGTTGAGACAATGAGTGAAAATGACAACGAATTTCTTTACATTACTACACTCAAAACCGGTAAGAAGAATATTTTGGAAAAGCTACCGGTATTGTCCTCTGGATTGTATTGTACAAAAATCAGAGCCATTGAAACATATGCCACAGTAAGGCAAATTGATAGCAACTTTAAAGTTTGGCATGACCGGTTGGGCCATCCCAGATCAATGATGATGCGTAGAATAATTGAAAATTCATGTGGACACACATTGAAAAACCAGAAGATTTTTCAAAGTAGTGAATTTTCATGTGATGCTTGCTCTAAAGGCAAACTTATTATAAAACCATCATATGAAAAAGTTGGATATGAAAGCCCTGCTTTCTTAGAAAGAATACATGGAGACATATGTGGACCAATACACCCACCATGTGGAACATTTAGATATTTCATGGTCCTAATAGATGCATCTACTAGATGGTCACATGTGTGCTTATTATCTACTCGTAACTTAGCCTTTGCAAGATTACTTGCACAAATAATTCGCTTACGAGCACATTTCCCTGATTCTCCAATAAAGAATATCCGACTTGATAATGCTGCTGAATTTTCATCGCAAGCATTCAATGATTATTGCATGTCTATTGGTATAAAAGTTGAACATCCTGTTGCACATGTTCATACACAAAATGGTATGGCCGAATCACTTATTAAACGCCTCCAACTTATTGCAAGGCCATTACTAATGAAATCTAACCTCCCTGCATCAGCATGGGGACATGCAATTTTACATGCTGCGACACTTATACGCATCCGGCCAACAGGCTATCAGAAATTCTCCCCATTGCAAATAGTATATGGCAATGTGCCAAACATATCTCATCTGAAAATATTTGGATGTGCGGTTTCTACTCCGATTGCTCCACCACAACGCACAAAGATGGGACCCCAAAGAAGAATGGGGATATATGTTGGATATGAGTCTCCATCAATAATCAAGTATTTAGAACCATCAACTGGAGATCTATTCACTGCTAGATTCGCTGATTGCCATTTTGATGAATCAAATTTTCCAAACATGGGGGGAGAGAAAAAGCAGTTGGAAAATAATATATCTTGGAATGAATTATCTTTATCTACCTATGATCCTCGGTCAAGTCAAAGTGAACATGAAGTTAAAAAGATAATTCATTTACAGAATCTCGCGAATCAATTGCCAGACGCATTCGCTGATCCAAAAAGAGTTACAAAATCATATATTCCAGCTGAAAATGCTCCAATTAGAATTGAAGTCCCAGAAGGACAAGTTATGAATGCTAATGAGTCTAAAACACGCATGAAGCGTGACCGTTCGGTTCCAAAGATAAAAACCCTCGAAAAAGAAAAGGAGCAAATATCGATAGTGGCCCATTCGAGGAAGAATAATCTCCACAAGAGATTGATAAGACTCCAAATGAGTCGAACGACATAACCAAAAAGATTTAGGTACCTGAAATTGTTGAAAATGAAGAGATCTCCATAAACTATGTCGTGAATGGAAAAATATGGAATCGAAATGACACCGACGTCGATGAAATATTTTCATATAATGTTGCGCGCGATATTGTGGAACAAGACGAGGATCTTGAGCCTACATCTATAAAAGAATGTAGTCGTAGAGATGATTGGCCAAAATGGAAAGAAGCAATTGATGCTGAATTGAGCTCTCTTGGAAAACGTAAAGTTTTTGGACCAGTAGTCCGTACACCATATGGTGTAAAACCTGTTGGATATAAATGGGTTTTTGTGCGAAAAAGAAATGAGAAAAACGAAGTCGTAAGATATAAAGCAAGACTCGTCGCACAAGGTTTTACTCAAAGACCTGGAATCGATTATGAAGAGACGTATTCTCCAGTAATGGATGCAATCACATTTCGTTATTTGATAAGTATGGCTATACATGAAAATCTTGAGATGCGTCTAATGGATGTGGTGACAGCCTATTTATACGGATCCTTAGAAAATGACATCTATATGAAAATCCCTGAAGGATTTAAGGTGCCTGAAGCACAAACCCCAAATTCCCGAGATAATTATTCAATCAAACTCAACAGAGCTTTGTATGGATTGAAACAATCGGGACGAATGTGGTTTAACTGTTTGAGCACATTCTTATCAAATGAGGGTTATAAAAATGATCCTATATGTCCATGCGTTTTCATTAAACGAACAGGATCAAAGTTTGTCATTATTGCAGTTTATGTAGATGACTTGAATATTGTTGGAACTCCTGAAGAGTTATCCAAGGCAGTGGATTGTTTGAAGAAAGAATTTGAAATGAAAGACCTTGGAAAAACAAAGTACTGCTTGGGCCTACAGATCGAACACTTGAAAAATGGGACGTTTGTGCACCAATCAAATTATTTGAATAGGGTGCTGAAGAAGTTTTATATGGATAAGGCTCATCCATTGAGTACACCCATGGTCGTAAGGTCTCTAGAAGTGGATAAAGACCCATTTAGACCTCGTGAAGATAATGAAGAACTTCTTGGTCCTGAAGTACCATATCTTAGTGCTATTGGCGCACTTATGTATCTTGCTAACAATACACGACCTGATATAGCTTTTGCTGTTAATTTATTAGCAAGGTATAGTTCTTCTCCAACTCGAAGGCATTGGAATGGGATCAAGCATGTACTTCGATATCTTCAAGGAACTCCAGATATGGGTTTATACTATCCAAAATGTAGCAATCCAGAATTAGTTGGGTATGCAGATGCAGGATTTTCATCTGATCCTCACAAGGGTCGCTCCCAAACAGGTTATCTGTTCACATGCGGAGGTACAACCATCTCTTGGCGTTCTGTTAAGCAAACATTATCTGCTGTTTCTTCTAACCATGCAGAAATTTTAGCGATCCATGAGGCAAGTCGGGAATGTGTTTGGTTAAGATCTTTAACTGGGCATATTCGTGATATGTGTGGCCTTACATCCAAGAAGGAAGTTCCCACTGTACTATATGAGGATAATGCTGCTTGCATAGCTCAACTGAAGGAAGGCTTTGTCAAAGGAGATAGAACGAAACATATATCTCCAAAGTTTTTCTTCACCCATGATCTACAGAAAGAAGGTTCTATCCAAGTGCATAAGATTCGTTCATGTGACAACTTAGCAGATTTGTTCACTAAATCACTTCCACCATCAACATTTGAGAAGTTGGTTCGAAAGGTTGGAATGCGGCGGCTCAAAGATTTGAAGTGATGTTTTCATCAGGGGGAGACAGATACGCACTGCACTCTTTTTCCCTTGACTAAGTTTTTATCCCACAGGGTTTTTCTTAGCAAGGTTTTTAATGAGGCAGTATTCCTACGGCGTATCTGAAATCTTCAACTCATGTTTCATTCAGGGGGAGTGTTATGGATATTTATGAAATGTAACAAGAGTTAGTTAGATTTGTTAGTCAAAGATTTATCTTCGTAGTTTATCTCTATTTCTTGTTGCACGTATCTTTCCAGTTTGTTACTATCAGATAGTTTTTCTGATTGTATAAATACCCCCTTGTACGTACTCTGAGTTACTGAGAATAAAATCTACTTTCTCCCTATTTTTGTCAGTTATATTTTATTAAATTCAAATTTTGTTTGGCTTAATTGCAATTTTTCGTAAGAAAAATATGTCCTGCCTTTCTCAATAGTTTAGAAGCCTCAAAGCAACTAAACTAGATATATATCATCCCATTAATTAGATAACATTACACAAAAGCTTATATACATATATCATTTGGGAAACAAATTAAGTGGTGGCGGCAATTGAACCAAAAATCACTTGAAATTTGGGATGGGCACCGGATTGGATCAGATAAATTCAAACTGAAGTCCTTAAGGAAATGTATTTTTGTTTAAAGGAATGCAGGTTTTGATCATATGCAAAGATTCAATAACAAAGCTCTGATGAAAATGAGCAACTACAAATGCATGCTGATAAAGTAAATTTGACCCAAGTCATTGAACAGAACAGCTTCTAACAGGAAGCCTCTTCACTGGCAACTTCAGAACGCAGGGGAGCATAATTCCAAATTCTATATTCTTACTGTATCTTCTCTTTGTTAGTTGCCTACTTACAATTACCTAACAAAAGCGTAAAAAATACGCAATTATGTTGTGGCTGTTTAGAGGAAATTTTAAACAAATTACTAATAACTTCAGATTATCAGCTCACATTAATTGTGTTAACACGATTTAATCCAGATTTGTAATCGGCTCAAATTAATATATATATATATATATATATATATATATATATATATATATATATATATATATATATATATATATATATATATATATATATATATATATATATATATATATATATAGCCCTGTCACACAATTCACTAAACTTGATGGAATAATTGAGAATCGGTTTGAACAATAAATTGAATTTGTATATTACATAATAGTAGAATGTTTTGATACAAGGACAGTGAAAGATTTCATCCATGATGATGCTAAACAAAGACAAAGTACATATAGATAATAAGTACTAAATAAAATCGCATCTAAGAATCTTGACGAGCCGCATGAGTAAAGAATGGATCAGTTTCGTGATAACGAACTTGTTGTTCCTCGATCGATTGCTTCGGGATAACGCCCTTGATCCCATGAACAGTAATCCACGTACCACGGAACAAATCTGGTTTCGTGATCTCAGCCCCATTAACCATAAGCTGCTTCTCATCTTGATTCTTGGTGAGTTGTAGAGGAACACCATCCATATTCTTCTGAAATCTTGTGCCATTAGGAATCCGTTTAAGGTCCATCAGGGAAACGTCTCTTCCAGGAACAAGATGCCTCATCAATAAACTAGACAACTCCTCCCCGGGCTGAAGCTGGCTTAGTATATCATCGTCTGCCGGTGCAAAAACTGTCCAGAGAACCCTTTGTTGACTATCGACAAGTCCCATCAGCTGGGAGTCCAAGAACGATGCCATGATCGAACGATCTTTCGACTTTAATACCCCGACAGCATTGTGTACATCGCTAGGCAAGTGAACACGGAAGTATTCGTCCAATCTGTGAGGATTATTGGAGATGGCAGGTTCGGGGTGATCGAACACGAGTTGGGCGGATGCAGGTGCAGGTGGCTCAGCAGGTAGTGGTCGGGCGGCTATTGAACAGGAAAGGAGAAGCGACAAGGTAAGGATGATCAAGAGAACGTCGACGGAGAGTTTTGAAGAAGAAGCCATTGTTGTTCTTCGATCTTTGCTGTTTTGGTTTGTTTGGAGTAAAGTAAATAATAGGTTTAGCACAAGTAATTAATCTCTCGCCTTTATATAGAGTACCAATCGAGAAAGTTCGATCCGACTTTGGAAATATTAAACCGACTTAATTACCATAATTATAAAGATAGCTAATACCACCATTAGTACTCCTCCATATATATGGTACTCCGAATCCAATACTACTTAGTAACTGTTGCACATGCAAATTCCTAATCGCAAATTAAGTGTATTAATAACTTCTCATTCTTTTCATACATAAATTTATCATTCATGATAAATTGACAGAGCAATTAACAATTATACATATACTATGAACCTATATGGTTTAAATTATTCATTTCCAGATATTGAATATGCTACTTGAACTCTTGCTTATAGAGTATTTTAACTTATCAATTAGGGTCTTAGGGTATAGATATTATCCATAGTACTTTTGTCCAAAAACTCCACAAGCTGATAAAATTAAACATAATAAATTGAATTAAAAGATATGATCTCATTATATATGTGGTACATCATCATCACTTATCATTTTCTTCCCTAACTTATTTTTGCATGTGAGATTTGTAGGATTAAGAGCAAGCTTCTGTATAATTCAAAGTTTTGAAGTTCACTCGTTGACCACTATAAGTGAAAGTGACGGACTTAAAGCCATAAATAGGACTACCAATGAGACAATTGTCATCACCAGTTTTGGTTATGAATGACGGGTCGGGTTTGATCGAGGACACAAATTGAGGACATGAAAGGCTCAGTTGCAAAATGGTGCATGCGCAATTGTTTGTAATATTCACGTTCCATTGATCCACTAACTGGTCTATTGCGACTTGTTCAATCACTAGCTTACTTGGAGGACATCTCCGGGTTTCTTGAGCTGAACCTATTAACATTACAATATGTTAAAATTAGCAAAAGTAATGGAAGAAAGTGTATACTTATCATAATATAATAGGTTACCACCAACCTAATTAGTAGTAAAGAAAAATAGAAAGAGAGAGCAATCAAACTTTCACAATACCTTTGCAGAAACCTAGACAGAGGAAAACGAGTACCGAGAAAAATTTGGTGGTGTATTCCATTGTGATTTTATTTATGAGTATGTATCAAAACTTATCGATCAACAAATGTTTGTCTGACTTTATATAGCCAAAGGAAGCTGGAATTAAATCACCATAATCTCGTTTCACAAATTAAAGTGAGTTAATGAAAATATTAACGGATATTTTAATTTTTGAAACGGATATTTTAATGATTTTTCTCATTGTAACGATGACCTATCTTATCCGTAACTGAAAATGAAAATTAAGTACTCCTCCATTCTAATTGGTAACTGACCATTCTAATTGGTCATGGTGGATAGTCAGTGGCGGAAGCCGAATGGGAATGATATTTTAATTTTCAAATTTTCAGCAACTCTTGCTTGCTACCGTTACCGTGAAGGAATCCCGTAAATAATATTGTAATTTGCAAAAAAAAATATCCAAGTGATCATTGTAATTAAGCAGATATCATACAATATCAGTATCAATAGTGTTCATCTAGAACCCACACCAAATCACCCATGCTTTGCTAATATGTTGTGGACGAATGAACCGATGATTATTATTTATGAAATTGATGATGATTAAGTTTAAAAGTTTTATATTTTTTTAATTTTAATTTTGTATTGTATTCTTTAGTTTATGGACATATATGGGTTTTATTTACAGGTATGCTATTGTTTAACTCTTATATAATTCTACCAATATAATCAATGATAAGAATATTCTGTGGGTAGAACGACAATTCTACACTTATAAATATTAGACGAATGTTAAGAAAAAACATCCGGGTCCTAACGCTAGAAATAGCCTGGGCGTTTCTAGCGTTAGGACCCGGATGTTTTTCTTAGCATACGTCCAATATTTCTAAGTGTAGAATAAGCGTTCTACGCTAAGAATATCCATCGATGTTGAATAAATTGACAGAATTATATAACAATACAATATTAATATATTCTATTAATTTGTTTATTAAACAAACACCAAACATTTATTTTTAACCATATTTAGGATTTGATCTATTCTTAAACATAGACAGACCGATATTTAGGTAGCACACAGATTAGCTAAGGACATCACATTAGCCATGATTGAATTGTTTAAAAAAAAAAAAAAGATAATGGTGCTTTTATCTTGTGCTGGTGCTTTTAAAGAGTAATGGTGCTTTTATCTTGTATTGTTGGTTGTGGTGCATAGGGTAATGGTGCTTTTATCTTTTGAAAGCACGAAATATGAAGGAAAAAATATTAAAGGGATTACTAGCTAAGAAAAATAGCAGAATAGTAAGTTACAAATAGTAGATTATCGATCGGGATGAGAACGTCATTGGTACTTGTTGAATGAGTTTAAGAAGATTAAAAAGGTGAAACATGATAATGAAGTGTGAAGTTTTGCTACGTGATCCTTGATAAAATTCATTATAAAATTCATTGGTACTTGTTGAATGAGTTTAAGAAGATTGAAATTTTGATGACACTTGATAATGAAGTGCAAAGGTTTTCGAGTTTAAGAAGATTGAAATTTTGATGACACTTGATAATGAAGTGCAAAGTTTTTCTACGTGATCCTTGATAAAATTTTGTCTGGATTCTGGAATTGACTTGAGTGTAAAATAAAAATTTAGGAGTGAATTTAACAATTCTCAAATACTAAAATTAGTAAAATCACTAATTTGTAAATAAGTTATCACTAATTTGGCATAAAGAAATTAGGTCACACTAATTTGACATAAACATTTCAAAGTATCACTAATTTATAATTATCTGTTTTTTTTTTCTTTGGGAGTTTTGATTTCTTTTGGAGTAACAACAAAATATAGTTACAGGTTTATATTTGCGAAGGTGATGTCTTGATGGCTATGGATAAATTTGATGCTGCTGAGGAGTCTTATTCAATTGCATTAGAGCTAGAACCAACAATTCGTCGTGCCAAACCATTCAAGGTACCATGCATCACCATTTTCACGTTTTTGAATTACTATTGTCTCATTAAGGGCGGGTCTAGCTATAGAGTTGTTTCCCTTCTGGAATTTGATTTCCTGAAATTTTACGCTGTCTTGGTTCCATAATGGTCAATGTTCCAAGTATTTTACAACTACGTTTACTATAAGATGCTCCGCATTTTAAGGTTGTACTTATATTCTTGCTCATTTACTTGTGTTATATATGTATGCGTGCATATATATGTGCACACATACACATTTTTGGAATGTCTATATAGCTATTGTATAGTAACACGGTAGGCTTTGTGAGTATGTATTACCTGAGATTACCATAGACCTCGTGGCTACTATTCTCTTCCCTTTCCACTGATGCATGTAAACATTCTAGGCTTGTGATTTTGTTGTTGAAGAATTGGGCCCAGAATGTCTGTAAAAGTCTAGTAGAGCTAGTTATAGGTAAATTGCATACTGGCAAACTTGTTTGGAATTATGGAACATTAAATCTGACTGAAACTTTAAATACAGGATACTCTACTTCATAGTTGATTTTTTATGTCAAGCAGGGTACCTCAAAAGTTGGTTACTGAAGTTTCAAGGACAGCAACTCTTGTAAGTGAACAGGCAAGTATATTCCAATATTCCGCATAAGTAGTGGTTAAGGGTACCTAACGGGACGTGTCCGGTGTCCCTATCATATTATTTTCTTGTTATTAGTCTTGGACTCTTGGTATCGTATATAGACAATTCTCCATAAAGAAAATTAGAAACAGAAAAAAACACAACGAAAGTATAAACAAACAAATAACACAGTAGAAATGATTCAATTTAGTCTGGATATATATTCTCATTTGCGTCTGTATTATTTAATTTGTCATGGCAGGCCAGGGGAGGTTTTTGTCAGTACAAATTATGTTGTTTCTGTTTAGAGGAAATTTTAAACAAATCACTAACTTGTATCTGATTGAGAATCTGATTGAACAACAAAATAGTACTGTTAGGGTTGAAATATGTCCAGTCCGCATGTACGAACTGGAGCGGTCTAAGAGCGCGACAAAAGCATCATAGGCCGTCCCTCAAGGGGCACGACCACACCCAAGTATGGCACTAAGGTGTGGATCGACCAACATAGGGTCTGACCATCACTGGGAGGACAACCCTCAAAATAAGCTCCTCTCAAGGACAAAGCTGCCAGTGGGCTCGAGGAGCATCTCTCTCGGGCTCGAGGAGGCCTTACGTCAAGGTAACGCTCCTTGACAGAAACTGAGCAGGACACTACTCGCATCACCCACGCACAAGGAAGGCACGAGGACCACAGAGCGACCAGCCATGGTTGCTCTCCTGGGCCAAGGCCCACGGACCTCCTTAATGGGCCTGGGCCGAGGAAGGCCTCAATCCTAGCCGTACACGTGGCGTGATCCTACATGACCGGAAGCTGAAGGGTCTCAAGTATAAAAGGGCCTCATTTACTCCTCAACAGTAAGCATCAACTACGTCACCCGAGCACCACTCTCACTACTCTTACTAGGGAAGCCTCACAACTCCCTACTCGTAAAGTCGCCTCTCCGGTCTGATACCTTACAGACCGGGCAAGAGACACTAACCCCCCCCCCAGTCTATTTCAGGTACGAGGAAGCTACAAGAAGGCTCATTTCCTATCTCAGAGGGACACTACAAGAAGAACTAGAAAGACCTAGAATAGCGACTCATTGTGAACTTAGAAAGAAGCACGAATTACCCTTCAACATTTGGCGCCGTCTGTGGGAAACGACACAAAAGGTCATTCCTTGCCCTACTGGTCGAGCCACTTTCCTCCTCGTGACACTTCACGAATATGCCTCCCAGAAGAAGCAACCGTCTTGCTAATGCACCACCCGCAAATCCTCCTCGACCTAGAGGCCGTCCCTCTAATAACGGTCGCGGAGGAGGAACGGAAGGTGTTCCTAGGGAGCCAAGAAATAACAATGTTGCAAGGAACCGAGATTACACGGAGGGGGCATTTACTAATGTCACTCACTCCCAAAATGAGACATCCGGGGAAAATAACCCGCAAGGAGTCCCGGTAGGAAACGCCTATGGAGCCTTGAGAGTCGCAAACAACGCCGAGTCTAGGGGGCAGCCTCATCCGGTAGCAGTCAACCAACCTCCCGTGGCAGTGAATCCTCCTCAACCGGCCGCATTGACCTTCACCCTTCCTGATGGACGTGTCGTCCGACCATCAGATTTCAGGATGGGCGAAGCTCCTTCTTACTTTACAAGGATATGTCGGAGGTAATGAGGCTATTAGGGTTAATACCGAGATACAAGCTCCAGTAGAACCACAAGCACCGGTGCAAGAGCAACCTCGGGCCACATTGGTCGCTCCTCGCCAATCTCAGGGAAGAGCACCTGTTGCCCAAGATGAAGCACATTCAAGAGCC
The DNA here is from genome assembly GCA_028274465.1 of Plantago ovata. NCBI lineage: Eukaryota > Viridiplantae > Streptophyta > Magnoliopsida > Lamiales > Plantaginaceae > Plantago > Plantago ovata. The sequence continues at coordinate 109,260,843 of CM051456.1, read as the reverse complement.
AACACCAGGCCGATCCAATCTCGACTCGGACCATCAAGAATCCAATCGAGGTTAGGACCGCAAGGTGCCCCGGATGATTTGAGAGACCTGATTGATAGAAGAATAAGGGCATCATTGCAAAATGTAGCGCAACAAGAAAATAGGGCTCAGGTGGTCGCTACACCACCCGCTCTCCCAAATCAAGTTACCCCCAACCAGGTAACTCCTCAAAACCAACAAGAAGCGGTGGAAGAGAATCAAGCATTGAGAACAGTAGCTGAGGTAACCCCCCTGGTCGTTCCGATCACGGGGAGGAGGCTCACTCTGGAGGAACTCAACGCGAGGAAATCCGCACTTGACGCTCAGATAGAAACTCTCCGAGGAACCGTCCAAGAGAGAGAGCAAGACCAAGATCCGAGCCCTTTGTGCGATGAGATCAGGAACCACCAAGCCAAAATTGAAAGAGGCTTTCCCACCTTCGAAAGTTATGATGGAACAAGTTGTCCAAAGGACTACTTGGTAAGATTTGGCACCAAAATGGATGCTTACGGTCATGACTCAAGGACTAAAGCACTCCTCTTCCCGGCTAACTTATCCGGGGAAGCAATGAAATGGTGGTCGCGCCTCCCTCACCGATCCATCAAATCATATAGAGATCTCTGTAAGGAGTTTTCTAAGCGTTTCGAGAAAGTGATGAACGCCAAGAGACGGGTGAGGTACTTGGCCGAAATTGTCCAGAGAAACAACGAAGACTTGAGGGACTTCATCAACCGCTTTCATGAAGCAGCTCTCCAAGTCGAGGATCACTCGATCAATGAGAGGAAGGAATACTTGTATGGTAACACTACCAACATCAGATTCCAAGATGTACTCTCAGCATCGTGTATAGAGAATGAAGCACAACTTGCCAAAGTTTGCAAGGACTTCCTCGAAGCCGAGGAATTCCGAAGAACGGTCACAGTAAGAACCAATCTTCCCAAGGAAAAAGGGAAAGAAAAAGAAAAAGAGAAAGAGTACCCTCCTCGCCCACAAAATCCCGGGAAGCAGAGGAAAGAGCAAAAGTTTGGGTTGATCAAGGAGGGCAACTCAAGAAATGATTTCAGAGACAGGAGGTCTCCTCCCAGAAGGTCACCTCCAAGACGATATAGCAACTACACAGACTTGAATAGGCCAAGATCCGACATCTTGAACTATATAGTCTCGAGAAAGCTAGACGTCTCGTGGCCACCCCCGATTAAGGAAAACCAAAGGAACAAGAACTCGGAAAAATTTTGCAAGTTTCACAAGGGGAAAGGGCACACCTCAGATGAGTGTTTCGAGCTCAAGAACGAGATTGAGAGAATGATACGCGGCGGTCAATTGGTTAACTACATCCGGAAGGAGGAACCCCTCCTCCTCAAACAGGGAGCGAGCACCCCTACCAAGGAAACCCTCAGGACGACGACATTCATAATTACAACAATTATGAGAACCGCCCCGTAAATGGAAGCATCCGCACTCTCACAATTGCGGGAGGACCCGCCGGCGGCGACACTCGTAATCAAAGGGAGATTACGGCGGACAACCTTAGGGTTCGAGATGTGAAGTACGCTCAAGCCGCGCGACCGGGAACCAACGTTATCTCTTTCGATGATAGCGAGATACCTCTGAAGCATGCTGGAGGAGGCAACATCTATGATCCTTGCGTCCCACTTGTAGTGTCCTTAGATGTTCAATCCTACAAGTTGGGTAGAATCCTCGTCGATACTGGATGCTCGGCAAACTTGATCTTCACCGGAACCTTGAAAAGGATGCACATGAACCCAAGGGAAGGGCTCAGAGAAGTGAGGAGCGCATTGGTAGGATTCGGAGGACAACCTGTCATGCCGCTCGGAATGATCAACCTCACAGTGTCAATGGGAAGCGCTCCTAGAAGGGTAACCCAACAGGTTCCTTTTGTGGTGGTCGATATGCCATTTGATTATTTCGCAGTCCTAGGTCGACCAGCTCTCTCTCAATTCCGAGCCGTAGTGTCCACGGTCCACAACAAGCTGAAATTCCCTACTCCTTTGGGAATCGGACAGGAAGTAGGAGACATACGAGAAGCATGGGAATGCTACACCTTGTCTGCCAAGTTCACTTCGAGGGTTGCTATTGGAGAACCCAACCCCGGACAATCATCCGAGGAGACACCCCTTGTTCACAATGCGCCTTATCGTTTCTACACGGTTCGGCGAGTGAAGAGAAAATCGAAAAAGCCAAGTCCGTCACTTAGGCGAAGAAAAGCAACCATGAGGAAAGACGAAGATACTCTAGTAGGGGCTGTTAAGGAGCTCGAGGAGTATCAAGTGATTCCACCAGTCCCACCCTCTTCCAAAAAGAAGAAGTTCTTTGAGGAAAACAAAATTGAAGCAAGAGAAGCTCTAGAAGAAATCCAAATTGTCGAAGGAAGTGCCGACAAGGTCACAAAAATTGGCACAGAAATGGCCACTGAAGTCAGGATGAAACTCATCCAATGTTTGAAAGATAACAACGACATCTTCGCGTGGAGCACCGAGGACCTGAAGGGGATCGACCCACGTGTCGCCGTTCACCGTCTGAACGTAGATCCATCGATCACCCACATCAGGGAAAAGCGAAGAGACTTCAGTGCAGAAGATAATGCCATCATAGAAGCGAAAGTACAAAGACTTCTTAAAGCTGGCCACATCAAAGAAGTGAGATACTCGGACTGGGTATGCAATGTGGTCCTAGTGGAGAAAGGTCCGGGGAAATGGCGAATGTGCAACAATTTCACAAGGCTCAACAAGTTTTGCCCGAAGGATCCATACCCTCTCCCCCGGATCGACCAGCTTGTCGATTCCACCGCTGGATGCGCCCTCTTGAGTTTCATGGATGCATACCAGGGCTTCTACCAGGTCAAAATGGCCAAAGATGACGTGCCTAAAACCGCCTTCTTCGCTAACGGCAATGTGTATTGCTTCAACGTGATGCCATTTGGCCTTAAGAACGCCGGAGCGACCTACCAAAGGCTGGTTAACAAGATGTTCAAGGATGAGCTTGGTAAAACCATGGAAGTATATGTCGATGACATGCTCGTCAAGAGCAAGACCGAGGAGCAACATGTAGGTTACCTGGCAAAGTGCTTCTCAATCTTGAGAAAGTATGGCATGAAGCTCAACCCGGCAAAGTGTACCTTCGGTGTCAAAGGGGGGAAGTTCCTCGGTTACATGGTGACCGAAAGAGGAATAGAAGCGAACCCCGAGAAAATAAAGGCCATCCTCGACCTTCCCCAACCTCAGTCCATCAATGAGGTGCAACAATTGGTCGGAAAATCAATCGCATTGAGTAGATTCATCTCAAGGTCGGCCGAGAAAAATCTACCTTTTTTCAAGGTATTGAGAAAGAGCAGCCACTTCGAGTGGACAAAGGAGTGCGAGGAAGCCTTCGAGAAGCTGAAAGAATACCTACTCGCTCCCCCTCTATTGTCAAAGCCCGTGGACGGAGAGGTACTCTATTTGTACTTAGCAGCAACCGGGGAAGCTATCAGCTCGGTTTTGGTGCGAATCCAAGGGAACGACCACTTGCCCATCTACTACTTGAGCAAAGTACTTGCCGGGGCTGAAACGCGGTACATGGATATCGAGAGACTTTCCTTTGCCCTCGTTTATACGGCAAGGAGGCTAAAACCCTACTTTGGGGCTCACAAGGTTGTTGTTTTGACAAAGCAACCTCTCAAGCAAGTCCTCGGAAAGCCCGAAAATTCGGGAAGAATGGCAAGATGGGCGATCGAGCTAAGCGAGTACGACATCGACTACCAAGCACCCGTAGCCAAGAAAGCACAAGTCATAGCCGACTTCCTCGTGGAGTATCCCTCAAAAGGAACTTCAGAGGAAAACTCTTCAGCAACAAAGAGTGCTATGATGATGGTCGAAGAGCATCCCCATCAAAACAACCCGATGCAAGCTCTGGAGGACGCTTTAAAAGAGCTTAAGGCAATGTCCCAAACCAAAAGGAAAAGGCATGAAGTGTTCCTGACAGAGAAAACCGACGAGCCAAAGGGTGCGGAGACCGTCTCTCCAAAACCTAAAGAGCTAGTCGACCACGGAGACGTTTGGATTCTTCATGTTGATGGATCCTCGTCAGGAAAAAATGGCGGGATAGGAATATACTTCAAGAGTCCCGGAGGGGCTGAACTGGAGTACGCCGTTACTCTTAGTTTCCCGGTCTCCAACAATGAAGCAGAATATGAAGCCATCCTCATCGCTCTACGTATGGCAAAGTCATTGGAAGTGAAGAAGCTACATCTCTTCACCGATTCTCAACTGGCCGAGAAGTAAATCTCGGGGAAATTCAGAACCAAGAAAGACTCACTCGCTGAGTACAAGAGCGCAATCACGGAAGAAATTCAAAAGTTTGAAAGCTGTGAGATTGAAAAGTTCTCAAGAGATCTCAATCAAAGGGCAGATGCCCTATCAAAGTATGCCTCAGCATCAGGAGGAGTGGATACCCGGAACGTGATACTCAGGAGGATCAATGCATCATCTCTGTGGTCATCAAAGCCAAACGTCTTGGCAATTGACGATCAACCGAATTGGATGCAAGAGATAACAACATATCTCAAAAATGGAAGCCTTCCTCGTGACAAGGCTGAAGCGAGGAGAATCAAAGGGAAAGCTCCTCGATACATCATGCAAGGAGACTACTTGTACAAGAGGTCTCTCGAGGGAGTCTACTTGAGATGCGTCGCCGAGCATGAAGTTCAAAAACTTCTTGGAGAGATGCATCGAGGAAGTTGCGGCGACCACGCCGGAGGAAGAACCCTCGCGCAAAAAGTCATTCGACAAGGATACTACTGGCCCACTGTTCGCGAAGACGCTTCCCAATTTGTGAGAAAATGCGAGGAGTGTCAATTGCACGCCAATTTGATCAACGTCCCGGCGAAACCCCTCATGCCCATCGCCATCACTTGTCTGTTCGACATATGGGGCATCGACATAGTCGGTCCCTTTCCAAGAGGCACGGGTCAAAAGAAGTTCATCATCGTTGCGGTCGAATACTTTAGCAAGTGGGCGGAAGTTGAAGCAGTATCTACCATCACCGAACAGAGAGTGATGAACTTCGTGTGGAGGAACATCGTGTGTCGATTTGGCTTGCCAAGGGTCCTCATCTCGGATAATGGTGCTCAATTTTGCGGCCAAAGATTCAATGAATGGTGCAAGGAAATGAAGATTGAGAGGAGGTATACCTCTGTAGGACATCCTCAATCCAATGGGCAAACAGAAGCCGTCAACAAAATCCTGGTCAACAACTTGTAGAAGAGGTTCGCTACCAATAGGGACTGGGTCGACGAGCTTGATGGAGTGGTGTGGGCATACCGCACTACTTCAAAGACAGCTACAAGAGAGACTCCCTTCTCGCTAGTTTACGGGTCCGAGGCGGTCATACCAGCAGAAGTGGCGGTGGAAACCCTCAGAATCCAAGGGTACCAACCCGAGAAGAAAAAGCGAGTAGATGGAAGTGATCGAGGAGAGAGACTTCCAGTCTTTCTAACTCAACACTTAGAAATTTTTCTTGGTTTAAACACTTAGAATTTTTTCTCAAACCACCCAGATGATAGAGAAGCGTCAGTAGATCGAGGAGCTCGCAGTGAAGAACATTGGTTCTCGATTCTGTCTTATACTTGTTCAATTACTTTATCCAAGTTATACGTCATAACAAAAATTGGATTTAGAAAAAACACAAGTGTGGAAATCGAAGAGCAGTGCATTCTTATTGAAAGGGAAAGAGTAGCAAGGAAACAACAACAGTGACATTTAAGTTACAAGCATAATGTTGCGAGGAGTGCCACAAAGGGCCGAATGAAGATTGTTTGAAAATAAAAACAAGTACTGAAAAGGAAAAAATTACAACATGACCCGAGCATACTCGGTCTTCGAGGAGGCTCCCCGATCCTAGCGTGTACGGCTGTCTGTGAATTCTGTGACCGGGGTGGTCGCACTAGCATCTCCTCCTCGGACTGTGCTCGCTTCGGGGCCTTCAGGGTCTTCGCGTTCCTGAGCTCGAGCCTCCTCGATCGCCTTTTGATACATAGTGAGCTCGGGCTCGACGAAGTCAGCTGCCCTCCCGAGGACCGGATCACTCAACTTTATCCAGGCCGCGTTCCGAAGAGCCGCCTTCTCGAACGGGAAGATGATCCCGCTTCTCAAGCATTCAGGCACCCAGGCGGGAAGGTAGGCCGGCTTGCTGGGATAAGGAACCTCTGGGTCGGTCACCAGCTCGCCGAATTCGCACGCCTCGTGCATCTCTTCAGTGATCTCCTCATCAGGGTAAGGAGTGAGGTCTTCGCGCCGCCCAGGATGCAAGTTTTCGCGATCATCAGCATCAAAGTCGGCCGGGAGCAGGTTGACCCTCTTTAGTTGGCCAACACACGAGAAGAAGCCCTCCTCGCGCGAGGCCACTTGGACATCTCTTAGGGCCAGTTTATAAGTGACCGACGACATGAAGTCGCGAGCAGCAGAAAGGCGACTCCCTTTGAGGAAGGAGAGGACGCTTGCCTTGAACTTTTCCATGCAAATGGACAAAGTAGCATAGGCGCCCTTGAAGCTCTTGCTCCTCGACTTTTCGTGGGAGAGCTCCTTCTTCAGCTCCTCGACCTTCAACCTCAGCTTCCCGGCCTCAATCTCCGAGACCTTGGCCTTTTTATCCGAGGCAGCCAACTTCTTCTCGAGGTCCTCGATGACGACCCCAATGTCGGCGCGATCAGCGGCCACATGGCCATATGCCTCCTTCAAGTTCTCGAGCTGCAAAAAGACAACAAAGTTAGCGAGGAGAGAAAATTCTATACTTAGAATTTTTTCACAACAAAAAGCGTAAAGATAAATACCTGGAGCGAGCAAAGGCTGAGCTCGTGCGCCCTGTCGAGGTCGCTCATTTGAATGAGCCGCTTCACTTCGTCGTCCCCGGAAGCGGCCACCCTACCCTTCTTACGGGCAGGCTCATTGTTACCCCCTAGGTTGAGCTTCCTCGCTCCTCTCTTCGCGGCGGGCCTCATCGGCCTCTTCTCCGCCTCGATCGTGTTCAAGGCCTCCTCCTCGGCCTCCTTCGCCTCCTTCGCCCTCTTCGCGGCGGCCTCCTCCTCGGCCCTTTTAATGGCCTCAACAGGGTTCTCTCTTGTCGCGAGCCCCTCCTGCACTAAGGCATCCCGATGATGCGCGGCGTTGCGAGGAGGGGTCAAATTCAAAGACCCGAGAATCTTGGTCTGTTTGTTGGCGAGCCTTTGCTTCCTTCTTTGTTCCTCCTTCGCGGCCAGGGTCTTCGACATGATCCACTGGAACCAGTAAGCTGCAAGAGAATAAACACAAGTTAGTAAACTCGAGGAGTAGTAAAAAGCGAAGAGAAAAGCAAGAGAGCGAGGACACATCACAACAGGAAGTAAGCAAAGAAAAAATTACAAGTACAAAAGCAAAGAAAAACTCGAGGAGCTAGTTACCGAAGAGGACTTTTCGGGTATATCGATTCCCGATATACCCTGTGTATGCGTAAGGTGAAAGTCCCGCCAAGTAAGGAAGCGGCTGAAGGACCAACCTCCAATAAAAATACTTCTCGGGATGGGGTCCCCGATTTTGCTCCTCGAGCTCAGCAACCCAGGGATCGGACTCCTCGGGCAACGGATGCTTATCCGCTATCTTTCCTCGAAACATCAGTTTCGGCACTCCCCACTCCAGCTCCTCCTCGGTCATGTTAGGCAACCTTCTCTTCCTAATGTAGAAGTACCTGTGGAACCACTTGTAGCCCGAGGAGCTAGGAGCGTCCATAATGAACCCAAGGCCGGGTCGAGCATTGAAATAGTAAAAATACTTGTTCCCGGAGCTCATCGAGACTCGGAACAGTTGATTGAAGTTGTGGAAGTTCAGCTCGATCCCCCTCTTCATGCAAAAGACTCCAAAACAAACTAAAGTGCCGAAGGCACTTGGCACCAGCTGCCAAGGAGCGATCCCCAAAGTATTGAATATGTCGCGGAAAGCGTCACAGAAGGGGAGGATCCATCCTCGATCCAAGCTAAGGCAGTGAACGGCCATGTACCCAGGTGGAGCATTATAAAAAGTCTGATCCTCTTTGGGCACGAGGATGTCAAACTTATTCTCGGGGAGAGAATACTTCCACCTCAGTGTGGGCACCTCGTCGAGCTTGACGGTAGAGGAGGTGGTCGGTATAATCCCGTCCTCGTTCTTCTCCCCATTAGGATCGGGGAGGTCGACCGTGCGAGCACTCTTGGTAAACTTCTTCTCAGCAGCCTTAGTAGTTTTTGGCTCCGGCTCCACGGCAACCTTGGCCCTCTTCGATTTGGCAGCCCTGGAGCGAGAAGGCCTGCTCGCTTTGCGCTCAGCCTTTTTCTTGTCAGCTGCCATCTGAGCAAGGCGCATCTCGTACTCCTGCTCCTCGAGTGGGTTGGGTCCTCGAGTCCCACTCGGATATGTAAAGTCTATGGTGGTCGGGTCTATGGTGTGGTAACTAGTCTCCTCCTCGCGCGAAAACCTTTTCGCGTCCCTGATCGCGCGCCTTTGCCCCTCCGAGAAGGAAGGAGACCTAGTACTCGGACCAGCTTCACTCCTATGAGTGTCTCCAATTGTTAGAGGAACTTCATCCTCCTCCTCGTCCGTGATTACAGCTCTCCTAGCTGTTTGTGGAGGGAATCTAACCCTCTTTACAGGGGAACTAGTCCGAGGAGACGTCGCTTCATCGTCCTCCTCGCTCTCATCATCCGTATCATCACTATCGATGATTTGAACGGGTATCGAAGCCTTCCCGCGCTTCGCCGAGTGCTCACCCTCTTCATACAACGCCAAGGCCAACTCCGGCCTCTCCGTGTCATCCATCTCCTCGACACGGATCTCAGGAACGACCACGTTCACGGCCGTCCCGTAATTTCGCCCGTGGACTTGGGCAGCGCGAGTTATCAACTCCGCAGATACACCGGTGTTGCGGGGACCACCTTCCGCCTCGGTACGGTCATCGATAAAGTCGTCGTCCTCGGCGCGACGCCTCTTTCTGCTCACCAACTCGTAGAGGTCCTCCTCACTCTCCGTCTCCTCATCCTCTTCAGCAGCCTGCTCGCCACCCTGCTCGAGCTGAGGCTCCTCGATAGCCTCCTCGATTGTCTCATCAAGGAAGGTCGCCGATACGTCTGACGTATCAGGCGACGTAGTATGGTCGCTCCCATACTCTCCGGCGGCCGAGATGTTCTGGCTATCATCGCTCCTCTCGGACATCCTAAAGGGGGGCAAAGAAAGAAGTTAGGATGGTTTGTTATAGTCCGAGAGGTCCTTTTAGGTATGTTCATTAAGGATTCGACCTCCCGAACGGAGAAAAATCTCAGAAAGAAAAGAACGCAATAAATCAAGAAGTTACTCTACTTACAGCAAAAGTAGAGCGAGGAGCATACAAAGGAGCGACCAACCGCTCTAAACACGAATAAAAAAATCGAGCAGCATAACAACATGCATATACGGCAAAATCGGAGCGAGCACATGTAGATAAAACTCGAAGAGCATGCATAAGGCGACCAACCGCCAGAAGGACTTCCTACAGTTACTTCTACAGCCTTACGCTAATGAGGAGGCTACAAGGGGCATACAGTAAATTAAGGGGACCTACTTCTACGGCTACTCAAGCCAAATCGGTCCGAATTACTTCCGTTTACAAGTCCGTTTAATGGTTTTTAGGTCCAAGGCCGTTCTTAGGCCGTCATACAGCGATGATTATTCAGTCAATATCATTACGGGAGGCAAAAACCAAAGAGAGAGAACGACATGCAAAAGCCGAACACAAGGAAGCAACGAGGCAGGGAAAATAAAGCATTTCTAGGCAAAATCAAGCAAAGAAAGGAGGAATTAAAGGCAAAGAAAGGGAAGCTTACTTGATTTTAAGTAGATGAAAGTATGAAACCGGAAAGAAGGCCGGAAAAAGCTGAAGTTTCGCCTGAAAACGGGATTCTTGGCGTCGGAAATGCTCCTCGATCACTATTGGGCTCGAACAACTCACGCTCGTCGATCTCACAAATGTTCCTCGCTCTCTCTTATTTGCTCTGAAAGTTCGGATTGCGAAAAGTGTGGAATGACCGAGTGTTGACCTATTTATAGAAGGGTATCCCGGGGATACGAAACGACGCATGTCCTCGCGCCATCCGGACCGACCACGTGTCCCAGATCGACGGTCCAGATTGCGGCCGCCTGGCGAATTACCATCTTTACCCTCCACGCTCCCGCTCCGGCTCGATGACGCTCCCGACTCCGGAACGAATTACCTAACCACGGCAATAAATTCGCGGCGCGAGCACAAGCCTACTCGAGACAAGCGTAGACAGATCGACGACCATGATCTGTCCTCCTCGGATCAACATCGCGAAAAATCTCAGAACCACGGAAACTCGACGGCCACGTGTCAGGGGACCGAGGAGCTGCCCATGCAGCTACCCTCCCCGACATTCCATTCCTTTTACACAAGTATCTCTCCGCGAGATACTTTGCTAGCAAAAACATGAATACATCTCTCCTCGAGATTCCTTCTACACAAGTATCTCTCCGCGAGATACTTTGCAAGCAAAAAAGCGGCAGGAAGTCATTCCATTCCTTTTACACAAGTATCTCTCCGCGAGATACTTTGCTAGCAAAAACATGAATACATCTCTCCTCGAGATTCCTTCTACACAAGTATCTCTCCGCGAGATACTTTGCAAGCAAAAAAGCGGCAGGAAGTCATTCCATTCCTTTTACACAAGTATCTCTCCGCGAGATACTTTGCTAGCAAAAACATGAATACATCTCTCCTCGAGATTCCTTCTACACAAGTATCTCTCCGCGAGATACTTTGCAAGCAAAAAAGCGGCAGGAAGTCATTCCATTCCACTAAGGAATACTTACCCGGATCCGATCTTTTCCCAGCAAAAATACCTCTTTTCATAAGGTCCGAGCAACGTCTGCTCGCACCCTATAAAAGGGGGGGGGAGGGAGAGATAGGAGGAGGGAAAGCTACCAAGGTGCGAATACGGAAATCTTTTTTCGCCCGCTACTAATCGAGGCTCTGCTCGACCTCCACTTCAACATAGTTCCTCAACTATCTTCTACAAAGATGCTTGGAAACTAGGGGGACATATGTTAGGGTTGAAATATGTCCAGTCCGCATGTACGAACTGGAGCGGTCTAAGAGCGCGACAAAAGCATCATAGGCCGTCCCTCAAGGGGCACGACCACACCCAAGTATGGCACTAAGGTGTGGATCGACCAACATAGGGTCCGACCATCACTGGGAGGACAACCCTCAAAATAAGCTCCTCTCAAGGACAAAGCTGCCAGTGGGCTCGAGGAGCATCTCTCTCGGGCTCGAGGAGGCCTTACGTCAAGGTAACGCTCCTTGACAGAAACTGAGCAGGACACTACTTGCATCACCCACGCACAAGGAAGGCACGAGGACCACAGAGCGACCAGCCATGGTTGCTCTCCTGGGCCAAGGCCCACGGACCTCCTTAATGGGCCTGGGCCGAGGAAGGCCTCAATCCTAGCCGTACACGTGGCGTGATCCTACATGACCGGAAGCTGAAGGGTCTCAAGTATAAAAGGGCCTCATTTACTCCTCAACAGTAAGCATCAACTACGTCACCCGAGCACCACTCTCACTACTCTTACTAGGGAAGCCTCACAACTCCCTACTCGTAAAGTCGCCTCTCCGGTCTGATACCTTACAGACCGGGCAAGAGACACTAACCCCCCCCTAGTCTATTTCAGGTACGAGGAAGCTACAAGAAGGCTCATTTCCTATTTCAGAGGGACACTACAAGAAGAACTAGAAAGACCTAGAATAGCGACTCATTGTGAACTTAGAAAGAAGCACGAATTACCCTTCAACATACGTAGAATATTGTTTGATACAATGACAATGAAAGATCACATCCATGATGCTAAAACAAAGACAAGTACAGAGTATTAAATAAAATCAATATCTAAGAATCTTGACGAGCCGCATGTGTAAAGAATGGATCAGTTTCATGATGTCGAACTTGTTGTTCCTCGATCGATTGCTTCGGTATAACGCCCTTGATCCCATGAACAGTAATCCACGTACCACGGAACAAATCTGGTTTCGTGATCTCAGCCCCATTAACCATAAGCTGCTTCTGATCTTGATTCTTGGTGAGTTGTAGAGGAACACCATCCATATTCTTCTGAAATCTTGTGCCGTTAGGAATCCGTTTAAGGTCCATCAGAGAAACGTCTCTGCCAGGAACAAGATGCCTCATCAATAAACTAGACAACTCCTCCCCGGGCTGAAGCTGTCTTAGTATATCATCGTCCGCCGGTGCAAAAACTGTCCAGAGAACCCTTTGTTGACTATTGACAAGTCCCATCAGCTGGGAGTCCAAGAACGAGGCCATGATTGAACGATCTTTCGACCGTAATACCCCGACAGCATTGTGTACATCGCTAGGCAAGTGAACACGGAAGTATTCGTCCAATCTGTGAGGATTATTGGAGATGGCAGGTTCGGGGTGACCGAAGACGAGTTTGAAAAATTTCGAAACAGAGTCAGCTGGAGACGCGGCTCTGTCAAGGAGGGTGGATGCAGCTGCAGGTGGCTCAGCAGGTAGTGGTCGGGCGGCTATTGAGCAGGAGAAGAGAAGCGACAAGGCAAGGATGATCAAGAGACCGTCGACGGAGAGTTTTGAAGTTGAAGAAGAAGCCATTGTTTTTCTTTGCTGTTTTGGTTGGTTTGGAGTAAAGTAAATAATATGTTTAGCACGAGTAATTAATCTCTCGCCTTTATATAGAGTACCAATCGAGAAAGTTTAATTCGATTCGACTCGGGAAATATTAAACCGACTTTATAATTACCATAATTATAAAGATAGCAAATACCAACATCACCAGATTAGTACTCCACATATGGTATGAAACTATTAGACGTGTTATTAAAGATACAACCCACACACACAGACAATTCCTACTCCTATACTACGATACTACGGTACTTCACATCTTCACTATTAATAATCGTATAATAAGTTAATTAACCAACCAAGTATTGATTATTATTTAATTACAATTAGTTTTTAGTGTTATCATTCAAGTCTAGTTGAAATGTGAGTTCGAAGAAACAAAAAAAAATTCTATAGCCACGTTGTTTATGCTTGTGCTCAGCTCATTTGAATTGAACGAGTTGAACAAGTTTCAATCGGTTTCGTGGTAGAAAACAAAGTATCATGGGCCTTATCGCAAGTGTTGTAAATGCTCATCCCAAGTGCATCTATATACCAAGATATTATCGAAAAATACTAGCACATATTTTCTCAAGAGGTCGGAAGATATATATTATTCATGGTAGCATGGAAAGTATATATATGGAGCATTGCAAAAAACAAAATTTATTTACTAAATATCCATAATCCCCACTGAGTTCGGAAAGCCGTCTTGTAGATGTGATCATCATGCCCTCGAATTTGATGGTAGCCCGTTCGTAAATCATGAGAATCGTCAGTTCATTGCGCCAAATCTCGTCAATTGAAGATTCCAATTTAGTGTTGACGGTGGACATTTGAGGAATGGAACCATTTCCCGAGTAAAGTGCATAAAATCCCCTCTAATTATTTCAAAGTAGCATAAAACCCTCTCAGTTATTAAAATTGCACCAAACCCCTAAGTTATATGAAAAGTTTGCAAAAAATCCCCTCACTCGCCTGGGGTTAGTTTTAGGGGATTTCGTGCAACTTTATAATAATTGAAGGGGTTTTATGCAACTTTTCGTATTTTTTAATAAAAAATATCATATGAATTAATAAAATTATTTGTTAATGTTATTATGGAAAAACTTGTGGGAGAGGGAATATGAGACTTGACAGAATGAAGAAGTTGGTGGAGGTCGATCCCTCAGGCTTTCGCATAGCTAATGAATGACCCTTGTACCCATCAAGTTGGAAGAGTTATGTGTCTGTGTTTTCGGTTACATGAACAACAAAGCAAGGGAAACACTGACGACCTTATAGTTGAAGAATTCGGACCTGTCAATGAATCAAATGAAACTTTTTACCTCCGTTTACACTTTGTAGGTCCAGTATTAAGAAATGTCTGTCTATGGATCATCCCATTTATTAGATAACATTACACAAAAGCTTATATATATATATATCATTTGGGAAACAAATTAAGTGGTGGCAGCAATTGAACCAAAAATCACTTGAAATTTGGGATGGGCATCGGATTGGATCAGATAAATTCAAAATGAAAGTCCTTGTGGCCTCAAATTTGCCAACTAAGATAGGAAATGTATTCTTTTTAACGGAATGTTTTGATCCTATGCAATGATTCAATAACAAAGTTCTGAAAATGAGCAACTACAAATGCATGCATGCATGCTAATAAAGCAAACTTGACCCAAGTCATTGAACAGAACAGCTTCTAACCGGAAGCCTCTTCTTCACTGCCAACTTCAGAACGCATGGAAGCATAATTCGAAAATCTGTATTCATAACTGTATCTTCTCTTTGTTAGTTGCCATTCTTCAGCTTCACTCCCAGGCAGAAAACTGCTTAACAATTCACAAGACAGACGAGGTACGTACAGGAACGAACAGTTCGCCTTTGAGCATCCAGACCTGGTGCAGCCAGGTCTTGATGAACATAGGACCAGCCTCTCAAGAGTAACAGAACTCCTCATTATGTATCCTACAATTTCCATGTCATTAGACTTCCCGCCAACATACTCTGGATTATCAGCACATGGATTTCTGAAGTAATCAACTTTAACGTTCTTTAGATTCACAAAGTTCCCGTTTGGCAAATTCAAGTCCATGTCTTCATCATCCAAAAGTTCCATAGTCTGGTAAAGTGGGCGTTCAGACTGTAGTTATAGATGCAAATATATTAGATAACTGGAGTAGTACAAAAAAGATGCAATCAGATCAGATAAACAACCACTATAACAACTTATGATACTTCTGAAGTGAACTTTTCAAGGAAAAATTACAGAGATCCCTCCCACGGTTGAAATTTTACTACATATATATGTTAAAATTACAGGCCTATCTTATTTACAAAAGGATTACACTTTGATCAGGTTTTTGCTGTATTACTCAAAATCAAATGAAGACCCATGTAACTTCTAAAGATCTAGGGGTGTAGTGGAAGAAGGCCACTATTGGAGGGGTTTAAGTACAAGCTTCATGAATAGTAATTTATATGTGCTATACTTGCTACTGATATTCTGCAAGAAAATTTAAAGTGTGCATGATTTAAAACATTGTAAAATACTATTAATCTATGCCGTGTGGAAGTGACAAATAAGCAAGTTCATCAGCACATTTCAAACAGGCACACTTATATATATACACATGATCACTTTAAGAAACAGTCCATCTGCTAGAATACTAGTAGATATGAGGAAGTATCATTTATAAGATGAACTGTGTACATCACATTATTAATTAATCTAGGGCTAGTTACTGGTGTTATATAGCAATGGTACAGAAAAACGGGGAACATGCTTCTATAGATAATGTGAGGAACTTCAAACAATATACTGAAACATTCCTGCGTAATCAAACCTGGTTAGAAGACACATTTATCACTAGAGTCTCCAGATGAGGTGCATTTTCTAATAGACATGATATCCCCAGTACACCGATCATAATTCCAAAGAGGCGAATCGATTGTCAAATGTTTACACTTGAAAGTCGGAGAAGGTTTCCCATGTAATTTTGCTAATGACAGAACCTGTGGAAAAGCAAACCAAAGGAATAAAAATGTGGGGGATAGAGAAGTAAAGCAAGAAACTAGTATAATACACAGTAAACATATGACAATGCAACTTGATATTTAATGAGAGTATAACATTATTGAGCTAATGTATATCTCAAAAGGCATGTACCATCATTTCACATCCTTCTCTAAATCAACTTAACATATGGAAATGCAAAACTCGCAAGCATCAATCATATTTAAATCTTGACATGAGATTACGATAAGCCACCACATAACACAGAGAATACGATATACATTATACAGGTTTTAGCCTTAATGTCTCGAGCAGAACGTGAAATTTAAAACAGGGCCTTAAAATAAGACAGGTGAGTAAAGCTAACAAGAAAGGCTTCTAAGAAGCTACATAGAGGAGATAAATTCAAGCAAAACATGCATCAACTAGGACAAAGTGCACAGGGGGCACAGCAGAGCACTGGCCTCGCTGAAACCCATCCCCATTGGACAAAGATGTAGTTTGGCCTTCGGCTAGGCTGGTCATAAATACACTCAAACGAGATGGAATAAAGATTATTTCGAATTCAGTTCAGATGCAACTGATCTTCACAATTTCTGCATCAAGATTACATATATATACATCTAATAATGCGGGTACACATTACTAGTCATGCTGAAAAGTTATGATCAAAATCCGACTTGAGAGGTTAACTTAAAAGGAAAAATCTTAATCACATAGACATAGCCCAGAGGTTTCCTCACCTGGATAAGCTCCGTTCCGATTGTTAGTTCAGCAACATGAGAGAGAGATTTGAGTACATGAGGCACCATATCAATCCATTTAACATTGAACTCCGTTTCATTAGCAACCAGCTCCTCATCCTCATCATCATCCGGGAACAAGGTTTCATAGCCAGTGAATGTGAGGGTAGCTTTAACCTGTGAAGAGATATCCTTTATCTGACATCTGGCTACAAGAAATTTGTATGAAATCTCTAATTCCTTAATCCAAGGAGCTCTAACTTTAAATGTAGCTTGATCAGAGTAGTAACCACCTCCATTCCAGATACCATTCAGTTTTAGTTTCACTACACTCGGAGATGTGATATTGATACGTCCCAATTCATCCACATTTTCAAGAACCAAAGTCTCTAATACAGGACAACCTAATAATATGTTCTCCATAGTCTGATCACTTAACCAAATGTTTGATAAGCACAAACACTTGAGCAAATTCCACTTAGCAGGCAATGATAACTCCAAGAGCGAATGTTCTAATTTCAATTTGGTAAGTGACGAACTCTCGAACAAGAATTCAGGAATAGTATATCGCATCAGCCCAAGAAAATCAAGCTCCAAATCCTCTACCTTCTTCTCCAAAACACACTCAATCCAATAATTAACTAGGTCATACACACTTTTCTTTTGAGAGACCTGAAAAGCTCTAAGTGAAAACATTTTTATGTTCGAATCATGTCGCCTTAATGTTGTATCAACGAAGGAGATAAATTGTCTGAGTTGTTGTTCCCTCGCAACATGGAACTGCTCAGGAGTCGTGTCTTCCTTTCCCTCATTCACATAAAATGGTAAACAAGATTACGAACTTGAGTCCATAGGTTTTTCCATCGTTTAGATAGTATACCTGTTTTGACCACGTCTTTCATCTCCAGAGAAGAGAGTATCTGTAGGATTAGCGAGTCAGGCAACTCACTGAGTCGATCGGAATCAACTCGCAAGCGTGTCTTCTTCCTTCCGCGACCCATGATTTGATCTCCCTGGTTTGCAAAATTGTAAAACAAATCGAGTGTTAATGAAATTGTGCCGCCATGAGGAAACTGGTATCAGCAAAATGGCGCGAATATGTAGATTAGGGTTAGGGTTTATAAAACCGCGCCTCTTTCCGAAAATTGTTGGGTCGTTGGGCCTTGCTTCTTGCATTTCCATTTTATCTCTCTTTTTATTTTCTACTATAATATTATGGATTTTTTTTAGATGCTAGATTTGATTACCCCCTAGATTTTCGGTATTTTGTAGTTCCGTATTCTGTACTATAAGTTTCTCATTTGCTCTGTTGATTTTTTTTAAACCTCCGTTTGACTTCACATTAATTTTAATTTATATTGAAAAGGTAATTTTAAAAATTCTATTATGAAATTTTTTCACTGTTTATAATATAAGTTCGAATATTATTTTTCCGTACAATACTACAATATAGAATTAATGGGAAGTCAAATTGAAACTAAAAAAAATCAACAAAGCAAATGGGAAAAACTTATAGAGGGACGGCTGATGAAAAATCCTCCAAAATGTACCATAAGTTTCCTACCCCGTCCATTTTGTACCGTAAGTCTCTCACATTTTGTCATGTAAGTTAAAAATTAAAAATCTAATTTTTTTGTACATCGGGCCACATGAAGCCCGATGAACTAATATTAGGGTAAATTTGAATATGATTCCCCCCAATCCACCATGAACTCACGAATTAGTTATAGTTTTTCACTATTTCACCGGGATTATTAACATATTTAAATAAGAAAAAAAAACTTTTCAAAACAATCAAAATTGTGGAGCATACCCCTTTGTATGATATATTGATGCAAACAAACAAATAAAATGGATCCGTTTTTTTTTTTAATGTATGTCATGAACACATAATGGATTGGTTGCTATTCTCCTCATTTCTAATTATTTGCAAATCAATTGGGGTATGTTAAATTCTTAATGAGAGTTATATGTAATATAAATGTTTAATTTTTTTAAAATTTTTATTTATTTATTTTTTTAAATTGGGGTATGTTTAAAATTTTTATTTATTTTTTTAAAAGTTCATAGAGAATTGGGGGTGATTCAGAATCAAATTTGCCCTAACATTAGTTCGTCGGGCTCGATTTGGCCCGAAGTACAAAAATTAGATTTTTTGTAAACTTACAGGACAAAATGTGGGAGTAACAAACTTATGGTACAAATGGGTGGAGTAGAAAACATATGGTACATTTTGGAGGATTAGTAAAACAAAAAAATTGCTTATTTGGATTTGTTTTACTTTTTTCCACTTATTATTTTATATATAGGTGATGAACCGGAGTTGTCAGACTCAATTAATCAAATAAATTTGTTTTTAGCCAAAGGCAATTCACAACTACAACGAAAACCAAGGTACGTAGTGTAGCAGTAAAATAACCTCGAGTGTCGATCTCTAAGGACTATAACTAGCTTTATCTAATTTAACTTAAACTATAAACTCAACAAACGACTTAGCACAGATTTTCTTATCAATAATAATGGAAGTTAGTGATAGTATGATCATTCAAAGCATCAGGTTAATAATCATGCATGAAGTACTTGAACGTTTGCATAGAAATCTAAGATCATGAATTGTCCAATGTGTTCCGTTCAATTCAACACTACGAAGATAGATGACTTAGATAGATCAAAGAAATAAAGCAATAAGTCAAGTCTGAATCGCGTTACAGCCATCATGCATAATTAAGAACCCTAGCTAAGAAATCACATATTATCACCAACGATAGATTTAGCTACTCATAGATAGATTGCAATCAACAAGAATCAAAGCAAGATTGAATGAAAACATGTTGAAAGAAATAAATAAAATTAGAAAAATCGTGAGATACAAGTTACCAATGAAGGTCGTCAATCTTCGAAGAATTGCTAGCTCACAGGCAAGAATTGATAAACAACGAGGTCCAATTGCTATGCTTAATCCTCCAAATTGATAAGAAAAATAGTCTCATATGCTAAGAATTCCAAGAACAGGCTCTGGAGAATTCGTCCCTAAAACTAATGTGAAAAGGTCTGAAAAAAGGTCTGAAAAACGTAGAGAATGGAGCAACTATATAGTGTTCGGAAACTACGGGGCGAATCGCCTGGGGTCCCAGGCGAACCGCCTGGCACCGGGCGAACTGCCTGGGAGCTCCAGGTCGGTGGAGACGCGTTTTTGGTCTTCTTTTCCTTTTCGGACTCGAATTTTACCTTCTAGTGACCTTTAAGCCTTGAAACTCGTCCCCTAGGCCTCAAATCTCATCCGGAACCTTCTAGATACTCCACGAATGACCACGAAATACTGAATCTTCGTTCTCTTCAACATAATTGCCCATAAAAATACGTTTTTCACCTAAAACCTGAAAAATGCAAACTAAAGAGAAACGTGACACTATTCTAATAAAATGCACTATAATATAGCTAAATTAACATAAAGGATAGCTAAATAGGTGAAAAAAGACTCGAATGAATGTGTAAAATACACGTTCATCAATAGGTAAAGAAATGTACTTTATTTGGTAAGTATGCATGATAATTGTTTGTCAAAAGTATATTTTCTTTACTTTTAATTTAAAATAATTATATATTTATTACATCATCGGGGTCAACCTTCCGAATTGATTAGAATTGACCCCTACGAGATGATTTTCCGGTTTAACCCGGTTCTGGGTTTCCAAGCATAGCTATCAAGGAGTATTCGCCTCCCGAGGGGCGTAAGTATATATAACTTTGTGGGTGTCTTGCACCCACAACTTTTTTCGTATTTACTATCTTATTTGTAAAATTTTATTTTGCCCCACAAAACTAAATTTTTTGCATCCAGATGAGTTTATAAAATTTACTTTAGATCCATTAAATTGGTTGTAAGAGTATATATATAATCTATGAGAATATGTAGATACATTTCATTAATTAAGTAATTATATATATTTTTTTAAACGGCAAAGCATGTTTATTAAATCCAACGTCAGTACAAGGATAAGAGGCTAGGGCATACCCCAATCATGATACAAGGTGTATCACACTAAACTCTTACACGAAAGGGTCCCAACTAGCCAACGAAGCTAGTGGAGAAAACAAAACGGCACGAAACTCAAAAGACTCTAGCTATACTATGATCCCTTGAGAATCTAAAACTAAGACCCCGACTGTGAAATGGCCCGTCGAACTCCAGAGCAACGCCTGTGATTCGAACCAAGAAACCGAGCTCTCACCCCCACAGCTCCCAGGGCGATGATGCATCATCACAACCCCACTTCCAGCTCATAGTAGCGCCAGTCAAAAGTCAAAATTCTCGTTTGTAATCATCCCTCGGATTTGAATGAACAAGGACACAAACCAACCTTAAGGAACACCACTTCTAGAACCACGAGTCACCAAGCAAAGAGTTTGTCCGATCCTGCCAAAAACAACACCCAAACAGTGATCAAAGCATAGGAAATCAAAGAACAAAACACTGTCCATAAAACCTGTAGCATCGAAGCCCGCATAACCCAAAGAGCTCCAATGTACTAGCCCTCGCCAGACCGCCACACCTGCACAAACAGATTCGCACACAACAAACAGTGAAAAATCTGTGCGCTTAAAACAAACACCACCGAGTCCACACTCGAGATCCTCCCGCACAGCTCCACGATCAGAACCCAACAGACTTCCACTCTGCTGCAACAACACCTACCAGTACCTGGACACAAACGAGATAACATGAAAACATCAGCAACACGAATCAGAGTAAAAAAACACCAAACCTGGCTTGAAACGAGCAGCTACTGACACCGTTGAATCCACCACGCAACACCTCAATGTAGAAACTGACCCGCCTAGACAAACTCAAGCCTCGTAACTCCTTCACAACCCCTCCAAATAACAACTAGCCCCAACACAATCGAGGAACCTGCAACCAATCAATCGGACAACATATACCGCGCACCCAACATATCCTTGCATCGTGCCCAGTGCCACGACAAAAATTTCACCTTATCAATAACATCGGCCGGCGAAGGACACAAACTCCTGAACACTTGATCGTTACGCGCTACCCATATACACCAAAGCGCCCCATGGATTATGCCCGCCTTGAAATTTTGAGGCAATACGGGATTCTGAAAAATCTTCCCCATGACAGCCTCCAACACTAACGCCACATTCCCATACTCACAGTCCAGCCAAGTCGCCAAGCCACGCCATACTGCCCTCGCAAAGGAACAAGAAATAAAGAGATGTACCACAGACTCCTCCTCTTGATTGCATAACCTACACACATTGACCACATGTTGATCCAACACTCCATGTCGTACCAAATTGTCCAACGTCGGAATACTATTCCAAGCAAGCTTCCACACGAACCCAACCACCTTCAACGGAGTCCATCGCACCCAAATGCACCTCGACCACGAGAACACTTCCCCGCTCACCAACAGGGGCTCATACTGCAGTGTATCACATTGAACCTAGTGCCCCAAACTAACCGTATACGGTCCAGCGGTGCCATCACGCCACCGCCACTCATCAGAAGCACCCTCGTCCAACTCAATACCACCACACAACACCTTCAACTCCTCCAGCAACTCCGTTTCCCAAACAAACAAGTCCCTTCGCCACTCCCACCGAAAACCATCCACCAAACGATCAGCAACGCAACACCCCTTGTTCAAATCCACACTAAACAAACGTGGAAATAAATCATGTAACCACCCCCAACCCACAGGTCATGCCAAAACCTAGTTTCCCTCCCTGCGCCCACACCCACTCCCACATTCTCAGACCACCAACTACGCCACCTTTGTCACCAAATTCCTCCACCACGTAGACCAACCCATACCTGTAGTTCGCCGCTCTTTAACAGACAACACACACTCCCACAACGAACCATACTTAGCTCTCAACACCTCCGCCCACAACCCTTCTGAACCACTCAGCAACTTCCACACCCACTTGCCTAACAATGCCAAATTAAACAACCTCAAGTCCTTCACCCCCAAACCCCCCTTTTCTTTTGGCAAACAAACCTTTTCCCATTTAACCCACGCCACCTTCCTCTCCCCCACCACATGCGAACCCCACAAAAAATTCATCTGTAACGCCGTCAGTTCACGAATAACAACAGTAGGAGCAATAAAAAAAAGATAAAGTAAATATATAGATACATGTATCAAATTAAATAAAAAATAAAGTTAGAGTGAAGGGAAAATATCACTTTTCATTTACATTATTGAAAAATTGACGTCTATCTTAATTGGTATTTTTAAGTTAATACTCATTGTTTTGGTATGAAATTTTGACACCAAGCATATTAAGAAAAATATTTTGTTACGAAATTTATGATGAAACTATTAAGTTTGATTCCAAACTACAAACAATTTTTATCCGATGTAATATATGTATTAGTTAATTAGTTATTAATTATAATTTCTAATAATTAATTAATCATTATTTAATATTTTTTATAATAATTAACATATACTGCATTCGCCCCACAACGGAAAATTCCACTTCTTAAAAGTGAATAGCCATGAGTTACAAGTAACTCATCATTAATTTCGAAAATTCATCAATAAATTGGAAAGTTGGAGTAGAATTATATCTTTGTGTCATATCAACCCAGCATGATCACGTTTTCTAAATAACTCGTAAACCCCTTATAACTTAAATAATTTGTAAACTCGGTTGGAGATAAAAAAAAGAAATTACTTTATCTTTGCTTGAAATAATTTGAAGTAAAAACTTTGTTCAGGGTTATTTCACAACAAAACTTGAGTTAATTTTAAAATTTTAAAAAGTAATCTATATTATGTTGAATTATTTAGTGTTAATTTGATAACCTTGAAAACATTTGAGTAAAATGTATAATAAAATAAAATAAACATGCAATTTATTGTAGTGATACATAATCTAATCAGGACACGGACCCATATGTAATAAGAAAATCGGGCTCTAGATGCCCTTTATTTTACAATTGTAATGTTATAGTAGCATCTCAAGTTAATGGGGCGCTACATATAGTGTGTACAGTGACAACATCGGCAAGAACTTCAGTGAATACTGCATTAAAAGCTTCCATTTGATCCGCAGACTTAGACAAAGAAATCTCCATACCACCCTCAAAATCCCGCGACTTGCTCAGCGAAAATGCATTATCATCAGTTGTAAAACGAGGTTCAAACTTCATAGCCTTTCCCCACCCAAAATCAGCTGTATAGAAATCGAACCTTGGCGATCCAGCAACCCAACACTGTCGCTTCAAAGTCAGCGTTTTCCTGTACTCAGACCATTCTTGAGCCGATTCCAGGATCCCCTTTTCGTTCACCTTCCCCCTTATCCTTTCTCCAATGGACTCCACTGCTATCGCGAACCCATATTCTCCCTTCAATTCTCCATGTTTTAACTCTACCGTCATTGGTACCACACTGTTTCCAAAGTAATTAGGAGGCAATGGAGGGCTCGGAAATCTCCCCCTGCAATCAACCATAAACCCGAAACACTCTGTTTCATCATCTGTAACCTTCTCTTTTCCGGACTCTGCCGCCTTAGAAGAGCAGAACCAGACGAGTGCACATACCAACACAAAGGATGAAAAATTGTTGTGTTTACCCGCCAAACTGTAGTACTTCTTGAGGTCATTGATTTCGTCTTTCGTCAGGATGAAAGTGGATCGGACCATACCAACATTACAAGGATCAGTGATCGCCTGCAGCTTCTCATAACGTGTAGGAGATGTATCGTTCTGGAGTATCAAGCTCCAATATGCAGAGTTCAATGTGTTCACATGATCATTAGCAGCTAGTACCCTTCCATAAAATGGTAGGCAGTTTTCCCGAATCAACAGAGATTTGATTCCTATTGCAAATAGTTCTCATTATTAACTGGTAAAATATGAAATGATAAGCTACTAATAAGCTTTTGTAAAAGTTACATTGGATAGTTTTTCAAATCAATTACCCTTATTTCGGTCAAATAAGGTGTAATTTATCTAGTCGAACCAAACACGTACAGTGGAATTTGTGTAAACTATACTGTGCGTGTACGTACATATTTAGGCTTAATAGTTCATGCATAGTTTCCCTAAAATAATAATAGCTAGTTTAATTAATATTATGCGGACATTTCACACATTCGCAAATATGTATGCTGTGTGATAATTGTATCATTTAATTAATACAAATATCTTTAGAAAAATATTGCATGCACTTACTAGATTGGCAGTCATCAATATCAGACGATGAGTCATCATCGGATGATGAGTTAACGTTAACATTAACATTTGTCATGTTCTTATGGATTAACGCCCACGCCCGAACAAAGGCCATAACCGAGCATGCATCTGAAACGGCGTGATGAGATGCAAAACAAATGCATATCCCATGTCCGGGCAAAAGTGTGACCTGAAGAGCGAAGGTGGGGCATGTAGTGATTCCAGTGTCAGAATCACAAGTGGATGGTGTCAACCAGGGTGCAAAGCAATAAAGTTCACTTAAAAATTGAGGTTTGTTTCCCGATAAGTGGTTTAAGAATTCTGTTGGTGACCCCTGGTAAATGGCGAATGTGCACAAAACAGAATCAGTGGGTATATAGTTTATGACGGGTTTGTTGCGGGAATGAATGATATTCCCAGCTAGTGGAAGAAAATGAGCAAGGGTCAAGGATATGGAGTTCTTGAGGTCGGGAACCAAACATTCCAGAAAGCGTGGTTCGGAACACGGAAATTGGAATACAAGAAGGCTATGATCAAGGGGATTGTCGTACCAGAACATGTCGAAGAATGTAAGTGGGAGTGAGAATTGGGTGCCATTTGCAGCTGAGATCCTGCATTGCTCCACAACTATGGCGCCGCCCATATTGTTGTTGTTGGTATGCTA
Organism: Plantago ovata; assembly: GCA_028274465.1. Taxonomy (NCBI): domain Eukaryota; kingdom Viridiplantae; phylum Streptophyta; class Magnoliopsida; order Lamiales; family Plantaginaceae; genus Plantago; species Plantago ovata. Next base: position 109,235,508 of record CM051456.1, on the reverse strand, counting down.
TTTAATTTATTTTAGTGCACTCTATATTAGTATGTGCTACGTTACCCATATATATATACACATCTGGCCAATGCAATAACCTAGACAGTTAGACAGACACCACCCATGCACAGTACTAGCCCTACAATTATTGAGCACGAACGGGTATTGCGGGTTTTAAACAAAAATCAAAGTATATATCTAACCTATTCACTACGGAAGGATGGTCATAATGACAAACCACGACGAATGGAATATTTCATCAAACCACAGCGAGTTGGATGATAAAATTGGCAGACGGTTGGCTTTAAGTATGCGCGCAACACATTACCAAGCTCTAAATATTCAAACTTTTCTAAAATTTAACTAGTATACATTTTCTAAAGGGGAAAAAAATAATTAATCTATAATGAACCTGTAGAAACAAGTGAATAAAAGATCCAACTCAACTACATAAGTAAGTAGCAACAAAATTACCAAGTGGAGGAGATGGGAGAATGATTGGGAGGGGGAGAGTATGAGGAGGCGCTGGCGGAGTAAAGTAAGTAAACTTATACCTACTTACTTTTATTTTGATTTTTATTCTATTCGTAATATTTTACATTAGTTTATTATTTGTACACCTTATTAAGTATTTAAATAGTACTAACCGATACTACTCAAGGAATTATACATATAGCCGGGTTGGGTCAGGGTGCATGGGTTAGTGGCGGGTGTATCGTCCATCCATCCGATCTGCGGCGGGTTGAACTTTTTTATATACGCAACTAATTTTAGAGTAAAAATATTCAGCGTGTGCGGATTAGAGGCCAACAGTGTGCGCGGTCGGGTCGGACAGACCGGTATTATCCTCTCCCTTACGATTATCGGCCAGAAGTTTCATTTTTTCTGCTCCTTTTTTTTTTTGAAAAATATCATATATTGAATCAACTTGACAATAAGTTAACTTTACAAAAGGAGGTGCAAAATTGTCAACACAATCACACAAACTATCATGAGCTACGAAATGAGCAAAGTTATTACAAAAACACGAGAAAATGTGTCTAAAACAAATAGAAATGTGCATGGTGATTGTTAAAATTTCCAACAAAATGTCTTCAATTGTAGAAAAAGCATGGGTGCGTTGCTGCAACTGAAAAATAATCCCACCCCAAGCAACCACAGAGCCAAAACCATCCTGATCAACACCAAAATATTCTTGAAATTCCAAACCGATTACATAGAAATACAAAATCAACACCACCGGGATAAATTACATTCCAACATGTTGATCAAATCAAGCAAATCAAGTTCTCTGCAATAATGAGACCTAAGAACCCTAACTGCTATGAAAACAAACAATAAGAACACACAGATTTTACGTGCTTCAGAATGAAAATTCCTACTGCACGGAGGCCACACCACATAGACGATTCCACTAAGAAGACGAAAGTACAAGTTACAAGCATTGAGAACTTCTCAACCACAACAATGGCGAACAAAGTCTCTGCTACTCCTTTCTCTCTTTTTCTCTCTCTAATCTGGTGCAAATTGAAGAATACAAGTTATAATAAGGATGAGCAATACAAGAAAGCTTAAAACCGACGCAACTAATCCAGCTAATACGCGCTAATCATTACGTGGGCTTGTTCTCTGTTTTAGCTACACAGATGTAACAAAATAACAAACTTTCCCTCCAACAGCTTTTAATCTCCACCGTTAGATGATCAACTACAGGTTTTAATCAACGGCTGCTGAGAGGTGTTCCCTTATGACGCGGATTGAGGACTAATTAAACATTCTCTTGCTTAATCCATCGACACGAACTACTAATTCTACGGAACAAAACCATCTTGATGCACAATTCATGACAATCCAATACCAATGCAAGCGAGCTAGAACCAAAACCATCAAGGACAATAAGCATCTCTTCTGCAAAGCATGTCAAAATAATACGAGTTTTTTTTTTCTTTGAATCAACTCAAAAATATTTATTATTACATGAGAGAGGGTATAATAAATGCTCGGTTAGAAAAATAAAGAAGCAACAACCGAAAAGAAAAACAACAATCGGTAAAGCAACACCGAAACCCGAGAGTATTGTTCTAGCTAACCATACAACTATAGCGTGAGTTCCAACCCAAAAAGCCACAAATAAAGGCAAACGTCCAGGGGATAACATAAACAGGCCACTAAACCGTTCAGAGCTTTGAAGACATGAAATGCTTCCAAAAGGCCACCAACCAAAAGAACCATGAGAAAACAAACAACCGAAATAACACCCACGGGATTTCACCAACACTGACACTACTCCATTTCATGCCAATAAGTGAACTTAAAACGAACAACTTTAAGATAATAAGTAGGAACAAATATGAGTTTTAAAGGTGAGTCCTCAATTCAACTGTCAATTCCAAAGGTACAACTTTTAAAGGTAAGTCACAATTCTACCGTCAATTCCATAAGATCATGAAGCCCTTAATTAGACTCACCCCAAATCTCCAACCTTCTACGTGCATCCTATGCATTGCTAGGTAAGTGACAATCATTTGAAAGATGTGGTCGGTAGATAAAAATATTCTTCTCCAAAAACCAAGTAACCATAATTAAAATCATAAAATCTTCGTGTGTATGAACATCATATTTGCTTAAGTCTTACACCCATGCCCAGCTGAGGACCGCACATAGTCCCGAAAATTGGGGCCTCAATTTTTTTTTTTATCAATGCGTATATACTGAGTATGTAACTAGGTTCTACGGATAAGGATACAACGATAATACCGGATACAATACGTTTGAAAATACAGATTTCCAGAAAAATTAAGGATACGATACAGTATATATATATATATATATGGAGGAAGTATTAGAGAAGGGGTGTGACGTATAGTGAAATAATCATCTCTTTTTTTGATGCTAACATTGCAAACTCAACCCCCATCCATACCATACCATTAGACTCAAAAGAGAAATCAAGGTATAAATTAAACCAATATCTTGATAATTGAGATACAATTTCTTCCACAATTATACGACTAGTGACACGAGTCTAAGAGATTCAAACGATTATGCTACCCACTACACTACTCGATAGATAAGAACCGTTCAGAGAGAAAGGATGAGCACAATCAATAATAGAGATCATATAATAAAAGTAAAAAACCACTTAACACACAAACGTAAATATTAAAAATTGGACACAAAATTAAGATCATCCTAAACACTCCAATACAAATCACTTACCAAAGAGTTTCGTCAAGGTTCCACACAAACAAATATCACACACACTGTATAACCATGCACCAGTCGAATAAAAGGAGAAGACAGACCTGATAGGCCACTGGCCATCAATGCACGCGCTCCACCAAGTTTGCCAGGTCCGGACCCAATACAGCCTCTCATGCATCTGATCACATCCTGTAACACGTTTTTCATATATGTACCAAAAGCAACTTTCGAAAGCAACTTTCGGTTGGGGATGGGACTTTTGGTTCCAAATGTTTAAAGTTTGGTTTGGGTTTTGGTTATGGCTAGCCTTTGGTAGTTTGGTTATCAGTTATCGTGACTATAGGGTGACTGTATTCCGGACAGTCCAAATCGCCCCAATTTACAAACCCAATATGCGTCAACAGTTCGTTGATGAGGTTTCTGCCTATGGGCCAACTAATCACATGTCTTCTTATTTTGGTTTTGACAAACGAAAGTATCCATGCATATTGGTTTATTGCTTTTTCGTGTCCCGTTTGGTTGTTGTAATCGGTATTGGTTGTAATTTCACGAGTATTTCTTACACTCGAGTTTTTAATTATTAAATTTTTTATCCGTTTCAAAAAAAAAAAAAATCCATGAATATTGCAAATTGATTACTTTTTAAATTTAATGGTGTCCACATTTAAAAAATAATAACTCACACTAAAAACGTTATGTCCGACGTTAATAAAATTATATCCAATATCGATAAAACAATATCCGACATTGAAAAAGTCATGTTCAACTTTGAAAAAAAATGGTGTTTGGTACCAAACTTGTGCAATACGTTGAGAAAGCCGTGTATGGCACTAATAAAACCATGTCCGACACTATCCGATGTTGAAAAAACGATGTCCGACATGAACAATAACTTCGAGTTATGTAAGTAGAGTTTATGGTTGGTTTATATCTATTAGTAAGTACTGTCTCCGTATTTTAAAGACTGGTGTTTAAGTTACATGCACACATATTAATAAAATAATTAGACTTGATTGTTTTATTGTTAAAAGAGAAAAAAGTACATTGAAATTGTAATATCATATACTTCTATAAACAATCTTAAAATTGTTAAAAAGGGGAGTCAACATTGTTAAAAAGTCAACATTGTAATATTATATTAATATTATTTTTTAACAGAAAAAAAAAGATTATTAATAAAAGAGCATAAGAGATGCTGCGGCAATATGATAAACGGAACAAACCTCCAATGTCAATAACCATAAAACAAAGAGATTACACTCATAAACCAAAAAGATTACAACCGTACTTCCACAAACCATGACCATAATCACACCCTTAACATCAAACTTTGTCAACTATATGTATAGTATCAAAGAGCGAGAGAGAACAGTATTCCCTACTCCACAAGATGAAGACTTCAAATGTTCCTATCTTAAGTTGTTCCTTTTAGTACACTTTTCGACATAGGGTGTAGGAGAGTGTGACCGCAAGAGTAATAAGGGTTGGTGTAGTATGTTCCCTCTCGGTGTGTATTGTGTGCTTTCGGTTCCTCTCTTGTATCTCGGTGGGGCTCCCGTATGATGAAGTTTGTGTCTCGGTGGCCTTGGGTGTTGGTTTCCTCCGACTTTTGGTCTTTTTGGGCGTTTCTTTTATGCTCTCTTCGGCTCCTTTGGTTACCTTTTGTAGAGTTTGGTTTGGTTCCCTCTTTGTTTAGGTTACTTGAACATTTTTCCTTCTTCGTGATTGTCTCGTGGCCCAAAGGAGAAAATCGTCTTTCGTTGTCTAGCTTTGTCCCCTAGACTTGTAACGAAACACATGCCCACTCCTTTGGACTTGACCAAGAGTTGGTGGTACAACTTATAAACCCCCCGTATCTTGGCGTCTTGCTAGTCTAAGAAGGACATACTAGACAATGGGGGGTCAAGTATTTGCCAAGGTCATAACGATCAAGGTGTTTTTTTTTTTTTTTTTTTTTGACTAGATTGGCATAGTTGAGGTTTTGAGATGTAAGTTTGTTTTTCTAGTGCATTTCTTGTGAACCTTGTGTAACTCTTTCATTGCTCGTTAATAATAAAGTTAATTGGCTGTTTCAACAAAAAAAAAAAAAAAAAGATCGTTATCCCCAAAGTAATCCACTACATGAGATAAATCCAAACCAACAAGACAATGCCGACAACAAGTGATCACAATTGAGTACCCGGGCGAGTGAGAACCGAACCAAACAAAAAAAGATACCCCAAGGACTTTCAGAGTTGGGTTTTTACTTAGAAAAGGAAATTCAAGACCCAACCGCGACCATATCCCCTAATCAAGTTGACTTAAGTCCTCGAGGTAAAACGAGTCAAAACAGAAACCAGAAAAGAAAAAACCTCAAGGGAAGACTTTCAAAGTCGGGTTTGTACTTGTAAAATGAATTTTATGACCCAACCACAGCTAGATCCCCTAATCAAGTTGACTTAAGTCCAACCCGTTAGAGTGACTCATGTGGCGCCCTAAATCGTCCTCCACTGGCAAAGAACATATATTGATTTAGTTTTTTTATTTTGCTTACTTTCGACGCTAATCATGTAAAATAACATAGTTTTTTTTAGTTACTTACATTTTATAATTGGGGACATTTTAGTCACAACAAAAATATACACTAGAATAGAATGTAGGAAAGTATTTATAAAAGCTGCCGCAGGGATGGAATAGTGAACTCGATTGGTTCTGCCTACAAATGAGAGGAACAAGTTGCAAAAGTAAACTGATCAAGTGTGCATTCTCGGAGACAATTTATGCTATTTGGATTGAACGGAACAATGTATTGTTTCAGCAAATGCCGACCAATAGTGCATTAGATGTGAGAATAGTTAATGATGTAATCAACAGACGTAGGCCGCCGGATAGGAATTTGGTACACATTGTGATAGATTGATAATCTTGATGTTAGCATAGCTAGAGCGTTTCAAAAAGTTTCGATTTTATGCCTGGAGTATGTTGGTTATTTTTTTTATGTCTGGGTCTTTTCATCGGTTTGGTTTGTAAATTTGGAATGAATATACAAGTAAAATTTCGATTCCAAAAAATCCCAGAAATCATGCAATGTAGTAAAAAAAAAAAAAAAAATTCAATGTCAAGTAATTTTCTCTCTCCAAAAAGTATTTACCAAAAGAATAGCACCCATAATTTTCTAAAAGAGCCTTACCATTCACTCATCTAGCTAGCTTCTTCTCTCATAGAATAATAGGCACCAAAATTATAGTCATATTTCAGTGATTGGATTCAATCAGGAAAAGATCATGTAGAAAGCGATGGCATTTCATCGGCATCAAGATTATTCAGCAACGTTGCGACGAGTGTCAGTGTCAAATTCACGCGCCATATCTCACATTTTCATCATAACATGCACGATCTCTCCAGAGATTTAGTGTCTGCATTTTTTACTTCATTGTTGTTTAATTTCCAGGTGTAGTAATTCAATTCGTCCATCATATCCCATCAACTCAGTCTCTCAGATATTTATATAAGAGAAACGGGTTCAAGGATAACAAACGATTCTTATTGGCTATGAAGATCGTACAAACGATTCTTATTGGTTATGAGTAAAGCTAACATGAACATCTTCTAAGAAGCTCATAGGCGAGAAAAATTCAAACAAAACATTCTTCAACAAGAACAAGGTGCAGGGGGCTCAGCAGAGCATTGGCCTCAGGTGAAAAAACAAAATGCACCAGCCGGGAATCGAACCCGGGTCTGTACCGTGGCAGGGTACTATTCTACCACTAGACCACTGGTGCGAGATATTAGCAAGATGTTACTTATATATCAAAACCTATCTATCAATTTAATCAAGTGAAGAAATGACATGCTATTACGTTATCATGGCAATAATGAAAGGGGAAAGCAAATTATTATCCTTGGCAAGGAGAGCCACTCTAATCCAATTCAGCTATTCCAATTTATTCTAGGCAATAGGAACGGTTACCTGAGGACGTCTGTCAGAAACTTGATAAGATGAATCGTGACTTCTTGTGGTCGTCTGACCCATCTAAGAAGAAACTACACTTGGTGGGGTGGCATGCAAAAGGTTATACAACCAAAGGCGGAGGGTGGTTTAGGCCTAAGGAGTGCTAGATTAAATTAACGAGGCATTTTAGCATGGAAAATCCTACGAAAAGAGGAGAGTGTTTGGCTGCAGTTTATTTCGAAACCAGGACAGTCCCGCCTGGAAGGGAATTGTCAAATGCGTAGAGAGCTTGAAACCTTTTTTGAGATGGCGTGTGGGCAACTAGCAATCAATCTCGTTCTGGTTCCACAATTGGCTTGAGGGAATTTGTTTTCTGTTAATACTACAGTCCAACCATCAGAAGCAGGTTTGAAACTCTGTGATGTTTTGGAACCTGATGGAACCTGGAATCTGCACTTACTTGAATCTTACATGCCGCCAGACTTGGTGCAAAAAATCAACCAGCTCAATATCCATCTGAATGATCTGGAAGATGGAATAATCTGGGACAGGGCTGCAAGTGGAATTTTCTCATGCCAAACTTCACTACAGGAGAAGCATAATGATCCAACAAGTACATCACGCGAATGGGGCTGGATCTGGAAGTGTAAGTTTAGCAATAAATTTAAACACTTTCTTTGGCTTGCAGTTCATGCTCTGAGGGACTGTCCGGCAGCTCAGAAGCTTCTGATACGTGGTTGAAGGAAAATATAATGAACAGGAAATTTCAGAGCTCGATAATGTGTGACGTGAACTGGAAATGGGTGTTCATTGCATCTATATGGCAAATTTGGAAATCACGAAACTCTGAGTATCTTCAGGGGACGTCCTGATTATAACCTGAATTCTATACTCTTCACTCTCAAGCAGCTGGGTCAAAATTTGGGCAAAATAAACTCAACCAGGATGATCTGAGATTGAAATCATAATAGTATGCTTTTATAGTTTACCCTTCCAAAACACATTTTCATTACATTATTTTCCAATATGTTTTATTCTTACAAACTACAACGGGCTTCTGCAGCATATCGCAGGATAGTACAACACCGTATATTTCAGTTTCTATATGGACGATTAAATGGTCGGCTTGATGAATCAGGGCGACTCAGTCGCTTCTTCTTCCTTTCCCGCCATGCAACTTGAATTTGTCTAGCTGCTAGCGCCCGCCAGTATGGTGATTCGTATCTGCAAAACAAAGACATGATAGTCATATATGTATAATAATAATGTTCGAAACTAATAAATTATTGGTTGGATAGATGAATCGAGCAGCTCTTCATATATTTCTCCATCATAAAGACTACATAGATGGAAGCAGAACTCACCTTATGGCCCTCCGAACACGATTGTTTCCCAGTAGTTTTGCGAAAAGACATGTGACTTCTTCAATATCCGCAGCATGCAGTACGAATGCTTCTACATTTGTTAAGCATACTACTTCTCTGTTACTCAATAATCTCTGCCGCGGGATCCTGATTCTCCAATCTGAAATCGAAATTAAAGACAGGTTTTCATATTTTATTTGATTGTGAAAATATTAATTAGAATTAGATTTAAAGCGACCCAACAGAGGTAAAGAAGACGGCTAGCTAGTGATCATATTCTCTTGCTTTGCCGTTATTTAACAAACTGGAAACTAATAAGATATCCAGGAAAGCGGGTGATGTTTGCATATGTACCTATATATGCAGCAGAAGGCTCGAGGCACCATGTGAGCAGTTCTTCGCCACAAACGTCCCCTTCACACAATGGAACCACATTCATATCGTCTTCCACAGTGCTCTTCATTTTTCCGCGGATTATAAATACCATCTTATCAACAACACCACCATGGTACAGGATTTTGCTTCCTTTGATGTATGTTTTTGTCCTTAATTTTAGACTTATAGCATCTACTATAGGTACATCCAACATTTGAAGAATTCGGACCTGTCAAGGAATCCAATGAAACTGTTTACCTCCCTTTACACTTAATTATAAGTCTAGTATTAAGAAATGTCTGTCTATATTGGATACCATTAGATATGAAAACAAAAGCTTGAATATATCACAAGACAAAACTGTGGTAGTAGAACTTACTTTCTTAACAAATTTAAAGAGGTGCCTGCGTATGTCTGTTTGGAGGTCTTCTGGTAGGTTCTCCATTAGCATTTCTTCATTTATGCCCCTAGTGGCAACCCAACTGTAACGCTCTGCATCCCGCACTTGCCTACATGTGATGATATCGAAAGCAATCACGAATTCAGCATGATTGAACACAACGAACGCATAGGCTGTAAGAATTGGTAAGCACAATACTTGTAAAAATAACATAAGCACCTGCGTAATTCTTCTGGCAAACGACGATGTTTCATCCACCTCTCAACATCACGGCGCCTTAAAGATTGTTCTAGTCTCCTGTAGGAGTACAAAACTTTCTTGTAATGTTTCAGTTGTAACATGTAGAGAGTGAAGAACCAACAGTACTTCCAAGATTAAGTAGGTACAAACATTCTATAGGAAATAAATATGCACAATATATAGTGTAGTTTCCAAGAAACTAGGTATAATAACATCTTCCGCATATCAAGGGACAAAAAGATCTTACCTTCGACCAAGAGCCTGGAGAAAATTTTGCATGTTCCCAATAAGAAGAGCAAAAAGCAGGAGACCTATCCCAGTAATGGACATAGTGAACAAAACTTCCCATACAAAGTAACTCGGAACTTGATTCCCAGCAAGGGTGCTAATTTGCTACACAAAACAATTGAAGATGTGTTGAACTCAGTTGGTAACTAGAACAATTCAAATAAGTACAAAGCTCTTATTCTAACCATGCAGATATTAGTAGAATGAAAGTTCAAGCAGCCATATTATGATACAAGAAAAATTAGTCAGGCAACAGGTATGTATTAATTTATTTAGAGCAGATTCAACTATGTAGTTATAGAGAACTTTTAAACATTATGATGTTATTTTAAATAGTATTACCTGGAACCCCCAAACTAACGAGTACACATATCTCGTCAGCACATTTTCGTGGATAGTTAAAGCAACAGCTTTCTCATAAATTCCATAGGCGAAACTAGTCTGCCCAAAACAGGCATCTGCATCGTTGTTGCTCTTCCACTGGCTCCAACTTGGATATACCATGAAGTTACGATCATCTCCATGCCCACAATCAATGAATTTCGTACAACTCTCAATTTTGGAATCACGACAGGCATTACGTAAGCATTGATTCACTCTCTGTAAAGATGGAAACATACAAAATAAATAAATGAAGCACACTTATAAGATCCCACAAGGCAACCACGGATGTTAATCGCGAAACTAAATAAATAAATAAATAAAGGACCTATAAGGACCTATAAGTAACTATGGACTAACCTGTAGCCCAAACAAATACCAACATGAACCTATCACATGGCTAGCCAAAATATAAGTCAGAAGGTTTATTACAAAATTTGCCCATGCTGACTCAAATACAAAGCCGGTTGGAGATTGACCAGCTAGCAAAGGTAAGAATCTGCATAGCCTGGGAATATACTGAATAAGAATGGCTGCGCGCAGAAAATTTTTTGTATCATTTGCACCGCCACTTCTGAGCAATAATAAAGTTATCATCTACATGAAGAAAATAACAATGTATTAGCTCCTTAAATGCTAGATTTCTATTTTAAATGTGCAACGAAATGTCATGGATTATTGAAAGAATATGTCCACATGCATGGAAGACATAATGTGGTGAGATTTATGCATTAAATTCAAGAATCCCCTCTGGAAAAATGAGACGACCACTCTCCACATTGTTCAAAGTAATATTAAGATTGTTCACGTTTTGGTACATGTGAAAGTGGTTAAGTGGATCGATTTCCTTGTGGATGAACAAGTAGTATACTGAAGGTGTGTAGTACAACGACAGCCATGTCAGCAAAGTGCAATTCTTGAAGCTTATTTTCTTAGAAATGGTGTGTAGTTTTTGGAGAGCACAAGATAAGCTCATCTTTTCAGCAGAAACTATTTGAGATGAAAAGGCCTATGCATCTGTATTTGTACGTAGCAGTACTGAGAAGTCAGAGGAACTTCAAAATGAGGAGTTATTATTACAAATTTAGGACACTTACCGGTGTATAGGATACTCATAGTATACATGAACTAGCATATTCCGATATGTAGTTTGGCTGTAAATAGGTTTAGGGAGTTTATCTGGTTCTACTTGTTTTGAGGAGCTTTGTACAGGCTTTTCGTACGGAATATAATCTCAAAATTGTCCCAAAAACAAGTATAAGTCCTCCACCATTGTAACATCATGCAGTATGAGAACAAGGGCATGACTCATACTTACCTGCGGAAGAGGTAGTACATCAAATAAATCGATGATGAAATATCCTGAAAGATAATTCCTGGCGATCTTTTTAGGGTCATCAATTAAATCTCCAGATCCCATAACTCTAGATTCTGGAGCAACATAGGCCAGCCTAAACTGCAAAATGTAAGCAACCATGCATTTCTGGTTACTATTCAAGGTCATTTTGGATATAACCATGATAGATTAATAGTAAGGGAAGTCAAGAGAATCCTATTATCTGGAACTTGCAACATGGATTCAATAATCTAATTTATGGGACATGTGATACAATAGACATCAACTGATTATTATTTTTGTATTCGTTCTTACGAAAACAATTCAGCTTATAAAGCAATGCCTCATGCTATATGCATGTTGCCAAGATTTTTCATAATTTGAATTCAAGCAGAACATAACTATAGAATTTTATGAAATTAATTCAAGTAGTCAGATGATCCCTGAAATATCATCATCCAATCACAAAAAGAGACAACATGAGTAGAGGAGTGTGTGTATGTGATTTCCATTACTTTAACATGATCTGTCAGGTCATCTGAAAGATGAGGAAAGGTGAAATAAGTGGAAGTCTGACCAAGAAAACAATCCAAGATATATGATACAAATTGAAATGTGATTATGTGATGAACAAACTTATTTATGAGAGAGTTACCTGGAGAACCATGTGGAGAAAGTAAACGAAATCAGTCATGCTCCTCAACCACAAAAGTGCGTATGTCATGGGCTTACTCAATACTATGCACCTTTTGTCCTGCACAATAGACAAGATATATCAAATGTCTAGGGTGCATTCTCTAACCTATTTCTAGTTTTGTGCAAATTTAATGCAAAAACTCAGTGACAGGCGGCTAACAAGGATTGTAAGTTCTCAAAGATCAAATGAAATAAACACCTCTCTATGATTAAAAACAAAATCAATTGAATATACCTTCTGGACGGACAAGAGAAAGAAGAATAATGGGTCCAAAAACACAGCAAACAAACAAGAAACTAAGAAGAATTTGGTCCACTGTTGGACAACTCTTGCATGGGGATTCATGATTCCTGGAATACAAGAATGCAAGAACCCAGAAATTTTCTTTGTCCAACCTTTTGCACCACTGTAGAGCAGCACATTATGAAACTGCAAACCAGGCCAAGTACATCAAAAAACCATTAGCAACGATCTCAAAATATATATGCAGTAACTAAGCAATAAGCATAATGGAATATGCTGAAATGTACCAATACAAATGTAAACGTCAAGAATTTAAACTAGCACAGAAATACCATGCAGAAAAACCACGAAGCAATTCTTTATCATTTCAAATGTTTGTGACTTAATGATGTTATATACCTTTGATTGCAAATACTCTGATCTTCTCAGCTGCTTGAGCAGCAGCGTGTCCTGAGAATTAAAGTATGTTGGACAGGTTGTGCAGTATGGATCATTGCACATTCCTAGTTGTCCAGACTTTCGAAGATTTTTATTCTTTGCCATGTAATCATCCACAACCCAATCACTATTTTCTATTGTACTTTCTGTTTTCAGCTCAGATCCTTTTAGAAGTAATGCATTTTCGGGAGACTTAGCGAGAACCTCTCTGTTGGGAATGGTACATAAAGGACCACACATACGTACAAATGAATTTTGTGCTTCATGTACCGGTGATGCCAAAGAGCCCACGGGGATAGGCATTGCTAAACTCCTTGTATTAGATGAAAAATCCCGATTCAGTGAGTCACACCGGTCATTTGGATGGCCTAATGCAGATGATAACATAGGTCTCTCACCCTTTTTTGGAGGATCCATTCTCCAGCGTACCTGCATCAGATATATATATATATATATATATATATATATATATATATATATATATATACACTAAATGTTAACTGGTGAATGCACTGGAACTTCGCAGATCGCAGAAATAATCCCATCCATCATGAAATTTGCACAAAATACTACTTCATGCAAGACCTATACCATTTGCAAATATACTCGAGAACATCAAAATTATACCAAATGCATTTTCACCTACTACATTCAGCTCACCAATTTTGTGAATCATTTCATTAATTCGGACTCATAATTGTATATAACAAACAGAGATTTACATTCTCAGCGCTTCCATTGTCGTCTCGCACTCTCGCTGGGCTAATAAGGTGTTTGAATTGCAGTTTTAGGCAATTAGAGGATGGTTACTCAAGAATACTCATAATTCCTAACATTTATGTGATGGTGCAAATTAATCTACATACATACAGACAATGTGGCTCTTTCATTCAGGGAAAACAGGAGTTCGGTAAAGAATTTCACTTGTAGAGAATCTTTTACCCAAGAAAACAGAGAGCATATATATAATTTCAGGTGTTCCTCTTCGTAAACCTAGCAATTGCAACATACTCTGGCTAGTCTCTGGCAGATAAAGTTTTATCAAAGACCATCAAGATTACTTTTTCAAGAAAGAACATAAAGATTTTCTTGTTCATGGATTAAAGCAAGCAAGACAAGAATAGTCCACAACACAAGCAGAGCAGCACCAAAATTCAGATAAACAACACAGATATAGAATGATTAGAGATAAATTTCAAAACATTGACAAAATGCAATCCAAGCAAAATGGTAAAAGAGAAAACAAAAGAAAGAAATACAAGACTGACCAGAAGTGAGTTTATGAGTGAATGAAGCAGAACAGGGAGAGATAGATACAATTAGTCACCACTCATCAGCAAGCTTAAACCCTTAAGATAAAAAGAATAAGAAGATTAGTTTGAATGGATGAACATACATAATGACAGGAAGGGTGGCAGAATTAATTGAAATTTTCCAGTAAAAGGAATAGAGGAAAATACATAGAGACAGGAATGGTGAATGAAATTGATTGAAATTGGCCAGAAAAAGAATAGAGGGAAACTACGTACTAGAGTTGAATTGTTTCTTACTTCCTAGTGAAGAAAATTACACTTACAGTGTGACTGAATGAGTGATGAGTTGTTTCATTTTTGGGTCAATAAAGCAAAGACTAATTCTCAACAACTGAAAACGTGTTGCATTAATTTTTGCTCATCTTCTTTCAACTTTATTTTCCCAATAAAAAGACTACTTTAACATTTAAAATGCTCAAAATATTACGTAGAATTTATTTTTAAAAAAAAAAGAGAGAGAGAGAGAGAGAACTTGCTCCTTTCTTTCATTTTCCTTTTTTTCGTCCGTTCTTTTAAATTTCTTCGTTTTTTTTTCTTTTTCAAACATTAAATCACACCTCTGGTGTTGAGTCCTACCAGCGTATGCATTGCTGAATTAGTCGAAGTTTCATCGGAGAAGATGGTGAAACAGAGGGAAACAAAAGACAAAGATCACTGATAGAAAGAGGGGTCCCTAGAAAGAGTGACTCTGACAAATAACACTAGATAGAGAATGTAGTGAAAGAAACAGAACATAGTGCCAGCCTGCCAGAATATATGAGGATAAGTAATCACTTACTCAGCCTCTATGCTCATATTTTTGCAAAGGTTCTTGTTACTAGGATTTAGTTTACATTGATGATCAACAGTGTATGTACCATCTAACCAGAAGATAAAAATCCTGCTTCAGCGTTACACGAGCCATTGTCTATGGTTTCGTCAGTTAGAACCGTGTTATCACTCACACTGAGTATGCCCTCCTCAGAATCCAACCCACTCTCGCTGTCATAATCTTCCTCTATTTCGGACATCCCTTCATCTGAACACATAACTTCTTCATCTGAAGAAATTTCTGAACTTCTTCTCGTACTTATTTTATTAGTCTTGCTTGCTCGTTCATCGTGATACCTTGAATCATCGAGGATTGATTTGGGATCCCTGTCATTTGGATCACCATAAAGTGCAACATGCCTATAATACAGTTCGAGTTCCTTCTCAGCAATAGCAATAAAGCGCCGTACAGATTCCAGTGATTGTTCATATTTAGCTTTTTCAAGTGCCTGAATGAAGATATTAAAAAAAAATGCAGTCTTGTTGTTAATATGTGTATCGGAAGGCAAGAGATAGAGAATTAGTCTCTCAAGATGAAGTTGTTGCTGACATACACTAGTTATGGCCTTGATTCTCGAATAAACATTTACAAACCCGTACAAAATGGAACACAAACGAAATGTAGATTCTTACTGCAACATTAGATCTCAAACATTTAAAAGGATAGCATGTCAAAATACCGGACAAGACAACTATATGCTGAAATCTAAAACTAAATCTATAAAAAAAACGTGATGGACAGCAATATCACGTTATTAAACAACTCAGAATTTTATGGGAATAAGTCATTGACAACAGATTTTGTAGCATATCAGGTGCAGAACTCAATTCAACAGTCATATATAAAAGACAAAAAGGAGGCATTTAACTAAAGTTTGCTTTCTGTTTTATTTCAGTGCTGGTTCTCGCAGAAATTTATGTTCAATACGAAGGTTTCTTCATCCGTAATATCCTAATGGGGAGAAGGATTAGAGGTAATATGAGATGTTCAAAGACATGAATACTTTCATACTGAAAAGCATGATATAAACAACCCAGGGAAATCATACACAGAAAGGTACATATTCTTGTACATAAAGATAGTTTGTATCTACTATTCAGCTTAACAAAGTTTAAGGAAATTACCCGTTTCTTTGACAATGTATCAACTGGCGACATGACCTTTGGCTGCACATAGTTTTTTCCTCGATAGAAAACAATTGTATTATCTCCAATTATCTGGATTGGAATTCCACCACTCAGTCTAGCAATTTCATCAGCATATTCGTGCACCTGGCCAGGCTTGCAAGGTTTGCAGATGACCTTGATGGTTTCATGTTTCTTCCAGTGTAGGTGCATGTTGAGAATAACTCCACCAAAGACCCCTCTTACACCAATAGGGACATAATTAGACTTTTTTTGAGCCATCTTCTTCATATAAAATCGTTCCTCTCCTGTTAGTGAATGGGGTTCAACTACTGGACCCTGAGCTTTGGGAACTTCATACTTCTTCAGCCGCTCAATTAATAAGGATTCCTTCACTTTTGCCTGGACGCCAACAAGATTAATCGTCATCATAATGACTATATGCTGTGCAATGCTTGTTAGTGAATTATTTGTGAAATAAATTTAGAACTTGATACACTAAAACAGAATGAAAACTTTATCTAACTTTTAGATTGAAACAAATTGCAGTTATCGGTCACCAAGTGCAGAGAGAGACAGAAACAAGTATACAACGTATGGCCTAAGACAAAACACTGCGAGTCTGCGAGTGTTGGGAGCACACATTAGAAACTCAAAACCTAAAGAAAATCACTCAGTGGATACTGCAATCATGCCAGAAGTCCAAAACATAATAAAGACCCTACCATAACATCTTGATAACAGAATTACAAAAACATATACTCATTTCTCAAACCACATTAATTCATCATCATCTGCTGTGTAACTGGTAATACAGGACACTGTCAAATCGAGTGAAATCTTGAGCTGCTGAAGTGATAAGAAGAGTTCAGATGCGTACGCTTTTAAGTTGTATCAATTCTAATGTTATTCAAAGTGTTCCATAACTAAATAGTTCAATACTTGAGCTTAGCTGACCATCAAGGCATGTAAATCTATCGAAAAAGTGTCAATAACAACCATGGTTAAACACTTATACAAAACCCATTTTTCACTGCTGATTCAATAGATATCGAACTGAACTAACACAAGCACAAACATCCCAACCATCAATAACAATCTTCATACGGAATCAATCGCAATAACCACAAAAGCAAAGCAACCAGTGAGTATTATAAACTTGAAAGAGCAACTAAACATAAAAACAAAACTGATAAAAGAGAAGTCTTTGCACATACATTTTGAATCTTATGTTCAATTCTGTCAGATGCAGTAGCAAATCTTTGCTTCTTCTTATTCCCTTTGACAGTAAGCCTTCTGGGGTCTCTCTTGTTAGCAGCTTTTCTCTTCTTCTTTTCTCTCAGCTTCTGAGTCTTGAAGCGCTTCTTGTTCAGCCATTTGTCCTTTTTGGGTGGTTCAGTTTCATTGATCTCGAACTTGGGCTTGCCTTGCGGTGATATGACCAAATTCACAGTACCGTAACTGAAGCTTCTCTTCCATTGAGACAGACAATAATTATTATTATTGAGCACAGAACCAAACTTTTGCAGAGATGGCGTTGAGAAAGTGAAAGTGGGCTCACTGTTTCCCCCAATAAGAAGTTGCCTAAGACAAATATATGAATAAAAATTGAAATTGGAAGGTTGGATTGCATACATAGATAAACAAGAATGCTTAGAAGAAAAGGAAATTAAATAGTACCTGATAGGTGAAGAACGGAGAGGCAATCTGCGGAGAGTTCGTCGGAGGAGAAGGTTTGCCATTAGGGAGAGACATTACTGTACAATTTTCCAAAAAGAATGTACAGGCAGATATAATTAGGTTTAAGTAGAGGGTCTAAAATGCAATTATCCAAGGCTGACTGTTTTCACTTTTGAAATATGAGCTTGGGAGTTCTGAGAGTAGTGATGTTAAATGAACAGGCTGGGGTTGCTAAGGCTCAAGCTCGCCTCGATCGATAAGGTATTCGAGCCGAGTTCAAGCTAAGGTTCGTTCCACTAATGAGCTAAGTTCGGTTCGACTCGTGAGTACTTAGTAAAGCTCGTGAGATTTAAATCGGGGTGAGCGTGGGTGGGTCGTGGGTGTAGGGGGTTTCTAACAAAGTTAGTCGACCCACCATATGCGGGCGAATTTAATTAGAAGCCGTAGGCGGATGAGAAAAACACTCAAACCGTGGCGGATTAGGTTACAAAATGCGGGGGCGGAAAGCGTGTGGTTAATAATATCCAAACTCGATTAACAAACAAACTAGAAATAAAGAAGTTCAAAATGCAATCAACCGATACAATATCCATCAATGGTACATGTCCAAAATGAAACTAAGTTTTAAACGTAGAGATTAAAATAGTCTTTGAATTGGAATCAAGTCAACAAATGGCATTATAAATAACAAGTAGTTCTCCTGGGAACTTCATGCTCACATGCAACCGGCAAACACCCAAAAAGACATCAAACCTGTCAAAATCACCAATATGAAAACAAGAATCTGACCAAGCAAGAAGCCGAATTTCATCTATAGAACTCTAGTAGGTTGGATTTGCCAATTTGGGGACCGAAGATGAAGATTGGATTTACCATTTAGGGAAAATATGAGTTTTGACGGTTGGGGTGGGTGGGTGATGGCGGCTTGCAACCGCCAACCCACCTCACCCGCTCGACTCATTGCGGGTTAAACATTTTTCAAACGCGGATGGGTATAACACGAGGTATATTAACCGTCACGGGGGGTTTGCGCGGGTGGGTCGGGCGGGGGTGGCTTTTATGCTCACCCCTTGATTTAATATCTATATAATTATCGGGGAATGTTAGCATTAGATTTGAATGTTTATATTTGGATTTTGTTAGTATTTGATGGCTTTATGATTTGAAATATTGATTGATAATGAGTAACCTTGAATGCTTGATTTTTTTACATCTTATTTCAATTTTTCACATATTTTTTTATATGGGTCCGGCTCGAACATGCTCGACTCGTTCGAGCCAAACAAGTCGAGCTCGAGCTTAAATAATGTAGCTTGAGCTGGAGCCTAATTTTGGGCTCGTTATGTTAACGAGCCGAGCCTAGCCTAGCCTAGCATAGGCTCCTAGGCTCGATTGTTAACGAGCTCGAGCCGAGTCCAACAATACTCGGCTGGACTCGTTAACATCACTATCTGAGAGTTTTGTGACCCTATTCAAAGTCCGTATCAAATGATTAGATCCGTATTTTGTTTGGATTCATGGTGGATCAATTTTCATTTTTGGACGGATTTGGTAAAAATATATATTAAAAACTCACTATAATAATAAAGTTGTTGATGTTAGCTCCATTTGAACCCGGACTAATTCAATTTAATTAGATTCAGTCCAGAAGATTATGAGACCCGAACAATTGAAAAAAAAGAAACAAATCTAACTCTGTCCGGTTGGGGTTGGATTGGGCAAAAATTCATGTATCGGGCCCAAGCCTTGATATAGTAATCTGATTCGAATGACCCGTTTGTCCGGTTAATCCGATCCGAATACGCTAGTCTACCCCGGGAGGCTTCTCACTGCTATAAATAACACATGTCCAGAGAAATGTTTTCAACAAAATCATTAGGGTTTCTGAATCGGGTTAACTCTTAAGGTGCCGCCGCCTCCAGAATTCTCTTTTGGTCATCAATTCAATAGTTTTTGTTCTTTTTTGTGGATTTATAGGGCTAATTGCGAAAAGGGAAGAGCCAAGAAATTGATATTTCTGTCCATGGCTCTGAATATACCTGCAGGTTTTCTGCAGGCTGCCCTGCAAATATTAGCCCTTGAGATGGAATAAAAATGGCATCATAGTACGGATATCGTGGTTCCAGATTTGCATCAGCTGGATAAAGTTCGCTTTGTTCAGGTGGTGTTTGTTTGGTGTTCTATCATATATCCGCCTCCAAAGGCCATTACATTCTTCTTCTTATTCTTCTAGATTTAGTTTTCAGTATGCCTCCTCTCGGATTGGACAGTTATTTTTTTTAATTCTGAATTGATGCGTTTGTTCTGGAGTGGTTATTGAGATATTTGATTTTTGTTAAAAACTGATTTTAATGTAGAAGATGGATTTTTAATTTTTTGGAGAAAATAAGTCAAATTATTCTATAGAGTCCATTCAACGGCGGAGCTGTGAATCATGGCTCCGATATTGAGCTGCAAAGAAGGAATTAGCTCCGACTACAATGGAGGTTCTAATCTCCGCCATTGGAGCCATGGCTCCAAAAGAGGAAGAAAAAATAAAAAGAAAAAGAAGATTAAATTGAATGGGGTTTTTCGTGCAATTTTAATTTAAGCCTGATAGTAGCCATCAATAAACAAGCATAAAAATTTTAATTAACATGTTACTCTCAAATATATCAGAAAAATAGGCCTCTTCGGATCCTCAATTTTAATTACTGCTAAGTGCTCAAGTAAGCCTTGGATCGTGGAAGCATTTTTATCAAAGAAAAACTGGCCTTCAAATCCAGTTGACCGGGATGAGCAGATTACTAGCTGTTAGGAAACGAACCTGTATATGTAATGGAGTAATGGACCAGTACCAAGTATATGTTAGAGTATCGTAGGATTATCTTGTAATTTTGATATATAGTTGTGTATATCTTACTTAGAAAATATAGATTAGAATAGTGGATCTCCTTTGTATATATACGATCTTTTTGATTGATGAGAATACATACTTTGTATATATACAATCTTTCTGATTCTGATTGATCATATAATATTAGCGGAAATTACATCACTGAGTAAATTTGACAACAGAGTAAATTTGACAACGCTCAAATACGTTATACAATAATAGATCGAGCAAAGTTCTCATCTTATTGGCCTTTCTCCTTTTCGTGTAGAGGGTAATGTTTTTGCCATTTTTATACTAAATTAATTTCATGAAGCACCATATGAACTCAACTCAAACAGGAAGAGTGGAAGACTATAAAGTATAAAGTCTAACACGAACAAAAACATAAACTGAAACTCAACAGGAACAGAAACAATTGGTTTCAAGTGAGTAACAACTTGATTAAGCCATGCCTCTACTAGACTACTACATAGTGAAGTAGCATTTAAACTATACCTTTGTGTTTCAGAAGCTGTTTTCTCATTTTACAAAACTTTGGACGCAGAGCTTCAGCTTTCACAATTTTTCTGCATTGCATGCCTTGTTTTGTTTTCGTTTTGCCTTGTGTGAATCTTAAACACTTGGATTATTAAAGGTGAGCTTTTCCAAAATTTCTATGAAAATTAATCCCGAAACGACAGATCGAAAAAGCGTTACCTGTCTGGCAATTTTCAGCCTAACAACCAAGAAACTCTGATTTATCACCATCACCGGAACAGATATTGGCAAGATTTCGTTGCTGAACAAGGCAAGAAATTACGGGGCGTCTCGCTCAAAAAGGGACGAGATATAGTAGCATGAATATATTTAAATGTTATACAATCTTATCTTACCCAAAGCGGTTGCATGTTGCGGCGAAGGTCAGTCGAATCACCGACAACTAATCGTCATGAGATACATTAAAACAGCAATAAGAAGAGATCCACAAGGATGAAAATGGTTAGGTACATACATGGTGCTGAAAAGAACCGTACAGCAAAGACAGACATGACCCCTGTCCTATCCACCAACTACTTCATCCGATGAAACCTGCAAGAACCCTTATTCAGTGCTTGCGGGGTCTCCCACGGCCTTTTCTCTTGAGCGGTTTATGAATGACCCGACTGTTTCGTCGACCCACAGCAGTTGATTTCTCAAGTACTTGCACTTCCTTAACTTGATGTGATTCCGTCTTTTCTTTAGGAGGCCTTCCCACACGTTGACGCTTTGGAGGTCTTCCAAGCCGACTGATTCTGGGAACTTCTTCATGCAGCTTTTCTTCTTCACGAGGAACAACGTCACTGGGTAACAATGTCTCTCCAGCTCTCAGCGCCAAGGCATTGCAAGAAGCATCTCCACCATGTTTCATTTTCTTCCCCCTGCCATTTCCTCTCAGTTCAACAGAAAATCTCAAATTCCTCACAGCTGTAGCATCACATTTTCGCTTATGTCCCCTTGGTGACTTTCTGCAGTCAGGTTGCAATTCATGCCGAGACTTGCCGGTGCTAGCTTCTTTTACTGGTTCCAGGAGTGGACTGTTCGGGTCTTGAAATACTGAA
Organism: Plantago ovata; assembly: GCA_028274465.1. NCBI lineage: Eukaryota > Viridiplantae > Streptophyta > Magnoliopsida > Lamiales > Plantaginaceae > Plantago > Plantago ovata. The sequence continues at coordinate 109,213,249 of CM051456.1, read as the reverse complement.
GTTGGACTTTCAATGTTTTCTGCATTGCAAACAACAGATTGAAACTTCTTTTTTCTCCTAACATACGTAATAAGTTCAGGAGACTTGATCTCTCTCAAATCTGCTTTTAAAAGTTCAGATTCTTGATTCTCAGGCTCTTTCTGCGGCGTAACATGTAGAATTATCTCTTGCCCTATTTCTCCATCTTGTGGTTTAGAAGGCTGGTTAGAGTTTACCAAGTCACAAACCCCTGAATCAGGAATAATAGCCAACTCAGCAAGTCTCTTTGAACGCCTCAGTGGTCTCGGCATATGATCAAGTTTAGAAAATTCTTCGACAGGAGCCAGTTCCAAATCTACTTGTGGCTCAACAATTGATAAAATGAGTTCCTTCTCTGTTTCATCTGTTGGCATATGATCAAATTTAGAAAATTCTTCAATGGGAGCCAGTTCCGAATCTACTCGTGGCTCAACAATTGATAAATGGAGTTCCTTCTCTTCTTCATCTGTCGGCATATGATCAAGTTTAGAAAATTCTTCCATGGGAGCCAGTTCCAAATCTACTTGTGGCTCAACAATTGATAAATTGAGTTCCTTCTCTTCTTCATCCGTTGTTGGCTTAGGAGTATTCTGTAATCTTGAAGAACGCCTCAATGTCTTAGACAGCAGCTCATGTCCTCTAAGCTTCTTACGATAAGACCGTTTCTTTGGTTCAGCCACCACAAGTGCTTGAGAAGACTTTTCAGCCTGCTCAGACTCTATAACAACTTCGACACTGATACTTTCCTCTCCCCCAACTTCCAAATCTTTCTTGTATACCTTTGACTTGATTTCCAGAGCATCATCAATGACTGGTTTTTTCTTATCTAAGACCTCAGAGCTAGGGGTTCCAAACTGTACCTGGTCACGTTCAGATAAAGTTCTCTCGTCGGTTACATATTGAACTTGAGGACACAAATCGTGCAATGATTTTACCCCAAGGTCAGATAAATTACCAGCTCTAACAGATTCAAAACCAGGAGGCGGCTGTTCAACTATTGAAAGTTCATCTTGAACTTGAATATTGGTATTTTCTTGAGGACACAAATCGTGCAATGATTTTACCCCAAGCTCAGATAAATTACCAGCTCTAACAGATTCAAAACTAGGAGGCGGCTGTTCAACTATTGAAAGTTCATCATGGTTATCTTGGCCTTCTATACCTTCAATAGATAGTTTCTCTTGAACATCAGGTTCAGGATGTTCCTCAATCACTTCAAGTTGTTCATCAGCTTTCTGCTGGTTCATTTTTTTACTGAGTTGTTTCTTGCGCCGCCGTCTCTTCAACTGCCTCTCCCAGTCCCATTTATACGCCCTCTTCACTGGCTTCCTCTTACTTTTCGTGGTCGTCTTGAGACTCAATTTAGTTCCAGCAAGTACATACCTCCTGGCCTGTGTCAATATAATAACACTGGATTCACAAAGTCTTGCAAGGTGATGCTTAAGTAAAGTCGAGTGTGCCCATGGTAAATCGTCATATTCTTTTTCCAGAAACCAAGATATAGACTCCTCACTGGACCCTCCGTTCTCATTGAGCTCCACAATGGCCCTTTCAATCATCTGGAAATTGAAGCAATGAAGGTAAATATGAATTCCAAAGTAAACCACTTGCATCTAAATGTGAAATACTTTCTCTGTTCTCTTATTTATTTATTTTGTTTCCTTTCTTTTGGTTGTAAATTTAGTAAAATATGAATATACAATCACACTAATAAATTACGGGTGTAATGCCATACGGTTAAATTTGCACGCACAACGTTAAGCAAGGACAAATGATAAAGCAGGTAAGCATGTCTAACAGTGTATATTCACGCTCTTTGTTGCATGATGAAGCATTTAGATTCGCCACCTCTTTGAGACATGAACAGGTAATACACACACTTGAACACTTCATGCATGCAAAGCTGCCCTGTTTTCATTTACTACAACAATACTCAATCGTCTCAAAGTTTTTTATTTTTATTTTACAAACATACAGCTAGAATCAAAGCGTGACTAAATGTTGCAAAGTCATCCTTAATTACTACTGACCTCAATTTGTAGGCCAACAAATAATAGTGCTGTAGAAAGCGACCTATATTAACAGAAAATGGAGGTTATCCCTAAAAGGAGCAAGCACATCAAACAAACAAGGAATAAACTAGTATGTATTATTCAGAGAACCACATCTCTAGTTTATGTCATATTACAGGATAAATTAACCAGAACCGATTTGTTTTTTAAGAAAACCAGAAGTAGATATTCTTTAGGGAAAGAAAAGGCCGTATTCTTTTCTCTACAAATGTGAAATTATCAACTACTCTCTAGTCTCTATAGTAAACATTGTAGATACTCTTTCTAACAAACATTACAGACGACTTTCTGCAGAGATCCAGAATTATTAACCTGTTAAGTAATTTTCTCTCTCACGCCCCAAAATTAAAAAGGCGGTAGCTTTACTTGTAACAATATAGAAACAGACAGCTGCAAACTAATTCCTAGATGGAATCAACATAACCTTGTGTAATAAACGATACCACACATGACAGCACAAACAAAAGAACCATACATCACTACATTTTTCCATGCCTAAAAACACAACTGAGCTTTTAAGAACCCAAAAAACAAGAATGAAAACTACAATACATTTGATTGAAATAAAAACAAACTCAAACCCACCAAGATCAGACAGCAGCAATAAGTTATTGCCTAGGCCCTAGTCAAGAGGCTGGAAGAAATTCTTTTAGCTACACAGACTCTTGAGATCAGTATAATCAAAAGATGGACTAAACTACATATCATCTGGTCCAATAGTTTCTTTAACATTTTCTACTATATTAGCAGAATCCATTGAGAGAGCATCATCAGTCAGAGTTACAAAGGCAATGTACCACAAATTAATCTGAACAACTCCGGTATAAAATCTGCTCTACACCCAGTCAAAATTCAAATAAATCCACCAAAATGGCCTAAAGCACAGGAAGCATAACAAATTACCCTGATCAATATATTAAAAGAAAAATTAATAAAAGGTCCAATAAACAGTCCAAACCAAGAGTAAATCACAATTCACACTTGCACAATTCTTCCATGCAAGAACTTGACCAATTACATATGAAACACAACAGACCAACAAACAATTCGAACAATGAAAAAAAAATCTGATTCGAAATTTGTAATCGCATTAAAAATCGAGTCTTGCATGTATAATGTATTCAAGAAAAATTGAAAGAGAAGGCAGCAAATTACCGCAGAGTAAGGAGGGTGATCAGGTGTTTTATAGTGAGAGACGAACTGGTTTAGACGGCTCTGCACATGGGCTTTCTGATCAAGGGTGAATTGGTGAGAAGCTGCAATTTTCATAACAAGTTTGTTAAAATTCTCCATTGTTAATGAGTTGTCGATGAATGCTGCTGGTTAGGTAGCTCCCTCTCCCTTACAGTAATCGTTAGTTAATTGGGGAATTGTGGGAAGGGGGTAAAAGGGTTTTTGTAGGTGAAAATAATGTGAGGAGGCTTTACGTGTCGATCAGTTAATAAATTTTGTCTGGAATTGGAGAGTTTGCAGGATTTTGTTGTTTTAGTTCCAAATATAGATAGACCGAGTGAGAAGCAGGCAGCTCTGTTCCGTGGAGCAAAAGGTTCGTCTCTTTTATTAAAAGAACGAATAAAAAAAAATTACTAGTAGTAGATTTTTACTAATAATTTTTTTGTTTGGTCTTTTTACAGTTACAAGATTCTAAATTTGACAGGTGGCTTGGTCAATTGTTTACTTCTATACAACTCCACAATTTTCTAGTACTATTTCTAGAAGGTTGATCTGTTTGATTTAGTGGTGGTGGACTCACAATGATATTGTGAGATAAAAGTTTGTAAAAAATAATATGTAAATAATGTAAGAAAACGAAGTAACGAACGAATAAAATATGTAAACAACAATATAAAAGAAACAAATGAGTATAAAATTTCATATTGTCAACTAGAACTAGGTGAATGTGTATTCAACTGAATAATTTGTTTATTGGAAAGAAAAAAAAGGATGAAACTTAAACATCAAACATCAAAATCAGGTAATTGGTTTCTTACTCAAGAGGAAATTTTACAATGTTTTTACACTTTCTTCTCCTCTCAAGCTAAGAAAATTCAAACTTTTACATCCCCTTTTCATAACACGAATGTGCCAAAACTTTCACTTGAGAACATAAAGGTTTACTAGAACAACCTTTAACTGGAAATAATATTTGGAATGCTTTGCTTTCCACTGGCACTAACAAGCCCCTGGGCCAGATGGTCTAAGCAGCTAGTTTTTCCAAAAACATTGGTCCACTATCAAGCTTCAAGTCTTAGACCAAGCTAGTGAATAATTTTTTCACAATAGGCTATCTTGACCCTGATATAGACCAGACTTTACTTGTCCTTATTCTTAAAAAAAACTGATGCTAACTTACCTTCTGATTTTCGACCTATTAGCCTGTATAATGTTCGTTATAACATCATTTCAAAATTGATAGTTTCAAGACTTAGACCACTGCTTGATAAACTTGTTTCACCTTATATAAATGATTTTGTTTTAAAGAGACAAATAACTGGTAACATTATGGTAGCACATGAACTCCTCCACACAATGAATATAAAAAAAATGAAAAAAATTCTAAGACTACATATTTGGCTTTGAAATTGGATATTGAGAAGGCTTATGACATATTGGATATTGGGAATTTATTGAGCTTACTCTCAAACTCTTTAACTTCCCTCCCTTCTGGATTAAGCTAATCATGACTTGTATAACAACATCCTCCTTTTAAGGTCAAGGTGAAAGTTGAATTCGTGAAAGCGGAATAAGACATGGAGATCCCATTTCTCCTTATCTTTTCATTCTTTGTCAGGAATTACTCATTCATCTTATCCTCCAAAAAGTTGATCGAAATTGATTTGTCCCCTTAAATCTTCTAAAAATGGACCTCTCATCCCAATTATTTATTTTGTAGACGACTGTCTCCTTTTTACAAAAGTCTCAAAGGTCTTCAACTACTGAAATTAAAAGCTTGTTGCACACCTAATATAAGCATAAATAGGTGATTATAAAAAAACATGGCTCTTTTTTCCTCCCAATATAAGCATCCACACAAAACAAAATATATCCTATTTGGTGGGAGTAACTGATCATAACAAGATAAAAGATAAGTATCTTGGTTTGCCTTCCCTCTAAGGATCAAAGAAAAGAGACCTTTCTGATGATACCCATTGAAAAGGTCTCTAGAAAAATAAATGTTTGGTTCTCATGCGGGCAGACTTACTCTTATTAATATTGTCACTAATACCATGCCTGCTTATTGCATGTCTATTGCTAAAGTGTCTACTTCAGTCATACATAAAATAGATGAAAGTCAATAGACACTTTCTTTGGAATGGAAATAAAGAAGATAAAAATAAAGGAAAAGTAAAATGGTCTTCAGTTTGTTCTCCCAAAACTTGGGGAGGTTTAATTAGGTATTAGGAATCTACTTGTTCATAATAAAGCTCACTTAATGAAACATCTTTGGCATCTTACCAAAAACAATGACTCTCTTTTGTCAGTGTAATCAAAAATTGTATTACAGTAATAATCGGAAAAGGTTCTACGGTTAGAAAATAAATGTACGTAAAAGACTATAAAACATCTCCGATCTAGCTAAAGAAAGTACAAGTGCAATCTGGGTAGCTATACAAGACCAACGGTGCTACGTAACAAGTTCAATGGAGCGTATGGGTTGGCCATATGTTGAGCTTCTTCGATCCATCTACTTCGTCAACATGCTTATAAGATAGGTTGAAAAGAAGAAATTACAAAATGGAACATGTAGACAACATAACTTCAGCAATGGTGTCTAACATATCATGATATCACCCAAGTGACGAATAGAGATTAAAGCGCAGTACGTCCCGACTCGTCGCTAAATTGACACCGAATTGGGACAACCAAGGGACGAACTGAGCTTAAAGCGTAGTTCGTCCTGTTCCGTCGCTATTTAACGACGGAAGTGATCCATCGCTATTTCGTGGATTTCTTGTAGTGACAAACTTATTTTTTTGGTGCACCGCCCCTCAATTTTCTTTTCTATGACAAGGAGTTTCAAGGCTCGTCTTCACCACCTCTTGGGTTGGTCATGGACTGGATTGGATGATTTTCTAGAAGCTTTTGGATGTTGATGAGATGACTATATGGTTGGATGTTTCCATCATGATGCGAGGAAGAGCTTATGAGGTAGTAAGCCTTTGGTCCTGAACATAAGGGTACATTTAGGGTGGTTATTTTGGGCTATGCCATAGAGACGTGTGTAACAAATAAAATTGCACAAATAAAATATATTGATTTTAAAATATTTGAAATTACAATCCCTATGAATCCTCTATTCGACTCTTCAAGAAATATCTAGAACTTGACTTTTGAGAAGCTGAGCGACTTTAATGCTTTGGTCTTCTCTTGGTTGACGTGGAAGTCGGGATTCGTTGACTCAAGGGCCTTCACAGCTTATTCATGAGACGACGCCTTGACTTGCTTGAAGTTGGCGGGTGACGCTTGTTAACTTCTTGGATTTGTTGATTCAAGGGCCTTCGCAGCTTGTTCTTGAATCTTCACTTGAAGTTGGCGGCGATCGCTTGTTAACTTCTTGTTGGCTTGATGGTTGCCGTTGACTTCGTCTTGAGCTTCTTGACTTGTATATGTCTCTATCTTCTTCAAAGGCTTTGTGCTTGATCTTGATTTGGATGGAGGATTTGATTTGAGTGTGTTGATTAGAGGGCCTTTGCAGCTTGATCTCTAACTCCACAGGGGTTTGATTTGGACGGCGTCAATGCAAGGGCTTGCGCTTGATCTTGGATTGAACGTCAGGTATTGAGTTTGATCTACGCGAACGAACACGCCTTCAAGGGTCGCAGAGACTTGATCTTGAATCTGGAATGTTTGTTGCTTTGATCTTCGAGCGAGTGCCTCCACGAGCTTTGCGGTGGAGTCCGATCTTCCGTTGCTGCTGCAAGTGTCTTCGAGACTTGTTCTTGGAGCTGCCTTTGACTTCTTGAAGAACTAGAGCTGTTCTTGCTTAGAAAGATGCATTCGATCTTCTTGGCTTGTTGTGGAATTCTTCACTTCTGTTTGAGCTCTGGAATTCTGGCTTCTGAATTCTGAATTGTGATTTTTTTTTTGTGGAGAATGAGCTCCTTATATAGGTGAGGAAAAAGAGAAGGATCAATTCTGATTGGTTGATACAGATTTGATCTTATCTGCATTTATTTCTAGCAATTAATTAATAACTGCATCAACTTTATGACATGACACCATTTGATTGTCCATGAATAACTCATCTTTTCCACACAATTATTTCATGAGAAATAATATTAAATGGATTTAAAAGCTCTAGAATTTTACATGGCACAATTTGATAGGCCACGAATGAAGCATATTAAAATCATTTAATTTGATGATTTTAATAATTTACTAGACACATTTTGTGTGTCTACAATGTGTACCATTGATCACATGTAATTCGTGGTGGGCTTGGACTAGGATTGTGATGTAACATGCTGCTCTGCTCTGGCTATTAGAGCAGCCCTATCCATGAACCAAAATTGGTTCATGGGGCAAACTTTATCAAAAAATGGTGTGATATGCATTTAACCATGAACCATTTTTTGTTCATGGCCAAGCAAATAAGAGCAAACCATTTTTTGTTTGTGATTTTGCTCACAAACAAAGTGAGCAAAATCACAAACGGTTTGTGATGCTGGGAGTGGGACAAGTGTCCCACTCCCACCCCCCCTTTTTTTTTAATCAGTAAAAAAATTAAAAAAAAAAAAGTCTTGCAAGACATTTCACGTGAAGGCTTAAATGGGCTGATCAAATATTTGACCAGCCCATGGCAATGCGACACATGTCACATTGCTACTTGCCTTTAAATTTTAAAGATAAAATTGCAGATTTTATCTCTTGCTTTTTTTTTAAAAAAAAAAATATATTTTTGGATTTAATTTTTCAAGCTCTATTTATAGAGTCCAATATCGATATGCTTCCTCACCTCTCAATTTATTCTCCTCCTTCATTTTAAGCTTTCTGCAATGGCTAGTCCCTTTCAAAACGACCCTCAAACTATTAAATTTATTTCTTATTTAAAATTATTAATTATCAGTTATTAAATATATTTAAAATTATTAATTATCAATAATTAAATATATTAAAAATTATTAATTAGCAATAGTTATTAATTGCATTTACAATAAAAATAAAGTAAAAATATATTAAAAGTGGTTCATGGATAACTAGTTAGAATTGGTTTGTGTTCACAAACCACTATTCCATGAACAAAATTGCGAACCAAACCAAAATTTTGTTCATGGATAAGGGTGCTCTTAAGTGTCGGATAAAACACTCTCTTTCTAAATGTTTGGGGGTGGTGTTTTACTGCACCGCTGACGGCCGGAATTTAGATTTATTTTCTTTTTTGGTTTTGTTGTTTTTTAGTTTTGCCCGCATGGTACTGTGGTTTACCCGTATGGTCCCCTATCTCTGTTTTAGTGTTGGTTCTTCGCTATATTGTGCTATTGTACTTGTTAGTAGCACTCCAGTTACCAAGTGATTGAGTGTGCGAATCTTGATATCATTCACAGTATTTGCGAATTCTGGTTCAACATTTAAATTCAGTAAACTGTGGGAGTTATTTGCAATTAACCCATTGTGAATAGATATGTGAAAGTGAAATGAAGGTTTGTACCAGGACAAAAAAGCGAGATGCTCCTCAGCAACTGTAGCACTCCATTTCCATTGTATGACAAGAAACTATTCTCAGTTCAACGCCACCGAATTGGAATCGCCACCCGATTATTAACCATATCATCATCAATGGATTCTGCAACACAAACTCAGCAGCAGCAACCCAATCTCGGATTCCTTACCAACAACCCTTACTCGCCGCCTTCTTGGGCTTCTTCCCTCAATCCTCTTCCTTCTCGCATTTTTTCTCTTGGCCATGTAAGATACTAAGTTTTATTCTTTTCTTTTCTCTACACTACTACCATTATCATTGTTTTTATTACTGGGTTTCTGACTGATCCTTGTGTTTGACATCCTCTCTTAGTTTCCGACTCCAATTCACAAGTGGAACCTTCCCAATTTGCCAAACAACACTGAGGTTTATATCAAGGTAACTCTTTTCTTTACAAACTCTCTGTCTTTTACACAAGCGGTATTATACTGTTACTTACCCCGCTTGATAAACATGAAATCAAAGCTCCAATTGATTCAAGTATTATTATTATTGTTAATTTTTTTTTTAAATAAGGCTGGAATTTATTGTAAGTTCACTGGATGGAAATGACATAAGATTATGTATTCTGTGTTCTGCATGACATTAGTCTAAACTGCCTGAATCTATTGAATTTTCAACCTGTTGTTGTTTTTCTAAATTACTATGGAACGGTTCTTACAAGTTTTGGAATGATTATAACATTTAGTCAGTGGAAAAGGCCTGCAGATGTGTTGTAATGCAGGAAATGACTGGTTTGTTTATATATTATGTTGTGGTATACGGCAGAGGCGGTTGCTATTGATAGTTGTTTGCTAACTCATCTGAATGCTTATATATACTTTAGAGATATGAATGAGCAGGACTATAAAAGTTTGCTAATGCTTCTACGTATTCCACATAGCATATAAGAAGTGACTTATTTTGAAGCTAGCCATAGGTAGTGTATGCTTCTGTTGTACTTAAGATTTTTTAGTGTTTGCACACGCTTAATAATGTAAGTCTTGTGGTATAACTCAGCTTGGCTATTTAGGTTAAGTGACTTTGCCAGTTTTGGAATCGAGGATTCTCTGGTGCATTAACTGAACTTGGTGGATCTTTTTTTTTTTTTCTTTCTCGCCCTGTATGATTTCAATTCAAAGGATTTTTTTTTTTTTTTTCGATTCAGTTTTGCATTTCCAAGTCAACGTAGAGTAGTAGACTTTGGTGTTTGTGATTCTTGATGGCCTTATCTTTTGTCATATCTAGTTTGCAATTTTTGGATTGGACAGTTGAAACTCTCTGCTCTAATGCCTGGCCTTTTTCAATTGCTTTAGCGTGATGATCTTTCAGGAATGCAATTGAGTGGTAACAAGGTTAGGAAACTTGAATTCTTGTTGGCAGATGCAGTAGCACAAGGATCTGATTGTATTATAACTATTGGAGGGATACAAAGTAATCATTGCCGTGCTACTGCTGTGGCTGCTAAGTATTTGAATCTTGACTGTTATCTCATACTACGCACGTCAAAGGTACTTTGTTGTAACATATCATCCATTTTTTCTTCTCAGAAGTCAGAACATTTAGGGGGCTCTCCTTTCTTGATTTGTACTCAAGTTAGCAACCTTTGTGGTTTGCAGGTTCTTGTAGATAAAGATCCTGGATTGACCGGAAATCTCTTGGTTGAGCGTTTAGTTGGAGCACATATTGACCTTGTTTCGAAAGAAGAATACGCAAAAGTTGGGAGTGTGGTATGTGTGCATACTTCATCATCTAGCTGCTAGTTTTAGGATTAACTGCTCGACCTGCTTGCACTATCCTTTTCTCTAAATCAGTACTATATTGGTGAATTTAAATGCAAGTGAATCTCATCAATAATCTGTATTGTTATTGTGACTGGGGATGATGTGAAAGCATTGGTTAGAATTGGTGAAGGGTCCTTAAAATATGTGAATTCCGGATCCTTTGTTTTTTTTGAAACGGCAATTCCAGATCCTTTGTAATGCTGAAAATATTAAAGCGGGAGGATAGATCATTGTTGGAGCCCTGCTGCTTGTTTTACTTAAGCTTCATGAACTTCCTGTTGTCCTTTGCTGCTCATATTATGATTGCTTTTCACCTATGGTATCAGGCTCTTACCAACATTTTGAAAGAAAAGCTGATAAGCGAAGGGAGAAAGCCGTATGTCATTCCTGTGGGTGGATCCAATTCTTTAGGAACTTGGTAAAGCTCATCACTGCATACTATCTGTTTGCTGTACGCTTCAATATGACATGTACAGTAAAGTTTTGTTTGGGGAGCATTCTATTTTTTTTTTTCTAATTTACTTTTTCTAGGGTTGATGATTGAATAGTGTCACAAACTAAATCTATTAGTGAAAGTTACACGCAGAGGGTAGCACCATAAACACCTATGTTTAAACATTGTGAAGGGGGATAACATATTACGTTCAAGGCTACGTTGAACATATTCTGTATTGTTTGCCCATCTTGATTTAGTTGCAATTTGCAAATTGGACCAAATGAGCTGGATACAATGGTTTAACCTCTCTGTAGACTGAGCTCTTATGCATTAGAATGGTGGTTTTTGGTTCATTATCAGACACTCGTCCCTTCAAAACATTCCTTTGCCTCCCTTTGGAGAACATGGTTAAATTTATTTACCAATTGATAGTATACAGGAGCAGGATCTTATTTTTCTCTTCCCTTCTACTTCAGTATTATCTGTCTGGAGACATTCACATAATTGAAGATTCAAGTTTGGATTTTCAGGGGCTACATTGAAGCAATTAGAGAGATCAAAGAACAGTCACAGAAAGGGAATGGTGTCACATCATTCGATGATATTGTTGTGGCATGTGGAAGGTACTAGAGAGGCTCAGTTAAACATTTTGAATTTAACATCAGTGCACTTGTAAGTACTAGAGAGGCTCAGTTTATAATTAAATTGTGAAGTATACATGGTCTTAATAGTCATAAATTTATTCATGTCAAATTCTGGCAAGATGAACCAGGAGCAAAGATAGTAAAAAGTTAATCCTGCTCATTTATATCTTGAATATTTAATCAAGTTATGTGAGTTAAATCCACAATTTTATTTGATGTGATCCCCCTCCCACCATTTTTTTGTTTTTCATGGATCTCAAGATTGACTTCCTGTTTTCCAGCGGAGGCACGATTGCTGGTTTGTCAGTTGGGTCTTCGCTGAGCAATTTGGGAGCTAAAGTATGCAACTCATATTCCTGTGTCTGGTCCAGTGCCCAATGATTTTGGAAATAAGTCATCATTTTTAATAAATATTAATCACAGGTTCATGCATATTGTGTATGTGATGACCCCGAGTACTTCTATGACTATGCTCAAGACCTGCTCGATGGACTTGAAGCCGGTGTTAGTTCACGTGATATTGTCAGCATTCAGAACGTGAGTTTCATGCTTCAATAACTTTGAGTTCTGACTTTTGGTGAAGTGTTAGGTGCATTCCTCGAATTTGTACCTGTCTTACAATTAGACTGATTAACACAAGTTCCCTCTCCCTTTTTATTTCATTTCTGTTTCTCATTGCAACCTGTTCTTCTACTGCTATGATTTTCTTAATCAGTCAATGCTCTCGCATCTGCCTGCATATCTTTTGATTCTCTACAGGCCAAAGGTCTCGGGTATGCTATAAATACAGCCGAGGAGCTAAATTTTGTCAAGGAGATTGCGGAATCCACAGGTGTTATTCTTGACCCAGTCTACAGGTATAGGGTTTCCTTCTTTGTTATTCTGTACAGACTATTCTCAAAAAATGCATGTTGCTTCCTACTTCCTTGAGGCATTGTTTTGGTGATTCATCTATTATGCAGTGGGAAAGCTGTTTATGGAATGATGCGGGACATGCGTGAGAAGCCACAAGACTGGGAAGGAAGAAAAGTTCTCTTCATACACACCGGGGGCCTGTTGGGGTTGTTTGACAAAACGGAGCAGATGGCCTCATTAGTTGGGAACTGGCGTAGGATGGATATACACGAATCTGTACCCCGGAAGGAAGGCACTGGCAAAATGTTCTAAATCTATAACACAAGATTGATGAAAGTTCTTTTTATTTGGTGCTCCAGCTTTAAAAGTCTCATTTCTAACTTGCAGCAAGACTTGTGTAATAAGGAGACCCTAAATCCATCTATTATGCAGTAATCTGTATAATCCACACTCCCATTTTTATTATTAAATGGAGATACATTTTGCATGTAAGAATTAAGATGTCCATTATAGTTTTCAAGTCCCAGGGATCTGTTTTCGTGTCAAGAAAAGATCCAAAGCCCGGCACTTTGCTCATGCTCAAAGTAATTATGTACACAATACATCTTTAACCTATGGCGGAGCTGTCATCTTCTCGAGCTTCCAAGCTCTGCCGCGGGATAACGGAGCTTTCCGCCCTTACAATCCATGACATTTTTTTTTGATTTTTAATATACTTTTTTGAATTATAATTTATCTCTAACTCCAATTAAAACTAAAGGGAATATCCTCTTGGTCACAAGTTCAATTTCATGGGGATCGAATTTATGGGATTTATGCCTTATGAGTTGTCGCAACTTGCTTCGGTTTCAATATATGTAGGTCTGTGGGTTTTACCCAATGCACACCCAAAGACTAGTGGCTACGGGTTCCCAATGCCATCAAAAGAAAATAAAAATAAAAATAAAAATAAAACGTGAGGGTAGTAACTTAAGAAACATAAACACCAAATAGTATGTCCAGTTGTGTATTTTACAAGTGGAATACATTCTACACCTACCGTTAAACTAAACGGTGAGGTGATTTTTCGGATAATATAGTTAGAGCTTTGGACGAATTGTGTGCGCTTCAATCAAATTTAACGGATTATGATTCAGGTTAAAGGAGGGAGCGAACAGTCCGTCTATTTCTAAAACCGAAAAAATATTTTTGTATTTTAGAGTGCGTCATGTCCAATTAAATTACTCAATATTCCCTTTAATTAAAATGGATTTTAGCTTTTTGATTCTTTGAAACAGGTCCACAGTCTACACTGTACTCCTCTACATGACTACATCTAGAGAGCGATTCTAGAACACACACTTGAGTCGCAAACATTTCCCGCCAAAATCCATCCCTCTTTCACAAAAATCAGACCCTCTGCCGCCCTTTCCAGTCACCGCAAATCTGGTAATCGCCGTCGGAGAGCAACGATGAGCCAGGCAATCAGAAAGAAGGTGCAAAGGAAGTTCAAAATGAGGGGTTACACCCTCAAAATCGAAACCCTATCCGAAATCCTCGGCTTTCTCAGCCGCTTTCCTGAAGACGCCGAAGACGAAGCCCTAGATCTCCTCCTCGACGAGCTCCACCACGTTACTTGTAATCACTAGCTACACCTTTCTCCAATTGCCCCATTTTCAGTTCTACAATTATGTTCTAACATTTCAATTTGTTTTCTCAGTGAAATCATCGATACTGGATAAGGAGCCGTTGCAGAGAGTGGTGAGCCTTTTACTGGAAGCTGAGGCTGCAGTCGGCGAGGATACTCCGATTAGTAATGCGTCTGCCTTGAGGATAATTAACGCTTTTGATTTCCCCAAGTTTCAGTATGATCCGATTAAGAAATCGTTTTACAAGTACGTCCTACTCGTCGATTTAGCTTTAGTAAATTGGATTTTGTTTTTGCTGCTGTATTGTTGATGTTAGATCTTGAGTGAATTTTTAACCATTTTATATGCTTAGGTCTATATGTTTTGTGCTTCTATCTGAGAATACATGTATTTATATAATTCATGCATTAGTTTGTATGATTACTTCACAAACTTTTTGCAGATATACGAAGAATCTTCCCGTTCATGGTGATGCGTCAGCTAAATGCACATTGTACAGGGATAGGTTTCTCTTGTTGTCTCAAAGGTTGCCTCGTGATAATGGGATAGCTGGTCATGGCAGCTGTCAGGTATCACCAGTAACTTGAGACCTTGCTACACGCATACATGTTGCTTACTCCGTAGGAAATCTTCTAAATCTTTTACATCGAGATTATGACACTACAAGCTTCATTTCAATTTTTCAGATCTCGCCGATTCAATCTTTGGTTGGTCAAATTGGACAGAACAGATGGGTGATGGGTCTCATATCTCAGCTGGAGGATGGTCATTTCTCCTTGGAAGACTTGGGAGCTTCTGTGGAAGTAGATTTGTCTAATGCAATATCCTTTATGTGGCAGTTATTACTTAATCTAGCAGTGCATCATGCAATATGATGTTTTAATTGGGCCTCAACTGGATAACGTGATTTATGGATTCCTATATTAAATTCCCAATTTGAGTGTTTGTCCCCACCCTTGGCTATTTAGGCTGACCTTCCACTTTGTCCTCTGAATTGATAGTTTTCTGATATCATTTTGTTGTGCTTTGAACTCATATATAGGGTAATGTTTAAGATAAGTCGATCAGTGGACATTGCCATCGCGTTTAATAAAATTCATTCTGAAGCATATTGGCAGGTTCAGATGTTGAACTAGTGTATATACATGAATTTTTACAATTTCCTTAACTTCTCTTACAGAATAACTACAGGGTTCTTTACAGAAAATACTATAGTATTAGCTGAAGGTGAACTGCGTTTGGACGGCATTTTTCAGGTCTGTGCTTTGGTTCGCCTTGAGCATGCAAATGCAGTCTCTTTATTTCATCTAGACCTCTCCCTCTGTTATATTAAATCAAATCATATGGAACCACCTTCCACACACAACACCCCCCCCCCCCCCCCCCGGCTTCCTTGAAAAAATATATAAAGAGAAAATAACAGACACATAAAAGAGAGCAGAAAATCGTGGCTGTAGTGTTGCAATTGTAAAATGGATGAACAATATGGGTGCTAATGAGCACAAGGCGGTGGTCCATCCAAATTGTGGGGGTCAAATGATATATCTAGCCCTGATAAGGGCCTTATTTACATATCTTAGTCTAAGTAAATAATTTGAAATTCTGAAGGATTATTTTTATGGAAGTATAAGTACAAGATTTCAATATACTGGTCCTCTCTCTGCCACTATCCCACCTTTTTGGGTCAACCTGCTATTCGGGATTGAACATTGATTTGGACAAAAAGGATGCTAGCAAAGTTCACTGGAAGCGAGGAAGTGAAAAACGATAATGCCCAAAGCCTTTAAATTTTGACTCAGTTTAAAATTGTTCTACGTGTTTTTCTTTCTTTCGTAAGAATCAAGTTGAATTCTCTAGAACTAAATGCAACTTGACTTGCAGGTTAAAGCATGTGGATTTCTCCCTCTGGAGGACCGTGACAAATCACATGCAGTGTCCTCTGGAATTGATTTCTTTGGTGGTGGTTCATTTACACAAGAAGAGACCGTATCCTTATTACCTTGCTATTAAAAGTGATATAAATAGATATGTTTCTGTTTTTCTTAACACTCTCTACAGATTAAACTTTCAGAATTGGAGAAAGGGGCAGTGAATGACATGTTTGTTGTATTGTCTGATGTTTGGCTGGACAGTGAGGATGTATGATCCCCCTCCCTCACACCCATTACTTATTTATTTTGTATGAGTTTCTTCTGGATATGATAACAAATATTAATTGCTCCATTCTCCTATCCTTAGAGAAGACTCTGGCAAAAGTTGAAACCGTCCTCAGTGGCTATGAAAATCTTGATGTGGTCCCATCTCTTTTTGTTTTCATGGGGAACTTCTGTTCACGTCCGTGCAACCTTTCTTTCGCTTCTTACTCCAGTCTCAGGTTAATTTTTTATGTCTATACTTTTTATACTTACCATATATTGCAGAAATATTGACTGACAATTCCCATATGCAGATCACAATTTGGAAATCTAGGAAAGATGATTGCAGCTCATAACCGACTAAAAGAGCACAGCAGATTCCTTTTTATTCCGGGTCCTGATGATGTAGGTGAGTTGCATGAACAGTTTCTTGTGGTCTTGAAATGCTTATATGCATTATGCATTTGTCAAAGAAATACCCATTTTATTTTGCAGGACCTTCAAATGTTCTGCCCAGGTTACTGCCGAAATACATATATGAGGAATTTCTGAATCATATACCAAATGCGGTGTTCTCAAGCAATCCTTGCAGGTCTAATCTAACTTCCCAAGTAAATTTTAAGAATCTGTATATTAATCTCGGCAATGCCAAGCATTGTTATACTTGCCCTTCAAATTGTGGTAGCTATCTTTTGTGCCAACCTAAGTTTTTCATATTTCCTATGCAATTGCAGTTTTGTTATCTGTGCCATCATATGTTTTGTGTCCTGAAGTAAACCTGTCATGTTGAAACAGAATTAAATTTTACACCCAAGAAATTGTTTTTCTTCGCCAAGATATGCTTTATAGAATGCGCCGGTCATGCCTCATCCCACCTTCAGCTGATGACACAAGTGATCCCTTTGAACATGTGAGTCCCTTCCTCTTGATATCCATAAACCTTTGTGGTTGATTGTATCATGTCTCACAGTGAATTTATTCGTCCTTTTGCAGCTTGTCGCTACCATAACTCATCAAAGTCATCTTTGCCCTCTGCCTTTGAGTGCACAACCCATCATATGGAACTTTGATCACTGTCTTCACCTATACCCAAATCCACACACGGTAATACATTTCTTTGTCAGCAAAACTGTTGAAATAAATATACAACTCATGATTAGCATAATGCTTGACCTCAAACAATATTTAATTTCTATACAGATTGTCTTGGCAGATAGAAGTGAGCAGAAGGCGGTCAAGTACACAGGAATAACATGCTTTAATCCTGGTTCTTTTTCCAATGACTCCACTTTTGTGGCATATAGACCGTGTTCTCAGGAAGTCGAATTATCAACCTTGTAAGTACTCATACAATTTGTTGTAAACAAGTTCCTGGGGTTTCCTCAACTGTGCCTTCAGTCCTAGATGGAAACCAGTTGACCATTGATTTGCATTGTCTCTGTTCTTCACCTTGCTCAACTGGGAATTACTTTATTGTATTCTATTAACAAAGTTCTTACAGTCATATTTTCCTTGTGACTTGCTGTGGTATTCTTTTGTTATATTATATAGGATTTCACAAGTACTCTGTACCCCCCCCCCCCTGAAATGTGTTAGTAATTGTTTGGTTACAAGATGAGTATGCATCTGCTTTTTTTTTTTTTGGGACTAACTAATGGGGTGCAAATCGACTTGTTGGAATATTTTGTGAGATGCCATAAGTACTTTGTGCTCGCCGGAAATGTAGTTAGTAATACTTATTAGGTCACTAGATCTAGATGACTATGTATCTTTGTTTCCTCTTTGGAACTAATATGGAAATAGGAATCCAACACAAAAATGAGATGATCCAAAAGTTTGAAGCTTAACAATCATTGGATACTGGAGAGTAATAGTAATTGATGTTGCAAGGAATTAAGCAGCTCACACTTCTCACTTTTAACGACTTATTTCTCTTCTGCACTCAAATTCTCGATCTAGATTTGAAGTATATATGTATCATACTTTTGCATACAATGTACCAATATATCTGGAGGCAATATAAGTATGCATACTTGTATGTAGCATGGATTATGCTTGTATATGCGTTGTATGTGTGCGTGTAAATATATAATACCATGTTATTTCAAATATCAGTTTCCGTAAAGTTAGTATGTAGTGAGTATGCATACTTGTATGTAACTTGGATTATGCCTGGATATGCGTTGTATGTGTGCGTGTAAATATATAGTACCATGTTATTCCAAATATTAGTTTCAGTATAGCCAGTATGTAGGCTTATACCTAATTCAATACACACATGGACAAGGAGAATGCTAGATTAAAGCAATGATGAACTTCTGAGTAGGACACAAGAAGTAAAGTACTCAAGGATAGCCAGATCAGAATTGAGATAATAGAATAAGTCAAATAATACTTTACCACTGGGATGAAAGAAAGTGCATGTTTCACACGAACTGGGATTACTTAATCCGACTAGTAATTACCACTTTTAAAGTGAAGGTGGCAAAAATAATTGTGTTGTGAATGTGCTCTTTGGTTATGCAAAACTCAGTGAGGCAATAACTATGACTCCTTTACCCCTTTATCAACAATATGCGCGTGTTGCAGGCTCTGAGTATTAAAATAGACTAATCTTGAGCTAACAAAGTTTGTACCAAGATTAGGCAATCAGCTCGATGGCAATGCAATGTTTCTGTACATTGGTAAAACACAAATTTTCCATGATGGTTATATGAAGAAAAGAAGCAAGTATGATAGAGTACCATATAGGGTTAGTAAATTCCTGCTAATACTTTAAAGAAGCATTTATATTTGTCAAACATTTATAATAGTACTGATTAATTGTTTCTTAGTTGCTCTCAAGAGTATATCTTAAGTGGTTTAAGTTGTTGCACTTCATATTCTGTTAAGCATCATGATTTTATTTTTGACTATGATAGATAAGAAATTTAATAGCATTGCGATTTACTGTACCTTTGTGGAAAATAACGTGGCAAAAATTGAGGCGACATTATACCAAGTAAGCTTTCTGATTGGTAAACATATCTTTCTTGTTGTCAGTGGCCTTCTTCTTGAGTAATGTGGAAGCATCTTTTGCTTCCTTTTACTTTAAATCCCATATGTTATTGTTTGCGACTGCCGGCATTAAATGTACTGGAATAAGTCATTTCAAATGTGTCAAAAAATAATCATCATCAACGACTATGAATTTGTTGTTATATTCAAAACTTTAGCCGAAAGGTAAGACGTTGAATGGATTTCTTCATCTCATGATCTTATCTCAATATGTGAGAAAGATTTTTGCGTGCGTGTGACAGTATTTACTGGCTAAGAGTCAAATATATCTGTTTCGTTTGCTTTTATCACCTTTCTTCTTTTTTTTTTTTTTTGTCAAAATATTTGCCCAGTAGCATAAATAATTTCTATGAGCGGTTCTATTATTGACTATTATGTGTATCCAACATATGAAATAGTCAAAATTTTCCGTTTTATTTGCTTTAATTACTGTGTTTTTCAAAATATATGTCCAGGAGCATAAATATTCTGTTAGCGGTTCCATTATTAACTAGTATGTGTATGAGTGTATCTATGTATAAACTTTAACTAATTACTTTTAAGCTCCATGTTTTCTAGAGTTAGTTTTCTGTATAGTTGAGGGCAAAAAATAGTTGTTGAGAAAGTGTCCAAATATAGAAATGTATGAATTGGTAAGCAGGCAGTGCAAAGGTGTTATATACCATCAGGGTTAGTATTAAAGCTCCTTTAAAAGGAATGTATCCAAATGGCAACAAGGACTTTTAATTCTACATCTTTATCATCTACCTACTATCCAATATCCATAATCCCAAAAGTGAGTTCTACTCAATGAACATGTCATTAGTTAGTGCTTGATTAATAGTTTTCTGTGTTTAAGCTCTCAGAGGAAATGCCTATTTACATGATTAAGAAGGGGGTAAGCGGCGAAAGACATGGGATAAGATTCTAGTTATGAACTGATGATGATGTGAAATATGACAATCACATAGTAGCTGCACTAATGTCATTAGGTCAGGTGGTTGTATCCTTGACATGATCCCTAGAAAACCAAGATTCCCGTTCAAATGGTTCGGATGTTAGCTTTCATGTGGTGTTGTAGTTGGGAAGTTCAGATTACTTCTTGAATGAGAAACCATGTGTGCCAAATGGAGTGTGCTCTTAAGTCAAATCAGGTGAGATGCAGAGGTAGAGTCTAACTAAATCAGTCAGAATTCCACCCAAATTGAACTGAAAATTATACCTGTACAAGTTAGGTTATTTGATGTTGATTTTGTCTTTGGATAGTGATTTGCCATGTAGACTGAGATTACATAGAATTTATGTTGTTGGATTTATAATCAATTTGGTGACAGTACTGTACAACAGTTTATGTACACTTGTGACTTGCATACATGATTCATTATAGTTTTTACTGTAAAAAAAAAAGAGGATTAATTACTGTTGATCAGTAACTGTGTATAGTAGGTAATGCTGGTGAACAGTCCACAAAGTCCTCCCTTGTCCATCCTTCATGCAGTTAGTCTACTGCAATCCCAAACTGACACTCATTCTTCATTAGCTGAGTATTTTCATGGTATCATAACATTTTTACTTATTTGCATCATTATTTGCATTAATGTGAATAGCATTCATTGTTACTAATTCGCTTCATTCTTAACATTTGTTTTCTTTTTGAAAGAGGAAAGTCAAGTAGCAGCAGTATAATAATACTATTAGAAGTGATAGTTGCCAGTCTCAAAAGGAAGGTATAAAAATTGTGGGTGATTAATCGTTATATGAAGTCTGATGGAAGTTCATGGTCACTGTTTCATTTATATTGATCATATATATGCATTGTTTTATAAGAACGTTGAGATTACTGGTAAGAAGATTCAGTACCTTAAGTAAGGTCGCCAGTTTGAGACTGATGAATCGAAAACAATATTTATAGTCATTCCTATTGGGGTATTCAGGATCACATTGTTAGGACTAGGGACATGAAACAAACATGAAAATGAATTGTATAATGAGTAAAAAGAATATTAATATATGAGATGAAGGGAAAGTTAGGCCAACAGTCAAAAACTAAGAAGTGTCATTGAAAAGAGAAAAGGGGTATTGCTTAGGTAGTTTGAGGATGTTGAGAACTAAGTTTAGTTTTCCCTTTACAGTTATACTAACAAAAAATTTGTAGGTATAACAAGTCAACTACAGGAGGAAAATTTTGTAATATAACTTTCTTTTCCTTTCTGTTTTCTCTTGTCATCCTAGCTTACTTGTGCACTAGTATTTTGTCACAAATTTGCATATACAGTACAATCATTATGTGGACATGCCTTTTTAGTATTATAACGGAGTCATTTATGAATGAAACATTTTTTTATTAATTGGAACTATTAATATCAAATTGCAATACCTATCTATTTTTGGAAACACGTTTTATGTCACTATGTAACACTGGTATAGGATATTTTTGTATGATACCAGAAGATTCATTTTATGAAATTCTTTTTGCTGGCTCATAGTATTTGGTCCGTGTTTTGGGCTTCACCGCATTTATTCATTATCACACACTTGTATATTCTGTTCTGTCTCATGTAACATGGGATGGATGAACAGCCTTTTCAACCCTTTGGGGTGGGTCGCATCGTGCACAGTGAGGGGAGGCACACTAGGCCTCCCCCATGGTTGAGAAAAGGTGGACGAACAAATATATATTTAATTTAAACATTTAGCCCCAATAAATAAGGACATTTTTAGCAAGTATCCCAGGAGTTTGTATGTGTGTTTGTTTGTGGTTCTTGCTGCTTGAAAAAGGGTTAAAATGAATTGTTTATATCCAGAATATGTCTTCAGTCAAGTATACTAAAATTTGCTGTTATGGGTAGGACTAAATTGAGGGAGTTACTTGTCTACTTTTTGCCCCACTTCATCTGGTTCCCGCCTCTGGCAAGTTTGTAAATAAATAAGTTGTGACATAAACATGAAAATGAGTAGTAGTTGTATTTTTAACCTTAAGGTGAAAGTTAACTGGAATATAATCCATCGACCGATAGGCTACCATATACAAGTCGAGTGATGACCTTGTTAGCATCAGATGTAGAGGTATCAACCAAATAATTGGTACTACTACTACTAGTAATGTATGTAGTTAAAACAAAATCTTCTCAACCTTAATAAATTAACTTTTCGCCTTCTTCTTCTGCTGTTGTTAAGTTGTCATGTAGCTCGTGAATTAAGTTAGGGACCTTAAACAGACGAAAAGAAAGAAGATTAATTAGGCAATCATATTATTGGGGTTTGGTTTATTAAATGCTGTTTGTGTTGTGTCTGATTCAGTTCGTTAATCAGAAGAGAGATTGTACTACTGGAAACTGTATAATACAATCAATATCTAACTAATTATTAAATTATTTATTCAATTAGGTGAATGATCTATTCATAAATGCTCATTTCCTAAGGTATTTGGTTTGGCTCATATGCTATTGCATTTTAAGTGGATTCCCAATATAGCATCGCTAGTTATTTGTCAATTTCTTAATTTAATTCACGTTCTTTCCTCCCTCCCTATTTCTTTCTTACAAAATTGACAAATGAATGTTAAAATGCTCCATAGAAGTTAGTCGATAAAATATGGAGTATTTTTTTAGATTTTGTTTTCTGTACGTGGTAGAATGTATAAATAATGAATCAAGTGTTTATATTTTTTATATATGATTAATCTTGTTCTTTTCAGACGAAAATCTAGAAAATACAGATAGTCGGGTTCGATCTTGGAATGTCCCAATGCATTTTTTTAGGGGATGAGTTCATGCTAGGAGAGGTAATCCTAGTCCCCACGTAAAATTAATTCGTAATTTTCATTTGAAAATGCATGATGGTTTTCAGTTCGGTCTAGAATTAAAATCTCATCAGAACCTGAATCATAATAAATCTGTATATAATATTTCAGTACGTTCTTCTAATTGTTGACCAATTATTAGCGTCAATAACAACACTACCAAACTTTCAGTTAGTCATTAATTTATATCAATATTCTTTTGTTTTTATTGTATATGCTACTATTGTATCGTGGTGCCATTTCTTGCAAATAAGTAATAACTAGATTGTTGTTCATTTTTGTTGTACCATATATAAGTATACAACCACGAAATCTACATCTGGCCAAAACCTATCGGTGTTTGTACTTGCCATTTTAGTATACTGCATGCGGAACACATTTAATTAATTAATTGGGATTTCTTTTTTAATTGAAAGAACAAATCTAACTATTATACTCCTGGTTGTTTACCACTTTATAACTCTAACATCTATATTATCTTGTGCCTTGATCATCGGAGTTCTTCCGTGCTACTCCAACACCAACTTTTCTCCAATGTAAAAACTAACTAGCCTATATGATGTGCTTAGGTAAAAGAGCTTACTTCATAATTTAACTGAAAAGGATTTTACATCAATTTTTTCTAAACAACTAAAAGATTTTATTTACCAGATCGAACCATAAGAAATGCTACAATCCCTCGTTGTTGATTGTACATCAATGCCTCGTAATATATTTTATAGATCAACTTATTTTCATAGAAACATGTGGTGGAATCTCATTATGCAACATTTGTGGTCAAAGTCGAATTCGTTAGTTTACTTGTACTATAGATATGCTATAAAATATTCTAACACTCGAATTCGTTAGTTTACTCGTACTATAGATATGCTATAAAATATTCTAACACTCTTTGGTTATTTAGTTATTAAGTTGGTTTTTTTTAATTTTTTTACTTCCGTTGGATAAGATTGTTGTTAGATGAATCCTCTAAACTCTGTTTACTTTAACCTTATCACTAAATAAAAGGCATGCAGTGTTACTAGTATTTAGATAAGTTATTTACATTCTGTTTGAGATATGGAAAAAAATGGACCAAACCCCCTCAACTATTACTCTGTTGAGAATATGCCCCCCAAACTAATAAATTTGGTGATTAACCCCCTCAACTATCATGTTTTTGAGATAATGCCCCCCATGTTAAAAATTTAATAATAAACTCTTAATAAATCAACCAAATATGTTAATTTTTTAGATGTTGTCATACAAAATTTATTTTTGTCGATTATCATGATGTTTAAGTGTTGTTCACACTTTATTTTATAGTTTTGAAATAATTTATAATTAGTTCATCATCCATTACTTTTATTACTATTTTTTATTAAATGTTTTGAAAACATTTTGACACGAATTGGTTTTATTTTATAATGTAAACAAATATATAAAAAATGTTGTGAAACTATACTTAAAGTACTTTGATGATAAATATAATATTATTTATATATTTTTTTCAATGTAATTTAAAGTAATTTGTGGCAAAAATAACTTGAAAAGACCAATATAAAGTAATTACGGAGTAAATATATTTTGTAATTTTTTATGTGTCATGTGAAATATAACTTAGTAACCATGAAATATGAATAAATATTTTTATGTGTTGAATATATAAAATTTAAACACCTACAAATGTTATTTTATCTATTTATTTAACTAAAAAATTCACTTTAGGGGGCATTGTCTCAAACATATAATAGTTGAGGGGGTTAATCACCAAACTTATTAGTTTGGGGGGCAAAATTTCAAATGAGTAATAATTTGGGGGGTTTGATCAATTTTTTCCTTGAGATATTATATAAAAACTAGTTTAGATGTATAGTTGATTTCTGTTTGATGAACAAGACCTTTGATTAGCATGACCATTAATCATTATCTTCGTAATTCAGTCTGTTTCTTTGTTGTGCTGACATACCTGGTGAAGATTATTCATGAATTCTTGCGTTTATGAGTTAGTATTTAGTTGCTTAATTTGCTATTTTTCATTATTAGTTTTTGCATCCGTAAAGGAAATATACATGTTCCAAATTCAGGGAATTACAGAGCCATAAACAACAAGTATCTTATAATGAGCTAACTTGGTTAAATTGGATAGCCATAAAGAAGTGTGCATATTGATTTGTATTACTAGATGATGTTATAGAATAACTATTTAAATGGAATAAAATGATCAAAATCTAGTTAGTTCTCATTTAGGTTAGAAAAGTAAGATCAGTTAAGCACAGGTGTAAACGCATTACGAATCAGTAGTATGATTGGCTTGTGTAGAAATGAAATAATGATGATACTATAATTATTATGAATTGCACGAACCATTATTTAACTATTTACTTCAATCACAATTAAAAAAAAAACAAACTATATTCTTATAAACATTACATATATTATTAAGTAAAATGTTTATGTTACTAATGAAATGTGTTTTTTGTACATAAAGAACATCTATGTTTGTAAGTAAATACCATATACTTTCATTATTAAAACAACTCTTGTATTTATCAATTTATTTTTATATTTGATGCCAATATATTTGCTCATTATTATTATTATTTTATTAGAAGAAAAAAATGAAAAAGGAAAAGAAAAATGGAGAAGAAATGAAGTTGAGAAGCGAGCTAGGTGGGTATTGTAGGTTGGAATTTTTGGAAGATGTTGAAAGGAGAACGACATCTACCCCACCAACAAAAGCTAGCACCATTACCATTCCTCCCCCTCTTTCTTCGCTCCACTTCTCTCTAAACAGAATTCTTTTAATTCCACACATGCAACACATCTGTATCTATATCACATGTTAATTACATATATGCCACACACGGTTTTGTAATATTATCGATTATCTTATACTTTTATCCTTTTAAAAGGTGATCAATAAGATATATTTATAATGTAATAGTGGCTGATCGAGTAGTAAGAGTGTTGAAATAGCACATGAGAGATTACGAGTTCAAACCACAACAGAGACATAGGAGAGTACTTAGATTTGACCGGTTAAAATAAAATAGTTTAACTACAATAAATAAATATAAATATGTTGAATGAACACGTACAAGGTATCTCATTAAATCATTGAATCCTACGGTTTAATCCGCTCGCTATATTTTTAACTTGATTTCTCCCTTTTGGTGTATACCACATATCATTCACTTATGTTTTCCTTTTTAAATATGGGCAAAATACGAACTACTACCTCCATCCTAGAAAAGTTTATCCATTTTGACTTTTTTTGGTCAACAGTTTTCAACTTTAACTATAAATTACTCTTAAATTGTAACGGTAAAATATATAACAAAATTACATAATGAAAATTTAGGATGTAATGTTTCATGATATAATTTTGTTATATAGTTTAGCATTATAATTTAAGATTAATTTGTAGTCAAAGTCGAAAACTGTTGACCATAAAAATTAAAAATGGGTAAAGTTTTCTGGGACAGATGAGTACTCTTTTTTTTGTCATTTTAGTACAAAACATATACTGATATTTATTTTACAGATAATTTTACACCACTTTTATCCAAATCATTTAATTACCTGAAATAATTTCCAATTTCATCTACCTTTTATCAGCTACTGCAAGTCGATGGTTTCGTCAAAACATAAATAGTAGAGAAATGAATAACATTAATTTCTAGTATTTCTTTTGGTAAAGTGAAAAGAAAAAGTAGTTGATGATATTATAAATCTGTTAGCCTAGATGTTGCATCAATGTTAAGGTGTGGTATAGCTGCTCTTTAACGGAAATCACCATATATCATCACCTTTTATTTTCTTTCATGCTTGCTTGCTTATATATCTAACCTAACCAGCTAACCATCTTATATATATGTATCAACCTATTCATCTATCTCTCTAACTTGTTACTAGCTACCTAGCTAATTAACTTCTCTCTGTCTCATCTCATCTTTTATGTTCTTTCTCATCAAACTAGCTATCTATCTCATCATATATTGGAGATCTTGGAGCTTTCTTCAGTGACTTTGGTTGCATCGATCATCGGTAGACCTGATCTTCTCAGGTGTTGATCATTGATCGATCTAAACGTTTTCAAGTGAGAGAGGAAGGAGCTAGCAACGTTGTCTTAAGATCGAAGTTCTTGAATTTAGGGTTTTCTATATCTAGCTAGCTAAACAAGGAAGTTTTGTGCTGGATATTCATACAAAGCGGTTGGAGATATCATCGTCATCATCGATCCATCGATCATGTGTAGTAGAGGTCACTGGAGGCCAGCAGAGGATGAGAAGTTGAGGGAGTTAGTTGAAAGATATGGACCTCATAACTGGAATGCCATTGCAGATAAGCTACAGGGTCGATCAGGTACAATACACACATATTCATTTCTATACTTTTCTTAATTAATTTCCTTTCTCTAAATTTTAACTAAAACATTTAAAATATATATGAAGAAAAATCGACCAATATGCATCCAAATATGAATTTGTGAATGCAAACTCTTGGGTTCATTTTGTTAGAAAGAAAAAGGAAGCAATATTATAAAATGATGTTTTCATTATATATATATGGTGATGATAGCGCATGTATACCATTTTTAGTAGATGCAATTAATCATGCAAAATCAATAATTTATTGCTTTAAGTAAATGAAATATATACTGAAATTTAATACAAATATTTGATAGTAGACACAAGAGTTAAAACATAAATTATATTCTTTTTAATTTGTTAACTATATATACAAGATACAGAATTACTCGATAATATTTTGCAAACTAAATAGGTTTATTACATCTTAAAGCTAGAATTAATAAATAATACTAGTACTGGTAGCTAGTAGAATATTACATCAAGTTAGATTACCAAGCAAGATCATACTATATATACTAAATAAATGCTAGAGATCACCATCACAACAACAAACACATCTGCCGAATGATGTAATATAACATCCACATTCAGATTTCAGACTCTGAACTGCAAGCTAATATATATATCTCAGTTTTTTGAAACCATGAAATAATTAGCATGAGAATTAATGTAAATGTTGTGCCGAAGCATGATATCATATGAAGAGTTGCATACGTACGAAAGAATCATACTCATATACTGATCCAATTGCGCTGTGTTTGGGATATTAGAGCATAATATGCGTGAATCTAATATTGCCAATCAAGCGACATTAATATAACTTGCATGCATGCACACATAATTGATCAGAGGATTTGCTAAAGATAAAAACTATATAATGAAATAATATTATTTTTTTATTCTTTTTGAGAAATGAATGAAATATCATTCTTTAATACATGTTGAATTGTATATCAATGAAATTTATTATATTGTGATATAAGTAAATACTTCAACATGTATACTATTTTATATATATGTGTATATCTTAAAGTATGCTGATACATTTTATACCAGGTAAAAGCTGTAGGCTAAGATGGTTTAATCAACTTGATCCAAGAATCAATCGTACCCCTTTCACGGAGGAGGAAGAGGAACGGCTTCTAGCATGCCACCGCATTCATGGCAACAGGTGGGCTATAATAGCCAGACTATTTCCAGGGCGAACTGATAATGCTGTCAAGAATCACTGGCACGTTATAATGGCTCGAAAATGCAGAGAGACATCCAAAATATTTGCCAAAAGGTTGAGAAGCAGTGACCAAGACCAATCATCTTCATCAAAGGCCGATCAAAATAATTTCTCAAGCAGCTTTAGCTCACCTCTGCTTGTTAACAAGTTAATACCAGCGGCTACACAAAGATTCGAGTATCCTTTAACACTAAGTAATTACCCTTTGCTCCCTCACTGGAAGGACTTCCAATCTTCGCAGAACAAGCTGATCAACGAGTACTGCATCAAGACCAAGGATATACATGATCAAGGTAATTAATAATGGGCAAGATTATTATCATGAATAAATTTGTTTCATATTCTCTAGTCTAGTTATTTAACATCAGCATTTCATATATTTGATTTACAAAACATGGCTTGAACATTTTTTTTGTTTTTACTTAACATGGAAAAGAATCAATATAGTAGTCACTTTTTGTGAGTGAAATGTTATTACAAGTGTAGATAACTTGCAGGTTATGTAACTCATGCTAGCTCATAAAAATGGGATGATATCATTATAACCTAAATAAAATATGTAAGCAATTGATCTTGTTGAGAAAATAAGTTATAAAATGGGAATTTTGGATTAATATTTTGCTTGCATATTATGAAAGTCATAGACATATGGATTTTATTATCAAGGTAGAAATAGTTTGAAGTATCTAATCCATATGGATAGTGTAATATAATAAAGGCATATCATGAATCAGTGCATATTTATAGCATAATATATGCATGTTAAGATTATATCATTAAATAATATCAAGTACTGAAAATTTAATTTGGAATTTATATATGTTTATGGTATGTACAGATCAAAGGAGTAAAGCTGCAGTGGAGTATTATGATTTTCTGCAACTGAATGCAGACTCAAACAAGAGTGAAGTGATAGACCATGCAAAGAAATCAGAACACAATAGCAACGAAGAAGTCGAACAGACACAGATTCATGTGAACGATCAGGAACAGGATGTTGCAACTGCTGCTGAACATGTACCACCCTTCATAGATTTCTTATCAGTGGGGTCAACTAATCCAACCTCATGATCAGCTTCTTGACAATATCAATCAATCATCGTCGTCTGACTTTAAATTAGTTCTTAATTTCTCCTCCTTGTATCGATCAAATTATGTTACAAAAATCACATATACAATTTAATTACCTGTTTATTAGTGCGATATTTCCTCTAACTAGCTAGGATTCAAAGAGTGCTTTATGTCCATGCATTAATATTAATGGACAAAGAAACCAATGTCTCTGTATATGTGGATTGACATAGATTTATTATAAAGCATTGAAATGAGAACACAGGTGCATTATATATATGCATGCTCCTGATCAGTCCTGTCTGTATATGTTGTACTGTACTCCATATGGTTATGTTTTTGGAGTAAGGTAATTTTCATTTTTATAATAATAATAATTCGAAAGTACAAAAACTAAATAACTTTATTATGTAGAATGAGTTTAATTAGTAGGAAGTAGGAATCATGCATTACAAAAATATAGCACAAGGTTTATTCTCAGTGCATAGTCAAGGATCTCTATTTATTCTTATCACACCACAAGCTTTATTCTATTATAATATATGAAGGATCTCTGTTGATCATAATCTCATAACAGAATCATATCATACAGACCACTGTCACCTCCCGGAACGGATATCTTGCGTTTCATACAACGATTTTCGTCCTGAAGATCAGCTATCCTTTTCTTGCAACCTTCAACCTCCTCCTGGAGCTCTGCTTCCCTCTCAAGGCAATCCTGGACCAACTGTTTCAGCTCCGCATTCACTTGTTCTTGCTCTTTCGTAGAGTCCCTTGCTCGTTTCCTTACTCTCTTGCGGTTAAACCAGCTAGCGACCTGCTCCATATCCAGGCCTGTAATGCCAGCCAGTTCAATCTTCTTTTCTTTTGTTAAGCGGTCTGACTCTTCAAAGGCCTGCTTCAGAGCATCAGTCTGGTATTTCTGAAAACGCCTTGCCATGATTGAATAATGACACAAAGTCTTTCTTTCATGTTTTTATGAGATGTTAGCTGTTGTTCCACATTTATAGGAACAGAAAGAATCCAAGCATAAGGAGATGAAGACAGACGAGGCGGGTAACACAAGGATCGTGAAATTCAGAGGAAGTGGAGTTGACTGGTATTTCTAAGTTTGAGATGCTAACATTTCTGTACTTTCTCAAAAGTACATAATAATCTGCCGGCAACTAATTACAGCTTGCAGGCTGAGAGAATTGGATTTAATTATTGTGATACACGATCCGGTTCGTGTTGTATTATCCTTATTGACAAGGCATGTCCACGCACTGTCTCCAAATCTAAACACAAAGCTAAAATAAACTATTCCCCAATGTCCCAGCACAATGAAATTGAGAAGCTACATTTTAGCCACTCAATGACAGTAACGAAGTCCATCAGGAACTGGTAATTGGTATTACTTGGCAAAGTCATCATGCTTGAAGTATAATTCAAGATTGATAACATGCATACTTCTAAGAAGAAATCATCCTTGTACAATATAGATGAGACAGAAGTTTCTACTACTAATCTCAGTCCTGGACAAGTGTTTTTTCAATCAATTTTGAGTCCAGCGGTCCAGATGAAACTCACCTATATATAAAACACATTCAAAGATGCAAAATGGAAATGCAAGACGTACAAATTGCTGTTTCAACCTCAAGGATCCATTTCCGTCGTGTGGCAAGTGATCATGGGATTGACATTGAATTGTCCAATCCAACCCACCAAATTATTCCCATAGAAACTAATTTTGATGTATTGCAGTTTTCATCAGTTAAACTCCAGTTTATATGGATATATTTTTCAGATGCATACATCTGTAGTTCTTGATGAGCATTGTTCTGTTGCATAAAAAACGGAAGATGCTAAAACTTAAATAAATAACCTCTGCATTGTTCTGTTGCATAAAAATAATCAGAAACATAGGAGGTTCTTGATGTGTCCTTTAGCCAACTACTAGCTACTATACTATATTTCTTGTCCTTAAGAGCAATAGTTCTGTTCAAATTAATTAAAGACTGCATTAACCGTATGAAGAATGTTTGTCTCAAACTATATTACCAATTTGTAAAATATCTTTGTTTACAATGCCATCATTTTGATGTACAATGGAAAATTTAGGAAAAGGATATCCATGGATGGCACAAATAATGTATGAAGTAATATGTTTCTGAACTTCTGCTATACGATATAAATTGTACCTTACAAGTCTCTCAGTGTAATTCAATTGCTGACAAGGAACAGAACCACGAAATAGGCGAGGAACAGGCAGTGACCATATTGAAAACCAACTACTTCATATCATACGTATGTATTCAAGCTTATAGACAACAACAAAGATACAAGAAATGCAAAAAAGTCCAAGTAGAATCAACAAAAAGAAGACGGACAAGGAATTAAGAAAACCATACAGTATGAATATAATGACTTTGTTTTTATGAGTTAACCCCAGTTATCAAAATGGATCCCCTACGCCGAGGATATCCATCAACATAACGACGTCCAGAATATTCTATTGATTGCCTTCAGGAGTTATAAGTAGAATTGTCTTAAATACCGGTTTTCAGCTTCTAACACACCTACGGTTGCCCTGATCTCTTGAAGAACCTTTTGGAGCTTCAATTCCCTTTGTTGACATCCATTTAGTGCCTGTTGAAGCTCTGCATTAGTTTGCTCCATGTATCCAATAGAGTTCCTTGATCTCTTCCGTGTTCTTTTCCAGCTGAACCAACTGGATACCTGCTCCACATCCAGCCCCGTCTCATGTGCCAACTCCAGCTTCCTCAGTTTGGTTAAGTTCTCAGACTCATCAAATGCTAACTTGAGAGCTTCAACTTGAAATTTGCTGAAGCGGTTAGCCATAGTGATACGCCTGGAAGTTGTTAATCTTCTATATATTCCTCAGGACTTCAGATCCTCATTCAACTTGACACTTTGAGTCACATATTTCTCATTTTTTGCTCAACACTAATTTATATGAATTGTCAATGGAAACATTGTACTATACAAGACTAGTGGAAGTAGCTAGTACAATAAGTAAGTGGCATCCAAATTGACAAGCAGATGTAGTCAAATAACAGGTGAACAATTCAAGGAAACAACTCGCGTGCGAATTAGGCTGAGCACCGTTCATTCTATGACAGGTATAGCTGGAAAAAAGACTGCATATTTTCCTCCGATGAATTTGATTTTGACATCCTAGTACTTCTCTCACCAAATTCTATGGTTTATTTGTCATGATGTGATTGCAGCCGTTCGCATGTAAAATTAAGGAGACTCAGGCAACCTACCTAGTAACATTAAAATTCGAAACATTTTCCCTGTTTATGCTAATGCTAACACGTACAAATGTAACAAATCCCAAAAGGAAAAGGATTAAGCTTTAAGCTTCTCTATTAGAAACTGAATCAAGAACAAGAGGTATATCCTTTATAGGTTGTAAACTTGAAAGAACGTTCTTGCACTGTACCTACAACTTTAACAGTGAGACCATAAATCAGAATTATACAACATCACACCATTATTGAACGGATGCTGCGCAAACCATACCTCCGTCCATGCACTTGCTTGCACTGTAAAAACCGCAGCGAAACAGCTAGGCCCAACACTTAAAAAAATCTTACAGGATATAATTATGAGGACTGTACTAGTATGAATTTCAAAAGTGGCAAATGGACATCGTAATATACCTCCAAACAGAGGATTCTGTCTTTCGTAAATATTAATAATTGTTGGCATGGCTTCTACAAGAAGAAGACTATAGTATTGTGGTTGGCCGCATTTTACCTACCATGGGATATTCTACTGCTTTCGGCTTTCATTTCACTTCGTAATTCATAATAATCATCAGCCAGCACAGCAGAGTAGACTAATAATTGGGCGGGTTTTACCAATTCCGACATCTTGGGCTTCTTATCAGCCCATAACTTACTATAAACCTCATTTCGTTTTGGGCTTCAGCCTCGATTGATGTTACAAATATGAAATATGTACTCCTCCATCCGTCCCATCAAATGGCATCAGACATGGCTGGAGTCATACATATGAATGTCATATGCATATTGAAAGAATGTACGATTCATAACAAATTGTAATTAGATACAAGTCACGCCTGTCAGTCGGGATTGACTAAGGAGTTGTGTCAACTCTGCAGTTCTTGATCTTTAACCTGCAGATTAGTTCAAGCAAACAGAAGATATATATATCAAAGTTAAAGTATAGCGAAATGTAAAAGATACTTATATTTACCAAATTTTCAAGCAGCTTGGAAAGCTACCTGATGTCCAGTCAAGGTATAGAGAATCACCAAGATCAAACTTGTTCGTACAAATCCCTTGAACTCTCAATTTCTCTCTTAGCTCAAAAGAACACACTAGTCAGCTAATTAACGATGATGTAAAGATGCAATCTACCTATTCTATCTCCCAATGCTTGTTTTGGAGGTAATCCGTTTGACGGATTATACATTCTCAGTTCGCGAGAGATCTCAATAGGTGAATATTGTAAGAAGATTGGTACAAAATATGTTATTACTATATAGTATATAGTATAGTATAGTATACTAATGTTATCTCATTCAGTATATGTTCCCAATCCAAAGATGTATCCATTCCTCTCAGGATTAAAGTTTAGAGTTCAAAGAAAATCAAACTGATTGCTAAAAGGGCCAGTACTCGTCACCAATTTGTCTTTTTGCCATCATTAACTTTAATTTATCAAATATATACATCTGCATCATAATCTTTATCATGACGCACCTACGATATTTCATCATCGTTAAAAATTAGTCAATCACAACTCGCAAGAGCTATTTGATTAAGGTTCTCATGTCAATCACGACAGCTTCATTATGTTGGTATAATTTACTGCCCTCTATATTTTTTATATTGGTTAGGTATTCCTATTCTCGGTATCTTTTTTATTTATGTATACGTTTATTTTTCAGCAAACTCTCATGATCTCACAACTTTCCTTGTGGATTTTACCATTAAACCAATGAACCACACACATTATACCAACATCTTTAAAAAAACGGTTCCATAATCAAACGTAAATATAATAGTAATTTACCGTCAAAATTCCAAAAAAAAATTAGCTTAGGAAGTTTGATTTAAACTGATCAGGGAATAATTAATTATAAAATTAAAATTATAATGAAGGCTGGTGGGAGACCGTCTATATCTAACCTAAAAATGTTATCATACTCCAAAATTAAATTCTGGCGCGACCAATTGTTTATCGTGAGAAGGGCTCAAACACGAAGCCTATATTTTTAAGGGTGAATTGCATTTAGACCCCTTCTTAGTTTTGCTTATTACCTTTTAATCCCTCTTAGATTTGAGTTGTCTTCCACACCCCGTTAGATAAATCTAATTACATTTAACCCCACGATCTTGACTTTATGCAAACTAAAACCTTGAAAGTATCATTTTTCCCATTTAAGTTTTAGTTTTCAAAAAAAACTCAAACACCTTCAATTATCCTTTATTACACATTTGACTTTAAATTCTTCTATTTTACAAAATTGACTATAAATTATTTAAAATTAACTCACATTACTTATTAAAATTTCAAAATGATCATAAATATTATTGCAAAAAAGTCCCTATAGAATTTAATAATCAATTTTCCAGTTTTAATATTCTTTAAAAAGGAAAAAAGTAAATTAAAACAAAAAAAAGAGAAGAGAAGCTCCGACCGGAGCTGTAAACTTTGATTGGATTGGAGTTGTGGGCTTTAGTCCAGTATATATAGGTTGAAGAAGGGAGAAGAAAAAAAGATGAAAAAATCAAATAAAAAAATAAAACTAAATTTTGAAAATAGCATAAGGGTGTGTTTGAATAGATAAAGTTTTAGGAAATAAGTAGGTCAACACAAATGAGGTTGGATGTAATTGTTGAACTGTGAGGATAAAAACGCAAAGTTGGTCAGTAATAGGGGAGGACAATGTAATTTTCCCTATTTTAATCCTCAATTACACTAAAATTTATTCGAATGGTAATACAAATCTCTATAATCTCACAATACAAATCAATATACGAACTATTATCCTCAAAATTACAAACCAACCAATTACATCAAAACTAAAATCTTGAGCTGCACAACCAGTAAATATCCTTGAAACATTCTTAGATTGTCCAAGCGAGTGATTTACTAACATAAATCCTCCTCAAGTTGCATGAGAAAAAATTGAGTGAGGGTGAACTACAAACTCAAACTCAGAAGATATCTAGACACTCCCACCCAAATCAAAACATACATTTATATACACATAATATATCACACATATATAAAACATGAGTATTTAAGACTGTGCTGAGAACAAAAATAAAAATAAAGATGTATATATGTAAATTTTGTACATAAATATGTATATAACACCTAGGTTCTTAATTAAATATCTTATATTCTTCTGCCTTAATAATCTTTAAATTCCTATGTTATGGATCCATTTTTATATTTTGTAATAAACGTCTGTATCGTTATAATTAAGTAACGACGTCATCAGCAAACAAAAGGAAGCATGGAACCGGTCCTCCTTACAGGCAGGCAGCACAAGCTTGTTGTCTCATTCTCAAGACTCTAGTTCTTTCTAAAGATTCTCAAGACAAAATCAGAATATTCCTGCCACACCATATTAAATTATTAATTTAAGCTGTGGACTGAGTAAAATATTAACACTACAATAAAAAGAATATTGCACGATCGAGTATAGTGCTAATTAATTAAGAGAGGGACGTACCACTGATCGACTAATGAATCAAATACATCTTAATTGGTGGTAGGGTAGTCCACTCTTATTAATTAGAAATGTTCTGTTTGGAAGCGATTGTACAAATTTTGGGCTAAACTAATGCCAAACACTCCGTGCTATGGGTCCGAACCGGAACTAATTATGTTACTGTGTTATTTGAGGGTGAGTAGTATAAATAGCTGCTCATGTGCAACTGAAATGATCATTCACTTGAAATCCAAATGAATCGGCGGAAAGACTTGGGCAGGGCTTGGTTATGGGGTTAGATCCTAATTCATTCATAATTATTGATTTGATTATTATGGAGTTAATCAATCAATCAATTATTTGGGATTTTACTCCATATCCAGTCCTGTATCAGTCATCTCTCCGATTGGACGCTCACTTGATCGTTCATTCATTCTATGGTACATACTAAAACAATGCCTTCGAATAGGACTAACAAATTAAGACTGATGTAGCAAAGACAACATTATTTTTGTAACAAAGTAGTACGTACTACTACTCTACACGAGCTTTATTAATTCTTAGGTACATGCATATATATATATATACATATATATATATATATATATATATATATATTTTTTTTTTTTTTTTTTGTATATATAGTTAAGGTCTTACGGTTCTCTGTTGATAAATCTCATAACAGAATCATACAGACTAGTGTCATCTCCTGGAACGGTTATCCTGCGTTTCATGCGACGGTTTTCATCCTGGAGATCAGCTATCATTGACTTGCAGAGTTCAACCTCCTCCTGGAGCCTTACTTCCCTCTCAAGGCAATCCTGGACCAATTGCTTGAGCTCCGTATTCACTCGCTCCAGCTCTTCGGTAGATCCCCTTGCCCGTTTACTTACTCTCTTGCGGTTAAACCAGCTAGCAACTTGCTCCATATCCATGCCTGTAATGCTAGCCAATTCAATCTTCTTTTCTTTCGTTAAGCGCTCTGACTCTTCAAAGGCCTGCTTCAGGGCATCAGTCTGATATTTCTGAAAACGCCTTGCCATGATTTAATAATAACACTAAGTCATAAAAACTTTTTATGATATGTTATGCTTTGTTCCACATTTATAGGGACAGAAAGAACCAAAAGCACAAGAAGATGAAGACAGACAAGGCGAGTACAACGAGGATCATGAAATTCATAGGAAAAAAACTGACTGGTAATTCTAAGTGTGAGATGATGTTAACATTTCTGTACTTTCTCAAAAGTACATATAATCTGCCGGCAACTGATTACAGCTTGCAGGCTCAAAGAATTCCATTTAATATTTTTATACATAGTCCCATTCGCGTATTATATGAAGTATTTTTCTT
Source organism: Plantago ovata (assembly GCA_028274465.1). Lineage (NCBI taxonomy): Eukaryota > Viridiplantae > Streptophyta > Magnoliopsida > Lamiales > Plantaginaceae > Plantago > Plantago ovata. Next base: position 109,175,450 of record CM051456.1, on the reverse strand, counting down.
ATTGACACTACATGTCCACGCACTGTCTCCAAATCAACACACAAATCTAAACAAACTTCTGAAGTACTTACATTCAGTGACAATTGAAATTAACATAGTCTATCAGGAACTGGTAATTAATTAATCGGTAGTATTAGGCCAAATCAGAAAAGTTTATCACGGTTGAGGTAGCTATCAGTCTCAGTATGATTTATGATTGATCATGAACAGGACTAGTCGTAAGAAGAAATCATCCCCGTAGCTTGATTATTGACACACCACGATCTCGACACTCCCCTGATCTAGAGATCTTTAATCCTCCTGGTATTTATTTTCCCTGAAAATACCATGTTATAATGCAACACAAAACATGCAGTAAATTCAATAAATCAGCATATCCTACCGTCCTACGTATCATAAATAATCTCTGTATTTTGCCTTTTGGTTTTGGCTTTCTCACATGTTCTTCTATGGTTGAGTTAATTATGTGTATAACAATTTCATATCCTGCATGCATAATTAAACTTTTTTAGCTCCATAGTTTCTCTTGGAATTGTGATGCAATTTGAATATACGTACTGACCATATCATTTGTTCACCATCAAGTTTATCAGGTCACGGCCAAAATCACAAGTATTTGTCAAGAGTCTAGATAGTGCATGTGTTTGGGTTTCAGTTCTGTTTACAGACTAATTTAGTGACTGAAATTGAATGAATTACAATAACACAGATGTTACTTAAGTTAGTTAAGTCCTTAGTGAACGACACTTGGGACTAGCTTACATACCATGCCGAACGGAAAAATGGGAGTGGTCTGAGTCCATGCCGGAGCCCAGAATGGACTAGGATGGGATTCTCTGGGCATGTTTTTTTGCAAAGTGGGTGTTTAGTAGGGGTGTCAAATGTATTCAAGTCCATATTTCTTTGATGTCACATTTCGTGAAATGGATCAATGCTAAAATAATTTTGAAGTGTTTAAATATAAAAATATTCAATAATAATTAGAAGTTCAGAATAACTATTCCAATGTAAATAAAACTTATCTTGATCAATGATGACCAATGTTCTTGTAAGTCTAATGATATATTACTCAACTAGGACTCGTGTCTAAATCGAACGCCACATGAGTTGTTTAAAACACGGTAGAAATATGTATTATTCCTATGATTTTGCCAAGATATTTACTTTTAAAAAACTGGTATGGTTGATCTATGGTAAGTACACTTCAAAACTAAAAAGTAATTAGCACAAAAAATTTGTTTGAGCCCTGCCTCTTGCACTTGATGACTCAGGAATATCAGGCTCATCAGGCACACTTGATTCCTCAAGCATATCAAACTCTGTAGGCACATCTCGTGCAGCCTAGATACATTAATAAAAGGATACATACACATATCAGCAAGAGAACATTTCAGTATGACAAGCAAGAATGCAAATTAATGATTTATCAATTCTTCATTCATTCTTTTATCCTCAATATATCTCACTCACATTCTATATTCATTCTTTACCACAACTTGTGGCTGTTTAACGAGACGAGCCAAGCCGAGTATTGCTGAGGCTCGGCTCGGCTCGTTAACGAAGCGAGCCTGATTTCAGGCCCGAGCTCGTTAACAAACAAGTTGAGCCTAAACTCGGCTCGTTTAGCGAAGCGAGCTTAATTTAAGGCTCAAGCTCCATTCATTTGGCTCGGTTCGTTTGTTAAAATACCATGAAAAATATGTTAAAATATTAAATAAAATATAAACAAATTCAAGATTGTATACATTATAATCAAATTGCAAATAATGAAATCACTAGAGTCTAACAAAATACAAATATAAGCGATTCAAACCAATAATCTCAAATTTAAATCATATCTTATAATACTAATACTACTAATAATCTACATAATATCGAACCTTAACGAGCCTTACCTAGTACTCGCGAGGCGAGCTTAGCTCGGCTCGTTAGTGGAACGAGCCTAAGTTTAGGCTTGAGCTCGGCTCGAAAACCTTGCCGAGCCGAGCCGATCCTTAACGAGCCGAGCCAGGCCAAGTACTCGATAAGGCTCGATTCATGTAACAACACTAACCACAACTTAACCCCACTTGTACTGTTGTACTATATATCTATATATCTCACTCACATTCTTTACGTAAATACTTTTTTCGTATAGGAAAATATCAAACATTTATCATGATTATCATTTATCAACATCACCTGAAACACTCTTTTTATATGAACAATTGAACATCATCTAGTATATACTTTTAACAAATGTTATATTTTCAGACAGTAATTTATGACTGAAAGAGCATCTACATAAGTTCCAACTTTAGTAGGGAGAATCAAGTCAGGGTCAAGGTCCAACCAGAGATGTGAAAAATGCACCTCAAATTGCTCCCTAACTCACTTCACTTAGCATTTAGATACAGCTACAATGGTACATGAACTAAGGATCCATCTCATCTTGCAACAGAATTTCATATATATCAGTCCTCAGATTAAGTTCCTTATCTCGCATGACCTCTTGTAGGTCAGAAAGCTCTTTCACTGTCAGTATAGAGCTGAGCTTCAGGAAACCATCGAGCCAGAGCTTCTTAGACCTGTTCCGTGGAAAACAAAATAAGAATTGAAAAATGAAAAGGAAACCAATGCTTATGTGATGAACAATCATCATAATCAGCAGATATACAAACATCATCAACATTTTCTCTTTTAGAGTTTAGACAGCAAAGAAACAATCAATATCAGTACGGGCTATGAACGTTAGTTCAGATAAAACTCATATTGCAAAGAAGGCAATATCCTCTGTAACAGGATGAGCAGCCTACCATAACATCATAAGCAGTCTTGTTGGTACTCACTGCTCACCATCTAATAGTATCTTTTTCACTCAATGAAACCCTAACAGATTGGCCTACATTGAATGATAACACTAAAGTTTAATTTGTTATGTTGTCCAATTGAAGTTTACGGACACAAGATAACGAGTTTGCATGTTTATTAAATCTTGACAGTGGTAGCTTTCAAAGCCTTAAGTTTCCATAAATTATCGCATTTATGGATGTCTGACATTCTAAAAATGGTAAAGAAACTTTGCTAGTTGAAAATACAATCTCTGATTACAACTTATACGAATCTAAAAGCGTTACTGAGGAAACAAATCATACCAGGGACATGCATGTATAGCACGGAAGAACACTCTTTTAGTTGCTGACGGGTTGCATGCTATGCATTTCTCATATTCAATGTAAGAGCGCCAAAGAATCACTGAATTATGCAACTTGTCATCCTCCAGTGCCCTTTCAAAAAGTCCACGTACTCTATGCTGAGAACTCCCCATCCCCAGCTCAAAGGATAAAGCGAACAAACAAGTAATAACAGAGGGTTTCCTGTTACAAAATGCAAGAGTGCAACAATTAAGATCCCTTGCAGGAAATATGTATCGATTTCTCCCTCTATCCCTTGAATAATGTGCCAGTTGACTTTTTGAGGTCGACATTGACCACAAATCACTCTTAAACTAGCTGGATAAAATTTCAATCAAGTGATATTAAGAAGACGAACTATATTTTGATAATATAATTTTATTAAAATTTTATCTGGCTAGTTTAAGAGCAATTTGTAGTCAAAATCGGCGTAAAAATATCAAACGGCACATTCAAACGGCACAACAGTTGGCGGATTGGCCCTGTCCATAGTAATGCATAGAAAGTACTGCAATAGAAACCTTAAAATAAAAATAAATAAATAAATAAGGAAATAACAAAAACCTAAAAACCACATTGGCAGATATGACGCAAAATGCTAGAACCTCCACTTTCGATGTACTCTCTATGTGCCGATTCATATTCTTATTTTCAGGAAGGGACCAACAGAAGTGATTCTCAGGATCTATGCAAGCAATTGATATGCAAATTGCCTCATATTGATTTAACTTAAAGTTTGACTGGAATGCCGAATTAAGAGGACCGGGGGGGGGGGGGGGATAATGGAAAAGAAAAGGAGAATTAAGAACAATATGCATTCGAAAGGAAACTGTTGAGACCGATACAGTGGATGTGTCCATCTCACGTTTACCAGCATCAAGACTTAATTCATTTTTCCTATGTGAAACAGAATATGGGGAAGTTTCTCAGGGTATTTTACAACTCTTGCTGTAAGAAATCATCTAGAATTACACACTAATCTTTAACCCCATTAAACATAGTATCCATCTCTCCCGCTTCAAATCTCAATTTTTCCCTAACACTTTCCGAATGTATATACACAGAATGGATCAGCAATTTTTTCACCAATTATGAAAACTTTGCTTCGATAAGTAATTAAACATCTCTGACTCTCAGGAATATTACCTCCTCTAGAAACGGAAAGTTATCCATATACATAGCTGTGTAATAACAAAACAAAACAAAACAGAAAAAAAAGAAGAAGAAGAAGAAGAAAATCAAAGTAATCTCCTAGAAGTATCAAGTATACATCAAATCTAGTACGTAGAGCACATATTAGGAGAAAGGGAAAAGACATGAACATCGTGATTCAAGAAAATAGCAATGGTAAGAAGGATAAAAAATATTACTTGTGAAAATAATCGTCAAGAGTGCACCGCAATTTATTTGGAGAAGTGTACAGATGGCTGATTTCAACCAAAGCCTTGTGGAGATGAGTATTAAAAGGATATATTTGCAACCCCTTTACAATAGCTTCCCATACTTTTGAAATCTTGAGTTCCGCACAATTTCTGCAAAGCATCCTCACATAATAGATGAACAAAAACTCAAGTTGTCGGCTTTGCCGTCTCCTCTCTGCAATAAAATATATAATCAGAGAATAATAAATCAAGCAATTTAATGCGTATTGGAACATGCAGAACTAAATAGAGGCATGCAATCATTTACAGTCTTACACATTATTTTAGGTAACATACATTTCTCTACACATGAGTTTTTAATTTTCCAAATTTATGAATTCAGTTATGAGAAGTAAATTTGAAATATAAACGATGAATATAGAAGACATATATCACCTGGAAGCACCATTGTAAAAGAGAGTTCCAAGACTTCCAGAGCAGGGGCACAACCAGAAGTCAGCTCTTCAAATAGAGCTGCCGAACAAATAACAGCACAAGAATGATCTTCCACTATACCACGTGCCCATGTTGAACTTAGCAATTTTATACGATCTTTGAACCCCTGGCGAGCTCTAAGTATTTGCATACTTGAGGGTTGGGCAGTAAATGGACTATATCTTGCCCCAGAACCTAAGCAAGATAGAATATACATTGCACGCAACCTTGAGTCAGAATTTTCAGAAGAGCTATTGGCAATCTCCACTTCGGCATACCATAAATATAGAAGAGATGAACTTTGCTGGACATCCTGAGAAATCAAATAACAAAAAGCTAAATGCACAGGGCTTAATAGGAGGAAAAGAATAATAAAATTACACAGGAACAACACATATAGAACTATTGTTATGTCAAGTAATATGGCTAAATTCGACAATAGCATTCTAAATTTGAACATTTGCATTTTAGTGTATTCTAATAAGCTGGTTATTTTTACAGCATATTGTTACGTTTAGAGTCTTTATTAGATTTAGGATTTCTATTAGCAATTAGTATTTCATTATATTTAGGTATAATAGAGTCAGAGTTATATTACTTAGTAGAGTTAGAGTTATGTTAGGTCTTTAGTATAGCTTATTATATAAGTTAGTTAGAGCTGTCAGATTAGTCATTCAGAGAAGAATCACGTTAGTTAGTCACTCTTCGGAGTTGGTTTCGCCCTTTTGGGTTGGCATCTCTTCGGAGATAGGTTGTTCTTTATCTTTCTTTATTTTCCAGTCAATAAATCCATAAACCGTAGCTCTGCTACACCAAAAATACTTTTACTTTGGCATTCGAACCTACAGTTCTCTATCACATATAATATACCAAAAATTAGGTGGAGGTGATCAGAGGGCACTTCAATCTTAGCATGAAGTAGTGCTCAAGTTAGCAACTATTATTTCAACTCAATAAACAAACAAGCATGCAACAACAATATAAGAATACATTAAACTTATACCATTGGGAGCCCCTCAATGGATGATAAAGCCATGTCAAAAACTCTTCTCGAATGATCTATGTTCCCGAAGACTGCTTCTCTTTGTGCATAAACTCCACATAGCAAGACATCCTATAAAGATCAAACACAAAGAAGCAATGAAATTATTGACAGTCTAAACAAGGACACATTTAAATTAATGTTAATGCTAAAGCAGTAGACAAACCTGCCGATTGTTTTTCAGTAGCATTTTTGCTAGGGTACGACACGGGGTTGTAGACCAAGTAGTTGAATTCATTTTAGTGTTGGATAACTCTTCAGCAATGAGTGTAGCTTCCTCCAGAATATAATTTCGTGGAAACAATTTTAAACAAAGCAAGGTGGCATTCCGGAGAAACTTCATCATATTGCTCCTCATCTTTGTGTCATCCGAAATGTTTAAGAGATCTTCTAAGCTGATGCTTGAATGAGCAGTCCGCTTTTCAGTTATTATGCCATGCACCCTTCTCAAATCCTCTAGAACAGAGTAAGAGAGAGTTTCTAAGTTAAGTGTCTTCTCAAACCAACTTGAACTGTTTGTGCAAGTCCTGCAGGCATGAAACATGTGATGTAAAGAAAAACCTAACAGCAAAGTAACATTATACCATGATGAAGTAAACCCGTTATGGGTCGTGTTAAACAAGACTATAAAGAGATTGGAGCAATAAATTTTCAGACAGAAAACCCTCACATTGTTCTAGCAAAGATCTACTGTGTTCAACAAATGATGCATTTTTTCAGATGCAATATGTTAAGATCTCAGGGTTTAAGTAAAGAAACTGGGGCTGATAAGGGTGGCAGTTTAAAGTAAAGGCCAAGAAACCTTAGCAATGAGGATGAAAGAGCAAAGAAAAAGAGAGAAATCATTGAGATAAAGAGGTTATTTTTTTATTTTTTTTTGGTTCCATGTTGTGGTCTTCGAAAAGACCAGTTTGAATGACAGGTAAGGGAGACCAGTATCAACTGGAGCAACATGATAAATTTACAATACAAATACATGCAAGAAACTTAAAACAAATATAAAATGCATAATGCTGTAACACCCACCACTGAGCAATCCTCCCGTCATAGAAATCTATAAACTGGGAAACAAGAGACATTTTAGCTTCTGCAGATTTCAATGAGAACAGGTAGTCACTCACATCTTCATACAATATTATGTTCATAAGGCCTTCATCTTCCGCGTCAGCTGAACCACCATCAAGAGAAGCACGGTCTGTTTTATCAATTCAGAAAAGTGATTCACCAGAAAGAGGAAATTTCTGCATTTGATGCTAAGTCATCCATTAAATATGGCAGAAGGATGACGACAATGAACAGATGTTTATATTTGGTAAAGATTGTTTTGTTCAAGTTTTGAGATACCAAATAGTCAACTTAGGTATATTTGTAGCTTCACTAAGGCATTAATTCAGTTTCACGATGAGTTGATGACACGGCAGTTACAGTTATTGAAACTATTTGCATGCTTGCACGGACAAACAAGAACATCTAGATGGGCAAGGGTAGTCAGTTGACAAAATATGATACAGCAGCATAAAGCTCTTAACTTTTTGCTTGTAACTATACCATTATTAAGATAAGAATAAAGAGTAGTATGCACTTAAGGAACAGGTGACTGGATAAGAAAGAAAGAATATGAATTTGAGTTTGATAGCGATCCCGTGTCTCTTCTCCAACCACAAGTCTTTATGCATAAAGCAGCATATGAGTTATACCCATGCACAATTCTGTGCCTAAGAGTTTGTTTGGTTAGTTTTCAGATTGTCATTTCGGACAGTAAAAAGTGCTTACCAATGCCATACTGCCATGAAACAAATTGTGCGCTGAAACATGCTTGCTTAGACTGTTTTGTAATTACCTATCTTCATATTTAGAGAAAATGAAAATAAAGATACCTTACATAATTTTAGATGCAATTATAGTAACGAACTTTTTAGTTACACTTCCTACCCAAATAATTTCTTATTTTAATCCATACCCAAGAAGTCCAAAGTAATGGAAAATAAGAGAAACATAGCATCATTGGAACAGTTCAATTGAGCAAACAAATGCAGTAGATACATGAAGGAATGCTAACCTGGATTTGAGCGGACAGGCAGCCAGCAATCGATATCCCTGCTCATCTCTGCTTCTGACCATTTAGTCCACGTTTTTGTATCCTTAATGTTAATATCAGCTTCACTGGCAGCATCAATTCCAAGCGCCTTAAGAAGAGATTCTATATCATCTTTCTTTTCAACATCCCTTTCATCAGTTCCATCACCCGACTCAACAGCCACATCACTCCCAGTGTCATTTTCCGGAATTTCAACATCCTGACTCTTGGATAATGGCTCGAACCAACCTGTCCAGCCACCCTCTTCAACCACTTTGGAGGCCTCCTCATTGATAAGCCTCTGCCTCTGTTCTTCCTCTTTCTCTAACCATGTCGACCAGCCAAGAGCTCCATCTTCTCCAATTCTGGAACCATTACTACTCCAGAAATGCTCAAAAAGTCTTTGTTTACTTTGTTCAGAAATAACTAAGGGGCAAAACAAGCTGTATTCAATCTCTGCCTGAAATAGACCAGTAGCCAACTCTTGATATCCTGCTTGCCACTCCAAGCGACAAAGACTAAGGAATATATCAACCAATCCAAGTTCCAATTGGACAGTGGCCGGATCAACAGAAGTTTCACTGGCAGTCGGATAATCCTGATTCCATCCCCAAAAAAATATAAAAATGAGTATACCAAATATATAAAAATTTCATTGATACATAATTTCTAAACGACAATGTTAAATAACAGAACCGAGAAAGCAAACAATTGTTTTGAGAACATTCCATGCATACTCAGGTTGGTCAACACATCACTGGACACCGACGGATAGGACTAAAGTCAACTCATAACTCGACGGAGAAAGGTGTAAGAACTCAAGACGGCTCATCAATCTTAAAAAAGGCAAGAATTCATAGCAACATTACATCAAAAATTCAATAACTTCATTATTCATCAGAAGACCCAAATCAATCTCAATGTTAATGAAAGTAAACTGTGAAAGAAGCAAATAGGGAAATAAGGTGAAGACCTGCCTATGCTGCTTTATGCATGCACCAGCTAAGGCTTGAATCGCGTTGGCATACATTTTTCGCATCTCAGAAACCTTGAATCTGGAAAATTCACTCTGGACAACCCTCAAAAACTCTCTCCACAGCCTGTAACTACCAGAATTTGAAGTAAGTATTTTCTCCCATCTCCTGATCAAGATATCCGTGCCATCTCTGCTCTGATAAGCATTCATAAGAGATAGCAACAAATCCTCACTATCCGGATTGAGCTCAGTTGCCTTCTCCAGAATGCTGATCTTCTTCTCAAAAATCTGCAACCGAGCACCTTTGTGAGTCTGCATACTTGATACTTTGTCCTGAAATTTTGCAAATGCCAACCACGCGCTCTCATCTTGAGGACGTTCCCTCGTCATCTTATTGAACTCCTTCGTTTTCCTTAACACCTCATCTTCCCATGACTCTTCTATCACAATCCCACTTGAATTATCTGAAGCTTCATCCGATAAGGGAACATATTCTTCCATCAAACCACTTGAACGTTTGCTAGAAGCAAGAATCCGCACATGTTTAAAGTTCTTATGACGTTCGACAGCAGCATACTTAGCAGACCAATAGCGACCCCCTGACCTGAGCTTCGCATCTAGCGTGTCAACATCCCCATCCCATTCAAGACCACCACTCGTTTTACCCCGCTGGTAGTACGCATGCTCCGAAAGCTTCTTAGAATTGCAAGGCTTGTAACGTGCAACATCCATCCTGCATTTACCAAGTAGAAACATTCCACGTTACTATCAACACGATTTGTATTCTCAATTGCAGTTAGATTGTATCCATCCACCACAAAATAACACTTCCAAATCAAACAGCATAATTCAGATAAAAATCATGAATACAATTTGAAACAATACAACTCCACCTACAATTTTAAATTATTCAATTGTGCATCGCCAACGCAAAAATGTACTTATCAAACACTTCTTATACTATCCAAAGCTGTACAAAACACAATAATCTACAGCTAGCAACTCAGTAAACAGTAAACTACCATAAAGAAGCAGAAATGAATACGAAATCGACCTGTAAATCGAACCAAACGCCAAATTATCACGATCTCCACGAGAATCGAAGTAGTATTCCTTATCCTTGGAACTAGTGGACTTAGAAGCCCATTTATCAATCCCAGGCTTTCTGGAGTAAGCATCATAGGCATAGGATGAGCGAGATTCATCCTCCTTAGTTTTCTTCCTCCTCTTGTGCCTTTTCCTGGCTCTGCGATCCTCTTCGTCAGAGGATAAAATTTCGTAGCGTTTTCTGGTATTATTACGTTGTTCCTCATCATCATCGTCATCATCAGCATCCTGTTGTGCGGGGTACTTAGATAGGGCTTCGTTTATGACGGAGATGTCGGTGGTGAAGCTGGAGTTCTGCAGCCATTGCCCGGCGGGGATGTTAGGGTTGGGATTGACGACGGAGACGAGTTGAGTTGGGGCGAAAGCGGCGAAGAGAGGCGGCGTTTGTTCGGTGGTGGATTGCTGTGTTTGGGATTTGTTTCCTTCTTCTTCTTCCATTGAAAATGGACAAATCAATCACCAATTGAACTGAAATTGGAGAAACGAATCAGTACCACTGCAAGAATTATGAAACAGAAGATTTAAACTGAGATGGGGAGATTGCCCCTAAACCTTTTTGTCAAATTCAATTTTAGACGCTAAATAGTAAATTCTATTCTACTCCTGTCTTTTACAGTCTATTCATTTTAATTAATAGACGGTAAATTCTATTATATCTGTGTCTTTTACAGTCTATTACTCGTATAAAGGAAAATAACAAATTAAAAATAATAGTAATAATTTTACAAAGAAAAAAAAAACAGGTTTATGACCTTTTTGCATCGAGTATTCAAGACATACATTACTATTTATAAAAGTTATTAATAATGTTTCAACCTAAAATATAAGATGTCGCAAAACACTTAAAATTTAACTTTCTCCTTTATAAATCGTCCACGGCAAAAGTTGCTCGATTTCATTTTAAAAAATTTCAGAATATTTATTAATAATTAAACAGCTTCAGCTTCACAAAGTGTAGAACCATTAACAACTTGATAAAAAGAGTCACTGCAATTCTATATAATAGTGTTTGCAAATGTTTAGTAAAATCAATTTTAAATTGATTTTCAGAAAAATTGATTTTACACACGCAAAAATGATCATCTTTGGGTTATAATAAGCAGTATACTAGGTCACTACTTATGCACCCGCTAACCAGTTTTACACGCATAGTGTAAAACAGAATTTTTATAATACATAGTCATAACCAATTTAGATTTAGTAGTGAAGTATACTAGTAATAAATCACACTATATTCGCCAATGAATGAAACTAAGGTTAGCGTTCCCTGATTAGATAGATCATTTGAGGAGATCCGACTGATTCCCATAACCACCAATGAAATGTTCTTCTAAACTACTCCAACCAAATCAAAATTGGAAAGCTATTTCACAAGCTAAACTCACCTACAGATAATTATCACATATCACATCATGTACACCAACTGTGAAGATTTTCCACCCCGCAATAAAATAACAAGATAACCAAAACGAAAAAATAAAAAAGAAAAAACCTAAAAATACATGCTGCATACAAACAAGATTGCATTTCAGTCAGTAAACAGAATACAACTTGGTGCTAAGGAAGATTTGATCTTCACATGTCCAAAAAAATCACGCCCTAATTTGAGATGATTTGCGGTGACAGCAAGCTTTAGCGAGGGTGAAAACCTTCACATATTATACTTTCTTCAGGATGATATTGGCTCATAAGGATATTGTAACCATGGATGTTTTAGAGCCTCTGCTGCAGAAGGTCGCTTCGTAGGGTTTACTTCAAGAAGATGAGCAACAAAGTCAATGAAGCCTTGGTCTCCCATTGGCAACCTGTGTCTTAGGGATGACTTTTTAGGTATCAAGTATTCCAGTCTGCTGGTCTCCTGGTGACATAAAAATTGCTGGCAATCAGATGAAGTGGAAAAGGGAGGAGAGAGGAGGGGGGCGGGGGAGAGGCAGTAATGACATGCATGAAAACTATTTTGTGGTACGTCAAAGCAAAGTGAATTGGAAGAAGTGCCAGCATAATCATTGTTAAAGTTGAAAAACATAATGGTTCTCGGAAACAAGAATATATCTCCGCATGGAATAAGATTAGCTTCCATCAGCTCATCATCTCATATCTGTGCTATATCCCCTTGAACAGGTTTAATGGATTAACTGATGTATATGTATTACATATCTGCGGTGCACAAGTACCAAACCTCATCCCCTACTAAATTGGCAAAATAATCTCACTTCACTATACAAATATTGGGATAAAATTAAATCTCATATCAAGTCAAGTGACTAAAACAAAGATTGAACTGGCAATTAAAAGTATATTTAATTACTTTCTTCAGGACAATGCGCCGACATGTAGCCAACGTGGGCGTATGAACATATTGGATGAATTGTCAGATATGCATAGAAAATATGTGCATAGAAGTACCTGGTTTCTTTCATAAAGCATATGGTTTTTGGTGAAATATTTGTATGTATCTCGTCCTTTTGCAAGCATCTCTTGCTCAATGGGGCCAATAATTCCTATTACTCGAGCAAGTAAAGTAGCTGGAGAATCATTTTGAAACAGCACCTGCACAACAGTAGTTTAAAATTTTAATATATTTGAGCATTCCAGATGTGGAAATGCAACATGTCTGCATTATACAATAACAAGAAAGGTAGTGACATAACTACAAAAGATTGGAAATCCCAACTGTGAGCTAAAAGCAACATCAATTTGTAACATGTTTGCATTATACATAACTACAAAAGATTGGAAGTCCCAATTGTGAGCTAAAAGCAACATCAATTTGTAACCATATATTTGATACAAAAGGTTGCAGACTATTTCAACGCATCAATGATGCCTGCATTATAACTTCTTTTACATTACATGTAAAATCCAGAATGCACATGATATCTGTGTAAGAAAGCGCATGCTTTTTCAAATGGCCAAAATTTATTGAATAATAAAGCCATCAAAGATTTTAACAAGTGAGAAGCCCTAAAGTAATATAAATGGCAATAAACTATTCGACATAAATTCAAAAAATAAGGTGGAAGCACATATCATTTTATTTTCATCACACAGTGACACAGACAACAAATGGAAAGTAGAGTAGCAAAGTAACCCCCACAATAGCATCAAGTAATGATATGTCAAGTAGAAAGAGGTGGCAGCAAGAGTAACATAAACTATTTGTTCCTTAAAAGAATGACTGAAGGAATAAAAGCAGTAGTATTATCAAAGCCTCATGTCTCAACAACTATGAAATGAAACTTACATTTCCAGTGCAAAGTTCAGCCAGGATACAGCCCAGGGACCAAATGTCAATTTTTTTGTCATATGGGAGTCCCATAATAACCTCTGGTGCTCGATAAGACCTGGATTGAACATATGAACACAGATGATCTGTTTCAAAACAGCTGCTTCCCAAATCAATGACCTTGACCTCACATCTACTGTAACTTTTGACCAATATATTCTCAGGTTTCAGATCACAATGTATGAGGCCTAGACCATGCAAGAATTGAAGCGCCTCCAAGCACTGGATGGTAATTGACTGCACATCAATTTGCACCTAAGTACGAATAATTTTAATTAATATACAAAAACAATAATTAATCCTACAAACCTGCAGCCTTGGCATTGTAAAGTAGACTTCTCCCCAGATTCTCTATTAAATTTGTGGAACTCATACAGGTTTGCTTTGAGCAATTCACACACAATCAACAAATGCTCCTGCACGTAAAAACATAAATGAATGGTGTCAATCTCATGTACTGTGGGCATGACAATTTAAACAATACTCCATGTATCCCGCTTGAGTGTCTTTCTTTCCTTTTTAATTTGTTCCAATATCTAGTTTTCGTTTTCCACAAATTTAATTTATCCACCATAATTAACCATTACCCTTATAACACGCATATTTAGAGCTTTACCAACCCAATATCCATTCTTTTCTTCAAATAATACCCCACTTATTAATTCTCATTCTTCATCTGAATAATCCCCACTCATACTAACTTTTTATCAGTCTTTTACATTACTCCTTCAAGAATGTGCCCCAAAATAAAGTAGAGATTTCAAGTGGGTGGAGGGAGTACATAGTTGTTTCTTCCTTCCGCTTTTTTTTTTTTTTTTTTTTTTTTTTTTTTTTTTTTTTTGAAACGGCCAATCTAACCTACTCTACTCCTACTTCTTCACTAATCCTTAACCACCTTATAATTCCACATATCCTAAACCACCTTATGCCTCCATCAGGATTCGAACCCCCGACCTCTCCATGCTACTCCAACACCCTTACTACTCGGCCACCCTTTCATATATTTAAAAACTCCAACTTTAAGTCTTACATAGCTCCAAGTCGTTCCCAAGGTTTACAGGTATACAACTTTCCTTCCGAATGTACAGACCAAACAAGTGCACGAAGTAGGTCTGGCTACATATAATTAGCTGTACTCTCCATAGATTTGTACTATGGAAAATAAACTCGGGAAAAGCTTTACTAATTCTATGAAAACAAGCTACGTCATGAGATAGACAGAGAAAAAGGGCAATGACACACCCAAGCCCCTACAAACTGAACAGTACATTCTTAATGAAACAATAAAAAGAATAAGATGTCCATAGAAATTGGTTTCTCAGGAGCATGTGTACAGATTTTTTCTAATACTGGAATGAAAAACTAAGAAAATGGAAAAGAAGAAAGAGGAAAAGGGGGGGACCACTGTTTCTACATACATTGGGACATATAACTCGGCTAAAACATAAGTAATATTTCGCTCATATAAAGGCGATGGAATATAGAATCACTCACTCGGTAATAGAAATAATCATATAACCGCAGAAGGTGATACTTGTCAGCAGGATCATGCTTGTTGACATACTTGAGAAGCTTTATTTCATCAAGGCTCTGATCAAAAAGTCCTTGTTGTTCTTAATAATCTTCACGCAAACATCCATGCCAGTGTGCAAGTCGTGTGCCTGTATGGCTTTGCTAAATGCAGCAGATCCAAGATACTCAGTGACATGGTAACGACCAGCAATGACCGAGTTTAAAACCACATGAAAATTTTTATCCTCCTCAAAGCCAGTTCTGAACATAAAAGGAATCAGTATTAAGCATGTGATAACATTACTGTGTAGAATCCAAAAGAAAAGAAGCAACTTAGAAATTTTTGTCCTCCTCAGAGCCAGTTCTGAACATTACAAAAATCCCAAGTACAAAGGCATGTTCCGCTACCATTATAATGTCGAATTGAGAAGGACAAAAGCATCTTGGAAACTTAATTCTTAAAATTATTGCAATTGGCAGAAAATTCCTCAAGTCATCCTAAACTCTGAGAGACATGTCCTAGTGAGACATACAATTTCTGGTCCAAATAGACATGACGATCCAAGAGCAAGAGATTGGAAATAAGGTTTATATGGCTAAAATATCAAAGATAGAAGTTCCTAGTCACTCATATTCCATATTTGAATAGCTGACCACTCCATATTCTGCATATCATTGACCATTGCTACTAAAAATCCTAATTTGATTATGTTCAGATGGTTATTTGCAACGAAACGCTAGAAAGATATACTCCCCCCGTTTCTTTTATACTACGTATAAGATATTTTAGCATTTGAACACAATTTTATACACCTTGATTGTAAAAATATCCTTGTGTATGCTACTGATTCAAGGTAATTAAGAAGCTTGAGCCAATAAAATACTTCAACTAACATGAAGTTCAACAACTTGCATGAATTAATGATATGGATAGGGATGAAAATATTTCACGGGGAATTGAAAGTTAGTGAACTGTTTAATGACTTCAATCATAAAACAGGCACACTCTCCAGCAGTGATAGATATATTTAGGCGTAGCTGACCTCAACAAAATTAAGAGCCTTTTCGAGGTTAGTTCCTTAGGTACCCCAGCATTGATGAGTTTGTGGGAACTAAATTGTTTTTAGCAAAGTAAACAAAATTTAAGGGAAAAAAATCTACACAAAAACCCTTTAACATCCTCAATAAAGCTTATAATAGAATTTCAGCATCACGTTAGAGCTTTATAAAATTGTGAATCCTGAACCTGCACAAAATCTTTCAGAAAAAACTTCATAGTTAGCCTGCAATGCAAAATAGAAATTTACTACGTCAAAAAGAATTATAATGAAGCTCTGTATTATAATTACAAAAAAAATAATAATAAATTTTAAAAACGGATGGTAACTTAAGGTTTACTGTTTGCGAGTGATATTATAATGGTGAAAGTACTAATTGAACCGCCTTTTATCTGATGTTTAGTTTACTGCCTAAGGCAGAATATTAGCACTAGCATAGGAAATCACAAAGAGGAGCCAACGGTAATGCATGTAACAAGAACTATATATGCATCACTTGATAATTCAATGACACAGCTGCTGCATACCTGTTTTTCCGGTGGACAATCTTCAAATTAAAGGTTTCGAATTCCTCTTCCTGTGCTTTGATCTGCTTCACCTGCTCTTGCACAGCTGCACATTCTTCATCCTCCAATGATGCCTCAGGTTCTTCTATTTCACCTGTTGTTCCTCCCTCTTCTTTTATATGTTTCCTTTCATTATAGCCATAATTTGAAAAGGACGAAGGACTAGAGTTTTCTGATTCTCCATCCCTTGCATTTTCATCCCTTGAGCTTTTAACTGGTGAAGACTCACTGCTTTTGCGCCTCCATGACACAAGCATGTCATCACTATAGATGTCTGCTTCAGCACAGAGAGCTGGATCTCCCTTGTTTGACCACACAGGTTTACTGGAACTTGTTGGCACTAATTTTCCATCTTTAGGAGGGGGAAACGAGAATCCAGCATCCATGTGATTCCTTGTCTGTGTATACACAGCCTCATCATTACTCATCACATGTTTGTCAGCATTATATCTCCTTGATCTATTTCTGGTTTTCGACTGTGAATCATGATCTTGAAAGTATTCCAGGTCTCCTCCCTCACTACTACCACCAACCAAACTTTCACGTACTTCACTGCCCATCTCAGCAGCATCACTGTTGATTCCAACACCAATAGACCTAACTGAACCATGTTGATCGTCATCCATACAGACATCCTCTAACTGTTGCCTTCCACTATCATTCATAACCTCTCCATCCCCTAGCATAATGAGTTCATTATTCTCGGAGATAAAACCCTGCCAAACAGGCTCTGCACGCATCAAATCCAATTCAGAAGCATCCATCAATTGCCCATCATATTGACCAATTAAACTTTTCTCATTGTTCCTCCTATACATCTCAGTTGTTGACAACCCCACAGGATTATCAGAAGGTATGACAGGATCAACAATTTTCAACTGGAAATTCCTCTCCCCAGATAAATAAGAATCCTCCTCTGCAAACGACTGATCATCTTCATCATCTTTGTTATGTCCCATTTCCTGAGGGTCTGGAACGCTCCCATGTCCTGTTCCCTTTTCATTGTCACTAGGATAATCAATTTCATGCGCCAGGAACCACGTCTCATCTTCTATTGGTTGTCTCATGTAGCCAACATCTTCATCATCGTCGTATTCATCGGAATCCCAGTATTCGTTGTGATAGTCAATGGATTCGCTCAACCCATCACCTATAGTTGCAAAACCAGAAACAAGATCAGATGTATCCTCGGCAATACCCTGACTCACAGAGAGCCAATTGCCACCTCCTGGCCTTTTCCCTATGCAACATTGTTATAGAAAAGAAAATAATCATCAATTGAAAAGCTAAGAAGGGACCAAAGGACTTGTCGGGAAATGGAAAAAAGAGGACACGGAATGCTTATTAGATGATAGATTAAGTAGGAAAAAATGTTAAGCTAAGTACTCTCCCGACAAAATAATAATAATAATAATAATAATAATAATAATAATAATAATAATAATAATAATAATAATAATATAATATAATAATAAGAATAAGAATAATAATAATAATGATAATAATAATAATAATAACAATAATAAATATAAATAAAAATAATAATTATTATAATTGTTATAGTAATTATAATAATAAAAGAACAACAACAACAACAACAACAACAACAACAACAACAACAACAATAATAATAATAATAATATATTAATAATAATAATAATAATAAAAAAAAAGGGCAAGATTACACACTTTTCAGTTTTCATTATCATATGTAAGGACAGGCAGAAGAAGGTTTTGGCTTATGAAGCAAAGACAGATAGGAAAAGAAGTGGCAAAGCTAAGAGCTTCAAAGTATGAACGCTACATAGCCAATGAATATTGAGAATAATGTCAGAAAGAATAACGGAAGAAGAGTGTTTCCATCCTTGGGGGAAAAGACAGACATGAAATAAAAATGAAAAGACAGAAAATTTGATACGCTTTATCCGAAATTGTAGCCAGTCAAAAAAGAGAGGTCCAATCTCCTACACTAAGATTTAACAAGGAAATACATAAACAAAAGCATGACATAGTTTATCAGTGCTCTCTCTGATAATTTGATATTTTAAAGATTGAACTGATATTCAGTTCTATGCAATGTCAAATGGATCCCCTAAATTAGAAGATAAAGTAACAAAAGATTTGATCCCATTAAGCTCCTTGATAAAAACAGAGTTAGAGAACCATAGTATTGTATGTTTATTCAAGAAAATAACAAAACATGGCAATCTTTACACACGTAAAGTTCTAATATTTAAGTTTCTCCAGAAACTAACCAGCAAGATTGATTTCCTGGCCAAAAGGCACATCCAGGAAGGACCCTATGAGATAACCATTGTCAGCATCCAAGATCTTGGGGCCGGGTCCATCACGTTCATGCTTTTCCTCCCAGTGAATACTGAAAGGCTTGTTTTCTGACTTGAGTCTCACAGGTGGTAGCCTTGGTAGCTCTTCCTTCTGGCTCTCTGTCACAAGATATTCTAATGGACTGTACTCCTTAAGACCATGATTCTCAGACTTGCCAAAGTACAGAGACCTTCCCACCTCATCCACTTGCTGCTTTATCGCTGATCTGATGTCATTAAATTCCGCTTTCCTTTTCTCTTCCTTTTTAGCAGCAGCAGTGTAACTAGTTGAGGTTTCTCCATTTGAGAAAGGTAACACAGTTTTCACTGCACAATCTCTCCAAGGCTCTGAGGATGGCCCGGCAGACACATCATCAGTTGACCAGGGATTATCAATAAGGAAGTCCTTTGAACTCGTACCACTTGGCTTTTTCTGCTGTCCAGCATCTTTAAGCTTTAATTCTACACTAGCATTACTAACACTGCCAGACCAAGATATTCTCTTCTCACTAGATAAGCTAACATCTTCCCCTGATTTTGAATTAACCTTTACACTACTGTAAGTCTCATTGGAACTCAATTTAACCTTACCAGGAGCTTGGTATCCAGAAATGCTGCTTTGGACATAACTGTCATTGTCATGGTCATTCTCATCAGATGGAACCACACCATTACTTGTGCTGTATCTGGCAGGATATAAATCAAGAACCGTATCATCCGAATTCTTGGAGGATGAAACTTTCGTATCAGTCAAACCAGCACCTGCACTATTCTTACTTTTTAATTTGCTTTCCAAGCCTTTCCTCACTGTTCCACACTCCACTTCTTTCACCACAAGCTCCTTATTGTCTTCAACACTAGTTGACGTTGATAAATCATTATGACCTTTCGCACTCCGGTGGGAGGTCTCTATCACCTGATCATCTTTAACAACTTTTCCCCCCTTCACTCCTTTGTTTGTTCTACTACTTAAATCATCATTTCCTAACGCAACCTTTTGAAGAATGCCATTTAATTCAGGCCTGTTACCCAGTTCACTTCGCAGAGCAGCCTCAGCTTTCGAAAATTTGTTCCGGTTCAGAAATTCCAGGATAACGTCCACGCCACTGGAATCAGCCATTTATACACAAAAGGCAGACTTCCAGCAAACCGAAAGTACTACAAGTTCCACTCAACTAAACCTGGAAACGGAAGGGAAGCCGAAACACAACATGAGCAGGAACCAATGAATTACTATTACTATAACATATCAAGTCCCAACATACTACAAAACAATTAAAAGCACAAACACTTCCCTTCATTTTCAAACTATATTAACCGAAAAACCGCAAACGGTAAACTAATTACAGAGAACAAAACTGAACTAACAAAACGCGAATAATAAGGATCCAATTGCCAAAATAAAAAGAAAAAATCATATGAAACTTGGAAGCAAATAGCAATGACTTATTGACAGGTGTAGAGTGCCTGAGCGTGATTCAGTGAAGATCTGCGGTACAGACGAAACCCTAGAAAATACGAAAACTAGTACAATGAAGACGAGAGAGGGCAAATAGTGTTAATTCAAATCAGAGGAAAAGGAAGCTTACAGATCGAAGAATATGGAAGTGGAGGAGACAAACAGGGTACTCTTGAATCCATCGCCAATTAAGAGATGCGAATAAGAAACATTTGAACAAGAAACAAATACAGCAGAGTTTTGCTGGAACTACTTGGGGCGAGAAGAATAATAGTAATAAATTCAATATCAATTACTCATTAATTAATTAGTAGAATATGGATGATGTGATGATGAATTATTATGAATAGTAGTAATACAGAAAGAAACTATTTACTAATGATATTTTTATTTTATTTTTGAGTGTTTTTGAATAAGATTAATTTTTTCTGGGTAAATAATGGTTGGCTTGGCGTTCATTGTTTTAAATATTTGGCCTGCAAGATTTAGCCTGCATGTGATTGGATAAAAAGCTAAAGTCTAGGGAGAGGACGGCCTTTCCTAAAACGATGGAAAGGGCTGGTTTTGTGATTCAATCAGTGGTTTTGGTCAAAATCTCGCTTAACCATAAATCGGCTGGTTTATTTTAAAAAACTCGGTTCACCTTGTGATATAAAAGTAAGTGAACAGACACAAAACACATAGTAAAACGTTTTTTGTGTGTGTTCGTTCTCTAAGATCGTTTTTCCCCCAATTCTCCTTCTTCTCTGATATTCGATCGATCTATCTACTACATAATTTGTTGTTCTCTGTGATTTAATCGATCGATCTATCCATTCGTGTTGTTATTCTCCTTTGTCTGAATCGTTTTTTCCTTTTTTCAAAGATCTAGGGTTTGAATTTCATATCTTCTCAGATCTGATTTCAAATATCTAGGGTTTTTGGTGATTGAACATGGCGAAGAGGAAGGTTTCTTCCGATGTTTCCGATCCACCTGCAACGAAGAGGACGTATGTAAGGAAAGCTGCTTCCAGTAAGGGTATGTCTCCGATTTCATACATATGTTGGTTTTTTTTTTTTTTTTTTTTATGGATTTAGTGCATGTGGTGGTTGTTTGTATGGTGTTTGTTTGTGTTGTTTTTGTGGTATGCTTATTAGTATGCTTTGTTTCTGTTTTTCAAAATTGTTTTGTATTAGTACTGTGTTTCTGTATGCTTATATCGGAATTTGGTGTGGTTTTAAATGTCTTTTGGTATGCTTATAGTTGTTGTGTTATTCTACTTCTGCTTTTTGTATATATAGTGCTCGAGTTTCTCTGGTATGGTTATGAATGATGTTGGTGTGGTTTTAAGTGTTATTGGTGTGGTTCTAAGGTTTATTAGTTTTGTTTATTTGGTGTGCTTCTAAGTTTTTTTGGTGTGCTTATAAGGTTTTGTTGTGTTGTCTTTTGGCTTAGCTGTAAGTGTTGTTGGTGTGGTATAAAAGTTGTGTTGTGTGTGTTTTCAAGTTATGTTGGTATGCTTTAAGTGCAGTATGTGTTCTTTATAAATGAATTTTGATGTTGTTATATTTTGTTGCTTTATGTTGCTATTTTAAGGTTTTTGGTGTGGTTGTAGTTTTTTTTGGTGTTGCAATATAATTTTATGTTGGTGTTTTTGTTTTCTTTTTTTGTAGCAGCTTCTCAGAGTCTTGAAACTGCTCCCACACATACTGATGTTATAGGCAGCGAATCAACTGAAGCCTTTGCTTCAACAAACACACAGTTTGTTGGGAGCACAAGTACTGGTACCGGTGGCACTCAGGTGCTTGGGACAGGGGGTACTCAAGTTGTTGGGATAGGGTCTATGCAGGTGGTTGGTGTAGTTTAAGTGTTCTTTGGTGTGGTATAAAAGTTGTTTGGTGTGTTTTTAAGGGAGTTTGGTATGCTTGTGAGTGTATCAGGTGTGCTTATAAATGAGTTTTTGGAATTGCTCTATGGGTGATTTTGTTGTTGTTTGTTTAAGGGCTCTTGGTGTGGTTGTAATTGTTTTTTTGTGTGGTATTAATTTGATGTTGATGCTATTGGCAGTGAATCAAGTGAAGCCTTTGCTTTAAGAAATCAAAGGTAGTTCTTGTGAATGAACAGATTGAGAAAGAGCATGTGAATGTCAAAAAGAAGAGGGAGAAAGTTCCTGCGAAGGCCACGAAGAAGTTTGTGAAGAAATCAAAGGTAGTTCCTATTGTTCGGAGAGAGTTAAGATCAAAGGCCAAGGTTGATGCCTCTATTGCTGTCTCTGTCAGAGAAGATGGTGAAGAACCGGACGTAATTGACAATTTACTTGAAACATTGAATATCACGATTAAGGATTGACGTTAATTTGTGATTAAGAGTTTCTAGTTTCGTATTGTTTTTTTTTTTTTTTTTTTTTTTTTTTTTTTTTTTTTTTTTGGTCTGTGATTTGTACTTGGGAGAAAATTGTCATTGTGGTTTAATATAATACTATTGTATGTTCTGGTTATTGTTTTTAAACAATGATGCTATGGTTTTAAGGGTATACATTATAGTTTTAACACGTCTTGTTATGGTTTTAGTATACAAGATGCATGCTCCGACTGTTGGTATCATGTCGCAGCTAGTATTGTTTCAGATTCTAAAGAACCGAGCAAAATTGAACAAGTGATTGAGAAAGTGCAAGTTAAGGTAAGAACCGGCAAGATTTCGAAGAAGTAGGGGGTGTGTAATGTGTTTTGGCTGGACAAAGTGTGCATGTTGGATGTTATTTTGGAGTACTGTATGATTTGAACAATTAGTGCTTTTAAGATAATTAGTTTGTGTATGTTTTTAAGTGGAATTAATATGCAACCATTGTATGTTTCTTATTTGTTTAGTTTTAATGAAGTTTACTTTGTCCATTAAGATCTTAACTTGAGCTCTTAGAACGATAATAGTGGGTACTTAAACCACAACTTGGATACTTAAAACCACATCAAGGGTACTTATAGCCACACCAACTGCTACATGAAATATATAAGACCAATGCGAACTAGTGTAAAATTGAATAATTCTAACATGTCAGGACTGAAACATTCAGTTAATTGAAGTTTTTAAAACTAGTATTATCAAAGCAACAAAATTACAACAAGCGCTGATGTGGTGTTTCTGATGAAAATTGAATCTGAGTCTTCGAAATTGGCTTCTTGCAAGTAAACTTGTTCGTGATCTTTGAAGCACCAAATGTGGTGTTACAACCATATGAAGTTGTATTTGGTGTTCAGGCGTTGTATGTGGTGTCAAATATTACTACATTCCGAAATGACTTGTAGTTATCCTTCATCATTCCATCTCTCTAGAAAATAGCAGTCAGTCTGGCATCTTCACCATACATGTAGCGGTGGTAAAAGTCTGGATCTTCATCCTTTTGTTTCTGAGAAAAAAATGTTTTGCTTTAATTTTTTTTTCATTTACTGCTTAAAACATACATGATCTATTAAAACCACAATAGTATACCTAAACAAACATACAATTGACGGACGAAATATTAACTGACATTACTAAAATCCATAGCATCAAAACTTCAAACTACAACAACATGCCTTAAAACCATAAGTGGATGCACTAAAATCATAACAATATGACTCAAAAGTTTGACAAGTGACAACCACAATAAATCAAATATTTACTCCTAAAACCACAACATCATGCCTAAAAACAATAATATCATGAGGATGTTGAAATTACCTGCACTTTATTCATCAGTATGAGTATAATACGAGGTCTTAAAATGATAACATGTTCTCTTAGAAGTATAATTATAATAAATGTTTTTAAACCAATTACAAACTAGTCGTCAATTGTAAACAAACTGTAAGACCAATTCTTAAAACCACAACAGTTGTACTTTAAACTATAATAGGTGGCCTTCAAACTCTAATTTGGACAAACATAAACCAATAGTTTTCAAAACCATTACGAATGGTCTTGATAGTGTAATAGAGAAACACGAGATTTTAGAATAATAACATGCTGAATAAGTAAAATACTATAACAATGTTGCTTAAAACCAAGACACGGCATATAAAAAAAGCATAACATGACGATAAATATTCATAACATGTTGAATAAGGTAAAATACAATAACAACGTTGCTAGAATCATAACATGTTCCCTAATGCGAACCTCTAAAGTCTAAACGTGTTGTGTAAAATCATAACAACAGAACATGAAATCATAACCAGAAGAGCTTAAAACCGTAACATATACGCTAGCTAGAACTGTAACAATCAGACTACCGTAGAAACTGCAATTAACCATAACAACCACTCTTAAAAACTACAATATGCTGATTAAAAACAATTACACTGCGCGATTCAATGAATAAATGCAAAAACATAGTAGACAAACAAAAAAAAGCAACAAAGAGGCTTTAAAACAACGTCGATTAAAACCATAACACGCCATTTGAAAACCTCAACCTTAAAACCGCAATGTATGTTCTTAAAACCATAACACCACGTCATTCAATGAGAAAATGCAGAAATGTATTTTAGAAACTTAAAACCACACCGAAAAGGCTTAAAAGTACTTACGAATATACTGAATTGTTGCTGAAGCTGAATTTCTCCAATTTCTTCCATATCAGATGAGCATTATTCTGATTTTGTTGTTTTGTGTATTGAATCAACTGAATCTCCAAGTTTCATCAACAAATATGAACACAAAACTTTCGAAAATCAGAAAAACAGATCTGAATCCATAAAAAAAAAACACAAAAACACGATAAATTCTGAAATTACGCATAGAGAAGAGAAGATCGATGTTGATTCAATGAAAACGCACAAACAGAGATTGAATTCTCAGATTTAGGAGGTAGAAACGAAGCTTTTGGTGTGGTTTTTTACCTGATTTGTGTCCATTGAAGCTGGATTCATTGAGATATGATGGATTTGCGTCTGGAAGTTGAGATTCCGGTGAGATTCCGGCGAGAATCCGGTGAGCAGGATCGATTTGGGGAGAGATTTTCCCGTGAAACACGCAGTCACACCGTTTGTGTGTGTTTCTGTATGTTTTGGGATTCTGCGTTATTTAGGTGCTATTTATAGGGCCGAGTTTTTTCATTTTCTGGTCAAAATCGGTTCCTGGTTTTGGAAGGTGGTTTTTTGGCTAAAAACCAGTCCTTTCCTAGATGGTAGGAAAGATCTGCCTTTTACTATACTTACTCGGATAAAAATTGCATTTCCTTTTTTTTTTTTTTCTATTTCATTTGTAGAGTATATTTTATACTATTCCAACTTTTGATTGTATCAAGTATTTCTTGTACACTTTCATTTTTATTTTTAGTTTTAAACTACTCTACTCATATTCCTACATTAAGTCTATGCCACCTTATATAACTCCAAATATGAACTGATATTTTGAACTTTTGCAACGAGGATTAAATATATCTCTTCTCGGTATAAATTGGGGCCTCTAAATAGATTGGACCTTGCGATTTAAGTTTAGCATTCAACATTAGCCCAGATTCAGACGTGTTATGTTGTCCGCCCAAACTGACTCTAATACTAATACTAATAAAACTTTTGGATTTAGCACCATATTCCAACTGTAAGATATTTTTTATATCGATTGACTATTTCATGCAATAATATTTCGGTTTCTCATATGCGTACTAGTTGTGATTGTATTTATTCTCAACTCATAATAGTGTGTGGGTATTTAATCTCAACTAATCATTTGGAACAAAATTGTTACTTTCCTTCATTCTAGTGCCAATAAGTACAATATGTTGATCCAAAGATCAAACATGACCATAAATACTACAAAACAAACCAATCACTCAAGTCTTTATCTACTTTTAGTCTAATGCATTACAAGTTTGAGCTACTATCGAGTTTCTGAGACTTCTAATCTTCAAGATCCCCCCCCCCCCCACCAAACGTCTATTCCATTGCATTCATCATTAATTCACTAATTCACTATGTCATTATGAAGTTTAAAAGTTAAAAGATTTGTGGATTTTGTGTATTTGAAATTTATGCACTTGTTTATTGGATCTTGGAATTTGTTCCATGATTATGTCATCTTGCCACGTTTTGAGAGAAAAGAACAAATGCGCAGATGTATTGAGAAGATTAGGACTTATTTTTTTTCTTAATGATGTATACTTGAGTTCGTAAAACCAAACAAAATCTACGGAAAACACTTACAGTATATGCAAGTGAAACCTTCCATCCTTAGGCAATGTATAAACTTATATTTACAATTATCATTCACACTAGGAATTGATTTATAGCACAATAGTTCATATCGGAGCTTGTTGTAATCCTCCCCGCAAAATAACATTAAAAAATCAGAGTAGTCGAACATAATGTTCAAATTCTCCACTTAACACTAATATAATTGGAGAGTTGATTAGTTTTCGCATTAGTTTACTCCGTACATGCTCTATTTGTACATCGATCTTTGCTTAATATAATGACTTTAGGAATGGAGAATATACTGATATTGTCTAGAGAATCTTGAAAATTACTCAAGGACTAGTTTCTGTCTTTCTGATATTGAGAAACAGACAAGAGCTGGACTTGTGCTTGCTGGTGTCCGAAGACCAATTCAAATGGCTTTGTTTGTTTGGCTTATATGGTGATGTAAACTATATGGGAAATAGTGAACCATTTGCACTAACATACTCCCTCCGTCCCAGAACAGTTGCACCATTTTGCCATTTTGGGCGTCCCGTTAGAGTTGCACCATTTCATTTCTTTGCCATATTTGGACATGGTTATAATAATTTTATATTCCATCAACACATTTTTGTGGACACAAATTCTCCATGAAGTAAAAGCAACACCCACTATCAATATAACTCAATATTTAACTATTCTCCTTATTTTCTATGTCCAAAAGCAAATGGTGCAACTGCTCTGGGACGGATGAGTATATATATATCAATGATATATGCAAATATCAATGATATATGCAATACTGAATACTAGAAGTACTCTAGAATTCATGATTCATGAATGTCATGCTAGAAAGTAGTAGAAAATATAATGTTCTCCGAAGAATAAAGTAAGTTTGTCAATAGCGAAGCTAGAACAGAAAACAAAACTGCACACACCAAGGCCACCTACCAGCCATGATTGTGTTTCGAGTACAATCGACATTGTTGTCCGGGGAAGGAGATACTACATGCATGTTGAGATCGGGATCGTGAGCCCTAACAAAAACTTAGCCTACTACGTATAGTGTCCAATGAAGCACTACACTGAACAAAAGCAAATGTAAAAAAGACGGATGTGTAATAATGAACAGAACAAACTGATTAATAAAAAGAAGGATTATCCAATATCATCAGAGTTTCATTTAGAATCCATCAGAAATCAAGAGCAAGTTGTTGATGCAAAAAATGAACAATCTGACAAACTAAGTTCAAACATTTGGACCTAACCTTGTGGAGACTACTATCAACCATAAACTAAATTTCCATAGGCTAACATTAACATAGAGAAAAGTTTTGAGCATTTGAGGCAGGAGATCGAGTGCCTCTATCTTTGCGACATCAGATGTTGTGCAGGCGGGTGCACAGGTACAATGCTGTGAACGAGAGGAACGGCTTGTGTTATTCTTGCCGTCAACATTGGGAAAACTAGCCGGCTCTTCACCGGATCACAACCATAGATGATGTTATTCATCCTGCTGACGACCAGCTCCTCATTCTCGAAACCACTGAAACCAAGCACAACGTGATATTGATCACTTCTCCGAATACAAAACTGCTTGCTCCATCTAGAATCCTGAATACTGTTCATGCACCATATTTCGATCTCCGTAGTTTTCGAAAAAAACAGACACACACTGTCTCTATAGTTCCCCAATCTGAATTGTCTGCCATTAATATCCAGTTCCTTTCTGTGCAGTATCTCCGCAACATCCCCAACTGCACTGTACTCGAGTTCCCAACCAGGCATGCCAGGAGGAGGGAACGGTATCTCAACAAACTCGTTCGTCTCCATGTCGAACCGAACAATCTCTAGAACATTCCGGTTCCGCAAATTGACAGCAATCCAGTAACACGAACCGTTCGCGGTCGCGGTAACCGGTACAGCATCAGTCAGCTGGAATGGCACCCGATCCGGCGGTAAAACGACTAGTCTAGTAGTACCGGCATAGATCCGGCAGATCTCAAGCCTGGTCTCGTAACGAGACTGAATGACTCTGACAATTTTGTAATCTTGGTTAACAGAATCAAATCCGAAGCCGAAATAGGAGTAAATCGCCAGGAAGTAATTATCCTGTACAGGTTGGAAAGAGAATCGTCGCCCTTGATTGATGACTGGATTACAGACCTCAACGACATTATTGGAATCTTCAAGGGCGAGACATATCAAGCCATGGCATGTGCCTATCACCTTGGTGCATTTTCCGGTCACGATAACTTCCGGAGGGACACCGAGAGGTCCGAAATTCATGAGGGAGGAGGAACTGCCTACGACGAGGAGCGTACTGTTCGGTGAGGATGACGGTGGTGGACGGCAATGGTGGGAGATTAAAGTGTTCCATGGCTTCGAAACGCACTTGCATTGCGCAACGGTCTCCAATGGCAGGCGGTTAAAGATGTTCAACCAGATATCCGATGGCAGCGATTCCATAGGTTTGATGCTGCTTTCGAACGAATGAACTCAATTGATGGTGGATCGATTGGGGTGAAAATTAATTAGGGTTCATGATTGGGTAAAATGATGATACTAGAAGAGAAAGACTGTGGTGCTATTAGCTGCTGTACACAACTCATTTATATACTCTCCCCCAAGGCACAGCCCTGTCAATTACTCACGAAGATATAGCAAATCAATGTGGATTTCTTGCCTTCTTGGATGGTGCTTAATATCGGAACAGTATCTTGGATGGAAAATTTAATGCACCTATTTTTATATTTTTCGATCTTTATATATAAAAAAAAACTCATTATTTTTAGTTCAATTATGTTCAAGTTCAAGTCAGTTTAGTTTTGTTCAGACTTGCTTTTTTTATATTCTATACTACAAATAAATTCAGTTCAGTTATGTTATAGTTTATATCTCTTGTCTTATGCTTCGTCTATTCGCATGAATAATTTTTACAGCCTTACAGGAAACAACATATCTATGAGTTGCATGATCTTTCCCGGGCTAACAGCTTTCGTGACACTGTAAGATACATATATTCCTTTGTTTCTAGTTCACTGTGCACGTCCTCTAAGAGCACTCCTTATGAAGTCTTTTTTGGAGCTTCTTTGGGACTTAAATACCAATTAAACCCCAAATAAGCCCAAAAACACCTTCGGTGGAGGCTTTTTTGGGCAATTAAATAGTATCCTTTTACAAGGGCTACTAAATAGTAACCCTCAATTAAACCTCATATTAATATTTTATGATTTATTTTTTATATGATTGGTTAATGGGGTAGTAATATATTACATGGGCCCACATAAAAGTTCCAATTAAGCCCTAAACCATTGAAGTATTCAATTTGGAAGACACTTATTTTGGAGCTTCTATGTTTATGTTTATAGCCCCATTTAATCTCCAAACCATAAGGAATGCTCTAATAATATTTGTCAAAACTATGAACCGGCAATTAGATTAGACTATAAAAAATAGATTTGATTGATTTATAGTAGTCCCGTGGTCTTTAATTTCTGGTGCCTGCCTCTGCCTGATCATTATGAAGCGAAACTAAGCCGGAAGCAGTAGAATATCCACTGGTACGGAAAATTCCGCCAATCGCACTATAAAACATTAAAACTCCTGTATTGATTGTACCAGCTAATGATTATTAGTACAAAATACTCTGTTTTAAGGGTATATATATAACTATAGTTACAATCTCCATTTGCCACTTCTTAAATTTTCTAGTATTTTTCGCAAATTCTGGTTCTATAATGCTTGCTCTTGCTTTCACAGTCTCTACCAACTATCTTCCCCGTACTATCGGTAACACTATTTTAGCTTTCTTTATCCGGATTGTGCAATAAAACTATTCAAGCAACATAAGTTATGGAAGTAGTATTTGTTCATAGCTTCTAATTTCTTTGATATTTATTGATGTGCAACCTGCAGATTAGTTACGTTTCTAAATCAACACCGTTTGTTATGTTATTTGTGCACTACACGAATACTGTGAAGGCTCAAATCTTCCGGTTTTGTGCCTAGCTACTTCTTGATTACGTTTGTATAATCACTGTTGAGTTTCGTTACAATCTTTCTCAGTCGAGATATCACTATGGGAGGACCTAAAGCTGGCTTGCATCCGGGAAACCTCTAAAGGGTAAAAGTCCTGTTCTTCATTGAGTTTCAAATAGAGAAGCATAAAGTTTAATCCTTTCATTTTGTTGTTGATGTGTCCTGGATGTGTTTGCATACGTAGAACCATGAAAACTGTTGCAGAACCACCAACCTGCTTTACATTTTTTTTGTAAATTCGTAGTTTTATGTCACAAAAAGGGGATATCTCTTTGTTTTGGTGGAAACATATGAATGACTAAACAGCATATTCGTGAAATAATCTGGAAAAACATGGGTGAGCACTTGATTTCAAAAGCCTGTTTTCTTAATAAAATCATAGATATGCTTTAAGATTCCTAGGTTGGCCAAGCATAGATGTATATTTTGGTTGTAATGATTAACATAAAGCAGGCTTCAGTGAAAAATAAGAAGAAAATTACCCTTCTATCCTTCTTTGTTAGTTTCAATAGTCTTTGTTCTACTTTTTTTTTTTTTTTTTTTTGAACAAAACTTCAACCAATAGTTGAAGCAACTTTCATTACTAAATTGTACTTCCTCCGAAAACTTAATAGTTTTACATTTTATTTTTGTTGACTTTTCGATGCCCGGTTTGACCTCAAATTAATAATAACTCGTTACGAAAAGATAGTTTAAAAAATTATATTATGAAAGTATACTTCTTATATTTGTATAATATAACATTTATAATTAATTTTTTCATAATCAATTATGATTAATTTGAGGTTAAACCGAACATAAAAAAGTCAACAAAAACAAAGTGTAAAACTATTAAGTTTCCAGAGGAAGTACAAGCTACATAGAAGATTTACAGAGATAAAAACATTGGAAAACGTCTGGGAAAGAGAAAGAAGAAGTAAAAATACAGAAAAGTAGAACAAAGACTATTTAAACTAACAAAGAAGGGTAGAAGAGTAATTTTCTTCTTATTTTTCACTGCAGAGTCCTTGCTTTATGTTAATCATTACAAGCAGGTACTCTGATATACTATTTCCTGATTGACTCTGTGACATTGGAAAAATAATTCATTAGCTTTGTGTGTAGATTTGGAGACAGCGTGTGGACTGTTGTGTCAATAAGGAAAATAGTACGCGAATAAGACTATGTCGTCTGTGTATCAAAATAATTAAATTGAACTCTTTGAAGCTGTAATTAGTTGCCGGCAGATTATGTACTTTTCAGAAAGTACAGAGATGTTAACATCATCTCATACTTAGAAATACCAGTCACTTGCTTTCCTATGAATTTCATGAACCTTGTGTTACCCGCCTCGTCTGTCTTCATCTCCTTATGCTTTTGATTCTTTCTGTCCCTATAAATGTGGAACAAAGCATGCATAACATATCATAAACATGAAAGAGAGACTTTGTGTTACTATTATTGAATCATGGCAAGGCGTTTTCAGAAATATCAGACTGATGCCCTGAAGCAGGCCTTTGAAGAGTCAGACCGCTTAACAAAAGAAAAGAAGATTGAACTGGCTAGCATTACAGGCCTGGATATGGAGCAAGTTGCTAGCTGGTTTAACCGCAAGAGAGTAAGTAAACGAGCAAGGGGATCTACAGAAGAGCTGGAGCGAGTCAATTCTGAGCTCAAGCAATTGGTCCAGGATTGCCTTGAGAGGGAAGTAAAGCTCCAGGAGGAGGTTGAACTCTGCAAGTCAATGATAGCTGATCTCCAGGATGAAAACCGTCGCATGAAACGCAGGATAACCATTCCAGGAGATGACACTAGTCTGTATGATTCTGTTATGAGATTTATCAACAGAGATCCTTAATTAACTACATATATATATATGCATGTACCTGAGAATAAAGATTGTGTTGATGATCTGCAGACTGCAGTACTAGTAGTTCTTTGTTACAAAAATAATGGATTTATATAT
This sequence comes from Plantago ovata, assembly GCA_028274465.1. Classification (NCBI taxonomy): domain Eukaryota; kingdom Viridiplantae; phylum Streptophyta; class Magnoliopsida; order Lamiales; family Plantaginaceae; genus Plantago; species Plantago ovata. Next base: position 109,142,893 of record CM051456.1, on the reverse strand, counting down.
GTTGTCTTGTCTTTACTACACCCTTCTTAATTAGTTTTGCCATTTCGGACGTCCCATTAGAGTTGTACCATTTTAATTCTTTACCATATTTGGATATGGTTATAATAGTTCTATATTTCATCTATCTATTTGAGTGGCTACAAATCACCCAGCAAACTAAAACCACTCCACTATCAATATAACTCAATATTTAAATTTTCTCCTTATTTTATGTGACCAAAATCAAATGGTGCAATTGCTCTGCGACGGAGGGAGTATATGTTTACCTTGGAATTTGTTATTTTCGTCTTAAAAAATTTAAAGTGATTTAAACTTATCTGAAATTTATCAATTTAATGAATTTAAATTATATTGAACTGAATATAGCTTGAAAAAAAAAAAAAACTAAACTAAATTGTTGAACTGAATTTAATAAATTTGAACCTAACTTCACTCGTCTGGATTGATTTAGTTATTTAAAAACAACTACATAAAATTCAATTGTTCAATTAAATTTAATAAATTTGAACATAAATTTACTTAGCTGAATCAAATACGTTGTTATAGTATTTTTCGCATGAAGTACGTGCCATAGAAAGAATGAATGATCAAGAAGTGAGTGTTCGAACGGAGAGTTGACTGATACAGGACTGGATATGGAGTAAAATCCCAAATAATTGTTGATTGATTAATCAAATCATTAATTATATGAATTAGGATCTAACCCCATAACCAAGCCCTGCCCAAGTCTTTCCGCCGATTCATTTGATTTCAATTGAATGATCATTTCAGCTGCACTTGGGTAGCTATTTATACTACTCACCCCTCAAATAACATACTAATATAATTAGTTCCGGTTCGGACCCCTCTCCTTTTGTTTGCCAGCTGGTTAATTAATTTAAAGATTTTTCTTAACCATAGCCACATGCATTAGTTTAGCAAAAATTATGCAAAACTAAACCTTAATTACGTACGTTGCGTTTTATTAAGTATTATTCGAATCTAACAAAACTTCTTAATCTTAATTTAACCTCGCTTTCATTAATAAGAGCAGGCTACCCTACCACCAATTAAGACGTTGTTGATTCATTAGTCGGTACGTACCTGTCTTAATACTATACTTGATCGAGCAATATTCTTTTTGTAGTGTTAATATTTTACTCAGTCCACAACTTAAAGAAATATGGTGAAGGAGGAATATTCTGATTTTGTCTTCAGAATCATTAAAAAGAACTAGAGTCCTGAGAATGAGACAACAAGCTTGTGCTACCTGCCTGCCTGTAAGAGGACCAGTTCAGTATTTTGATGACCAACATAAATATAAGACTATTCAGTATAATAAGTATAATAATGCTTATTATATACTCTTAAATTTTAATTTGGATAACTGTAAAAAAGAGTAAGCTCACTAATTGATAGGTTTAGTGACTAGTATAAAATCTTAAGTTTTGCTTTTAATTTTTACTTTTAAGGATCATTCGGTAAAGCTTTAGCAAGTCATCCCAAATATTTTTCTCCAGAAAGCAGTCTCTCAAATAGGAGAAGACTAAGTCATCAAAAGGATTCTGAAGACGAGCACGAAGTAACATAGTAGAAAAATTACATATGCTCACTGAAAGAAATAGGCACACACACTCAGCACGCTTAGAAGTCTTCTCTATTAAGTAGTTCACTGAAATGCTTTCTTATTGTTTGAGTCTATGAAGAACAAACAAGAAAAATTCACAAAATACTCAAATGCATTAAATGCATTAATGCATTTAATGCATTTGAGTGCTCCAATCTTCTTTTTAATTCAAAAGAAGACACATGAAAACTCAAGAAACTATTAAAATGGTGAAAGTGACATTCCAAATATTTGAATTTTCAGTCCAACGGATACAAAATTCAAACGGCACTATTTGTCACTATAAATTCAAGGACTTAGAACTTGTAGAATACAACAACACCTAACGAACACAAGAATAACCAACACATTCACTTGCAAATTCTCAAGTGTTCAAGCTCTCAAAAAGCCAGCTTTAGTTGCGACCAAGTAGCTCTCTGATCTAAATTATTGGTATCAAAACATGACTTAACTACCATGTGAAGGAGATGTACAATTGATTAAAAGTTGCAACCAAATTTGTGTGCATTATCCTAAGCAAGTACTTCTATAAGTCTTGCTGCTAGAAGATCATACATACTTTGTATAAGAGTATACTAGTTTGATAATTTCACCTTTCTTTTCTTTTAAGTAGTTGCAAAGTTACTAAGTAAGAAATTGTAATGCCCCGCATCCCACATCGCTTAAGAGTGAGTGGAATAAATGGTATATATGTTAGACCACCACTCTCACATGGTATGAGGCCTTTTGGGTGATTCCAAAAGCAGATCCGTGCGGATTCTGGCCCAAAGCGGACAGTATCATACTGTGGAGACGTCTGTGAGACCGTCCAGGAGTAACCACGCCGGCCGGATTGGTCGGGTCGTTACAAATGGTATCAGAGCCTAGATCAACCCAAAGCCCACACCGGGTGGACGGTTGGTAAAGGTTATTGTTAGTTTGTCACCCCCACCACTTAAGGCGCTCGACGAGGACGTCGATGCTTTAATGGGGGTAGTTTGTAATGCCCCGCATCCCACATCGCTTAAGAGTGAGTGGAATAAAGGGTATATATGTTAGACCACTACTCTCACATGGTATGAGGCCTTTTGGGTGATTCCAAAAGTAAATCCGTGCGGGCTCAGGCCCAAAGCGGACAATATCATACTGTGGAGACGTGTGTGGGACCGTCCAAGAGTAACCACGCCCACCGGATTGGTCGGGTCGTTGCAAAAATAGTTGCAAAGTTACTAAGTAAGAAAATAACTTATAACGCCTACCTTTGAATCACACTCGGCATGGAACAGAGAACAATGAAGATTCTTGTAGCTTGGATTTTGTAACGGTACCGGTTTTGAAAACAAAATATTTTCTTGAAAAAGGAAATTCGAAAATACTTTAATAACAACGGTCGGCAATAAATGCCCAAAACAATCTTTGATGCTAACGATAATAAATGATATTCAATGACAACTCAAGTTGGAAAAGACAACGAATGAAGACAAATAAAGTGTTCTTCTTATTTCGAAAAGAAACCCGTGACACCCCAGACCCTTCTCTCAGTCGCTGGCTTCCTAGTCACGTACATCCTCAGCAGCATCTGGAAGGAAGGAATTTTGGAAAAAACAAAAGAGTGTGAGATAAAGGATCTCAGTGAGGTTCTAAGTTAAACAGAAAGTAAGACAGTTTTAAAATAAAATCCTTTTCAGAAAACGAGCAAACCACACAGAACACGTAAAACAGATTAACAGAACAGATACATTGTAGACCGTTGGTGCAGCCCGCCTTATTGTTCCTACTCCCAGAATGCCCTTGTAACTCCCTCCAGAGGATGCATAACTCCGGACAGAAACAGAAACCCCCGTGTACTTTGGGGAAACAGATCCTACGACCCTAATAGACCTCAGCGACTTCTGCCTCGCGCCTAAAAGGGAATAGACTAGGCCACGATCAAGCAAACCCGATAGTCCTCTACTACCCAAGCCTACCTAACCATAACCTAATCGACCGGTCACACAGAAACAGAACAGATACAGAGTAACAGATACAGACAATTAACACCGAGAGGTGTTCCTGCAGAAAGGTCAGTACAGAACAGAATAGCAATAACAGAAATCCAAAAGTCATACTTAGGACTTATACTTTTACGCGGAAGCATACAATATACAGTAGATAGTAATAGACTCAAACAGTCACATAGCCTTCCAGTTTTTCGCAAATAATAGGTTTAGGGGTGAACACTCACCTTAGCTTACGAGCAAACGACCTTCAACAAGAAATGAGCTTACGGGTTTACAGACAACGGAGAACCTAACAAGAAAGTACTAACACAATTTAGAAGTCGAACGGACGGAAGGAAAATGGTTGAAAAGGAAATGGTAAAGTCGGGGTTCGAACTCGGGACCTCTGAGTTAGTCACACAAAGACCTACCAACTAAGCTAGCAAGTCAAGTCCTTTCTAACTTACAAAACCAGAAACTAAGTTTAAAACATTTTTAGAAACTCTTTCGATTTTCAGATTCTGGAAATTACCAAAATACCCTCAGGTGGTAAATTGCAAGAAAAACCCTTTTCGAAACCGACAGAATAAACTAAACAGAAGTTCCAACACTTAACAGTCTTCTCAAAACAACAAGGTTTACGATACAAGCCTACTGTCAGTCAACTATGGTCAAAAGTAAAACTGCAAAAAGGTCCTTTAGGTTTTAAAGTTTCCCAAATCAGTCCACAAAGAACCCAAAACATAACATCAAGGTCCAAAAGTCCTTTCGAGGTCAAACAGGGAATCAAAGTCAATATTCGAGGTCAAAAGTCACAAGTCCAGCAAACAAAAACTACAATCTAACAACCTAAGTCCCGGTTCTCGGTTCGAAATAAACAACACAGTCAGAATGAACAAGGGTAAATCGGTCCAGGGGTAAAATCGTCCGAAACAGAATACTAACTTCGAATCGAAAGAAACAACAAAGGATTCGAGATTTACCTTCGAATCGAACAGAAAGGAATCAACAATCTGCAAATCAATGAATCGAAAGGAAAAAGGGAATTAAACCAAGATTCGAATCGAATTCGAAGGCAAAACCGAATTCGGACCGGAGGGACAGAGCTAGCTTACCGATCGAACGGAGAGACCGGCGGCGGACCTCGAACAGAACGGGAGTGGCGGCGCGGCGCGTACGGGACTGGACGGCACCGTACCGGAACGGAGCACGCGAAACGGAGCGGGAAGGTACTGAAACGAATAGTAGAAATCAACGAACTAAACAACCGAATTAAATTCTCACCCGAGATTCGAATCATCAAACGAAACGGAGACTTACCGGACGAATACGAAATCGGGACCGGAGAGGGCGAATCGGAGCAGGCGGAGCAAGGACGGAACGGAGCAAAGTTGGGACCAGAACGGCGGCGCGGATCGGCGGAGAGGCGCGGCGCGGCGAAGCAGAGATCGCGGCGTCTCGCAAAACAGGGGACAGAACAGACAGCGGCGGCGGCGCGGCTCGGCTCGGCGGACACGGCGTGGCACGGCGGCGGTGACAGGCAGCAACGGGCTCCCTTCTCTCTCTCTTCTCTTTCTTTTCTCTTCTTTTCTTTCTTCCTCTTCTTTTCTTTCTTTCTCTTCTACTCTCTCTTCTTTCTTTCGGTTGAAAGAACGGCTGGGAATGGGGTGGGAGACTAACTAGGGTTAGGGTTAGGATTGGGCTGGTCAATGGCTTTGACTGGACTTAACAAATGGGCCAAAAGCTAGCAGATCGATTACTCCAGCTTGATCCAAACGAAACGAAACGAAACGAATAACTTTCGCGAAACTAATTAATTAATTACCGAATAAATAATTTACTCTGATAATTAATTAACTAAAATAAATAATTAAATAATAATAAAATAATAATTAAATAATTAAATAAATAATAAAAAAGACGGGGTGTTACAGATTTGCTAAAGAAAGACTTTTTATGGTGGAATTACTTAGTAGTATGGGACATTAAGGAAAACCCCTAAATTTGTTACAAAGCTTGGGAAGCTTTGTGGTTAGAAATTCAACTAGAGGTAAGATTTGTAACGAAACTCATCTCATCATGTGATAGTGAAATTCAGTCTTCATAAAATGATAAGTGGATTAGTTGAAGAACTACGTACATCACCTTCAGATGTCACTATAAACTGGTGCTATTTACTTATTGCACTTCGCCTTTCAACACAAATTTTTTCTACATGCGCAATATTTATTGTTGCTTCCTGACTATTAATGTAAGCACTCAAGAATGTCTTCCGCTATTTGACATTTAAGTACTAGAAAGTCATCAACTTTTTGAGATACTAGTTAGAATGCAAAAAGTTTTAAAAGACTAGTCACCCCTCTAGTCTTTTAACCTTATTGTCTAAGGATGGAGGCATAAGGTGGTGCAATGATATGGAGTTGGGGTAAGGAAGGAGAACTGCAGGATATTCATATAGATGTGGAGGCATAAAGTGGTTTAGGATGTTTGTATAGAAATATAGTTATAATATTTGTCGTTTAAAAAAAAAATTTAAGGGACCAACAAAAGCCAACCGTCATAATTGAAAACATCTATTATAGACCCGATTTGTGAGTAATAAGTTCATAGACCTTATAGTTTAAAAACACACATATATTTGAATAATTTTGAGTTACATAATTCACAACTCACTGAGTTATAGAAGAATTTTTCCACGTAATTGATGTGATAGCCTTAATTAATATTTATCAGTTCCATTTATATTTTTACCTTTTTCTTCTTTTTTTTTTTTTTATCCATTTGACTTTTGGTTACTGCTAAACTATAACAAAAATTTAATTTATGGAAATATAGTGTCTTTACTTTCATTATGTAATTTTATCAATTAAATTTTTCATAACATTTAAAATTTATATGAGGTCAAATAAAACTAAAATAAATCAACGAAGCAAAGGTAGAGAAGTCATTAGAGAGAAGGGGTGTCGCACTTGTGATTATTTAGTTTTTAATTAACTATGATGAAATAAAGTAGGTGCGTCATGATAAAGACTATGATGCAGATATATATATCTCATAAATTAAAGTTAATGATGGCAAACGGACAAATTGGTGATTCGTGACCCTCTAACAATTAGCAATACAGTTTGCCCTAAGAGCTAGGAATATGGATATACATCATAATAATATGAGATGTTGAAAGATAATTTACAAATAACAAAGATAACATATATACAAGAGGAGGGGCAAGGACTTCAAAAGTTTATGTATCGGGAACATATACTGTAGATTGTAGAGTGTGATAAAACACACTTTCTCCATTTCCATCTATGCAAAAGTTTTACCCTGGTATCTTTGCATTTGCGATATGTCGTCAAACAATAATTCATCATAACGCGTACGAACTGGGCGTCCTCCAACAATAGTTGGCTCAAAAAGGAAGGGAAACTCATCAGAGAGATCTTTCATGGTTGAACAATAAAGAAATAAAGAATTATAGAAAGAAGACATCATGTAATATTTCTGTGTATTAATCATAAAAGCGTAAATGAAACAATGACAATAGTAGAGTTTATATTGTAGCTCAAACCTGACACAACTAGATTTCTAAAGACACAAAATAAAGGGATCGATTAGGGTTTAATTAGATACAGATAAAAGTTCTCATCCAACGTCAACCTTATCCATGTAGACCTGTAAACCAACTGAATAACTAAATAAACTAAATAACTAAATACTCTCCGATACTTCTACTAGATTTCTCATGCCCGTGAAGTAGCCACGGTCCGCTCGTGTGGAATTTCCTGGAATCGCTACACATTTTCAAAATGTTGAAATTTTTAATAAAACGTTTAATTTGTGTTAATCCTAAATTATATTTAAAAAAAAGTAATTTATAAAGTTTTATTTAAAAACTATAATCATTATTTTTTCATAATATATATAGTTTTATAAAACTATTTTCTTAATATGATTTAAAGTTAATACGAGGTCAAATAAGATATTAAAAAATAGGGGCAATTATATCTGATACCCCTTTTATTTTTTGCTATTACGTATTAGCGCAACTAATTTTTTTATTACATATGCTACCCCTCTTACATAAATCTAATTAGAATTAACCCATGAATTTGACTTTTGGTGCTCTAAGGCCTGGAAGTTACCACTTGCCCTCACCTGAATTTCAGATTCTGAAATTTGTCAAACAACATTAAGTTCCATTTATTACACATTTATCACAAATCTTTTATTTTTTTTACAAAATTAACACTAAATATTTATAAATTAACCTAGATAATTTAAATACACTTCAAAATGATACAAAACTATTGTAAACAAACCCCTTTAAGATTTCTATTTCAAAATAAGTCTCAAATTATTTCTAAAACATTAAAAAAATTAAAAAACAAATTTAGAAAAGGGGGGGGGGGGAAGAAGACGATGAGCAGTAGTCCGATCGGAGCTCTGTAAGCTCCGATTAGAGCTGTGCAGAGCTCCAATCGGAGTTGTGTAGCTCCGATCGGAGCTTTCACAGCACCAGTCGGAGATTAACAGCCCCGGCCAGAGATTAACATCTCTAATAGAAGTTGAGTAGCTCCGATCGGAGTTGTCAACTTAAAAAAAAAAAAACAACAAAAAAAGAAAAAAAAAAAAAAGGTGAAAAGAAAAAAGAAAACATAAAACTTAAAAAAGAGGGAAAAAAATGAGTTGAGTACGTGTTTCTTTGGACGGAATTGGAATTGGACTTATGTGAAAGTCAACAATTGTTTAGTGAAGCTGGATTAATTTGAAAAGTGAACATTTAGTAAGGAGTCCAGATGAAATTTAGTCAAAAATAATAATAATATGGCGTTCTCTAGACTCTAACCTAGAGTTACATTTTGCAGGGTCATTAAGAGTCGAGATTAATTATTAGTGATATGGTATTAAAATTAGATTCTTATCTTTTTCTTTTTCAAGTTGGGTAAATAGGAATCTTGAAAGGCAGATTAAAATATTTTTTCAAGCTTTTTTTTTTTGCCTATAATTAGGGAGAAAGGTTGATTAAAGTGCAAATAAGCATTTACCGTCGTGTGACCTGTGACGCCGCCGCATGCCAGTACTCCTCCGCCAGTCTGCAAAGTAAACTAACTCATTTAGACCATCTCCAACCATGAGATGATAATATATACTCGTCACGTCATTATTCCGTCATAAGGTCATAAAACTCAAATCTCTCTTCACCTCCAACTATAACACTGAAATACACAATTTTTTGTTCTTTACAAACAAAGAAACAAACAAACAAGTGGGAAGAAAGAGAAAAGGAAAACAAATAATAAGAGTACACACTCACATACATTTTATTTTGTCAATGGGTCCCCTAGTTTCATATTTAGGAGACTGTCAATCAGCACAAAGTGTGTCATGGCCTTTTTACAAATGGGCCTAGGCCCAATTGCATTTTGTCTCCCTCTTATTCTTTTGTCGTCGTTAATTCCGTTCAAGTGTAATTTTAATTAATTGTTGGATCTAATCACAAAATTAAAAAACTCTAGCGAGTAAAACTCACATTAATAATTAAAAAAATATTGATCTCATCAATTTTTTAACTGATTAATGAATCGTTCTAATACACTAATCAATCTTACCGCGAATACCATAATCGTGAATCTGAATAAAATATAAATATAGCATAACCCATAGACTCTTGCATATTGACAATTAATCAAATTATGGTTTAGATAAAACTCCAAAACAGCTTAATCCAAACAATATCAACGTCAAGGTACATTTGCGAGAATGCAAATATTAACATGCATGTGGAGTTTAAAGTGGTCAAGGTACATTTGCGAGGATGCAAACACTAACCTAAATTATTGTGCAATAGACTCGTTGAACACTACAAGAAATCACACATTTAGCGACGGATGGTTAGATACAGATGTGATCCGTCGCTAATTAGCGACAGATGACTACGAGTAGCGACGGATAAGGACGAATTGCACTCTAAGCTCAGTTCGTACCTTTGGATGCCCAATCCGGCTCCATATTAGCGACGAATCGCATATATCCGTCGCTAACATGGAGACGGGTAGACTTATCCGTCGCTAAATTGAGTTGACCAGAGTTTGGTTTAGATTTAAAAAATAAATAAAATAAATAAATAAAAATATAGCGACGGATGAACTCATAAGTCGCTATATTTTAATTTACAGATCGGGCGAGACCTTTTCTCCCCCATTTCCCCATTTTCTCTCTAACTCTCAAAATCTCTAATTATCTTTTCTCCACCACCACCACCCGATTTGCCACCGTCCGATTTGCCCACCACCGCCCTCCCCAACACCACCATTCGCGATTTGAGGCATTCACAGCCACCACCTCGCGCCCCACCACATCCAGAGATTCACGATTGCAGCACCACCGCACTGGAGTGATTCCTTCCCTCGGTGCTCTTCATTTTAAATAGGTTACTATCCCTAATTTAACCATTTTAATTTTTTTTAGTTTTGTTTAATTCTTACTGTTTTGGATAATTTTTGGAAAAATTCAAAAGCATGATTGTTGTTCTTTAGTTATAGCTTAGCTATTCTTGAATCTTGCAGCAGCTGTAGTTTGATTTGTGTATTTTTCTTATTCGGATGATGTATATGTGGAAGCAGAAATGAGCTTTAAAATATTTGGAAGTGAATATATAAGTTGGTTTCTTTCAAATTGGGTTTATTTCAAAATGGTATTATTTGACATATCGAAAACGATTCACTTGTGTTACTATCTATTCAATTAGTCATAGTATATGGTATATGTAAGGTTAGACTGTGCACAGTTACTTGATTGAATATGTATATTTTGTTTCCCATTCCATGTTTCGAACGGACTGATGAATGTGCTTTGACATTTTGTTGTGGACTGGGAGTCATAATTAAAAGTGTATATTTGTATGGTTGATGAAGGTGCTTTGACATTTCTTTTATTTTTTGGTATTATGTTATGAGTCATTAAGAGTTTAAAATATATATATGTATATATATATATATATATATATATATATATATATATGTATATATATATATATATATGTATATATATATATATATATATATATATATATATATATATATATATATATATATATATATATATATATATATATATATATATACGCTTGTTGTTTAACTTGCAGATCATGGGGAGGCCAAAGAAACCTGGGAAGCTGTTGGCCGCCAGCAGCCGTAGCTACCCCGCTAGCGAGTCTGAGCCAGACTCGCCATTCCGCACCCCTGGTTCTCAGCCACAGTCGGGGGGACCTCGGCTACACATGTCAGCGAGACCTAGTCACCTGCTGGCCCCCGTTCGAGCAGCAGTGCGGGGTCTACTGGCCCCGACATGTTTTCAAACTTGCCGGATGATGGGTTCACAGGGGTGGGGTACAAGGAGGGTGAGCGGATGCATGGCAAGCTCGTAGTGTGGCCCATGTCTGGGAATGTGTAAGTACATGAATCATATTTACTTGGTGTTGTATGTTTTTTTTTCAAAGTACTTTGTAACAGTTGGATTAATTTGTGTATGTTATTGCAACAGGCTAATTATGCCGAGGGAGGTTGCCAGGTTCATCAGTAAGGAATCCGTGAAGCAAGTGGATCTCCCACCACGGGGAACCCAGTGGCATACTTTCCGTCCGGAACAGAAGGTGGAGATTTGGAATGCTCTCGAGGTTAGTGATCTTTCTTCTACGCTAATGGTTTTTATATTATCATCTATTTTGTTTGAGTGGTATGTTCTCCACTTTACTTGGGTGATATGTTAGTCACCGTGTTGTTAGTTGTTCTAGGACAATGTGTAATTGGTTTGGGTAATATGTTAGTCACCGTGTTGTTAGTTGTTCTAGGACAATGTGTAATTGGTTTGGGTAATATGTTAGTCACCGTGTTGTTAGTTGTTCTAGGACAATGTGCAATTGGTTTGGGTGATATGTTAGTCACCGTGTTGTTAGTTGTTCTAGGACAATGTGTAATTGGTTTGAGTGATATGTTAGTCTAAAGTGTGTATAATTTCTGAAATGTAGGAGAAGTACTTCCTCCCCAACAAGTTCAAGTCGGACCTGTGGTACGCCTTCGAACATGAAGGCTCCGAGACCTTCCGAAAGAAGATCTCCAAGATCAAGAAGAGCCGGAAGAAGCCTGGATGGATTGGGGAGGACGAGTGGCCCGAGTGGATCAAGTATTGGCCGGAGGACCTTAAAGCTCACAAGCTGGCGGAGCAGAACAGGGAGAATCGGGCCTATAATCCACCGGATGGAACAGGCTCGGTGAAGCATAAACTGGGTTTGAAATCCCAATTGGCGCACCATCTAGACGCGGTAAGTTATATTGAATTGAGTTACTTTGTAATATTTTCTTTTTTTCTAAAGTCTTATTTCAATTCAATCATTAATTAATTTGTCTATATTTGATGTAGATATCGGAGGGGAGGGAGCCGACCATGTGGGAGCACTTCTGTGAGGCTCACGGGGAGCTCGATAAGGATGGACGGATGATCTTCCCTGGTGAGCGTAGCAAAAAAATCGCGGTAAGTTTTATTTTTTTTCAATTCCTATACTTTTGTTGAATATGTGCTTCTTCAATCAATAACGCACTAAATCTTGTTTGTTTGAATTTTCAGGAGGAGTTCCTGGCCAGGACTGAGAACCGTGATCTTACTGTCGAGGAGGAGAACGCCATCTATCTCGAGATCGTCCAGCTCGATGAGAAGGGGCGTGTCTTCGGCATGGGCAACTTCTCGCAGGCCATAGCGGAGACGGTCAATCAGGGTGCCTCCACCTCCAGCTCCAAGCGCCGACGGGGACAAGCCGATGTGCCTCCTGAGTACCTCCAGGAGTAGCAGCAGCTGAGGATGACTGTCCAGCAGCAGGCCCAGGAAACTGCTCGGTTAAAGGAAGCTCATGCGAGGATGAGGGATGGCTTCAAGAAATCCCTCGACTGGATCATGGCGAAGTATGCCCCCCCCCCCCCGGGGTACCGAGCCACCTCCCGACTTCTTCATGGGCGATGACGATACCCCCGGATCTTCGTAGTAGTACTCTTTTTTTTTTTCGAACACTTTTTTTCTATTTCGGACAATTTGTTTTTTTTTTTCGAACATCTTTTTTTTTTTTTCTTTAGGACAATTAGTACTTTCATTCACATATTTCGAATGCTTAACTAATTAGTATATATTTGTATATAATTTTTAGATACGAAAATTGGTATGTATTTGAGGTGTACAACTAAAAAAAAAACCAATAAATAAAAACAAAAACAAAAAAACATTATTCCAGAAAAGTTAGCGAAGGATTATACCATTCGTCGCCAAATCTCCTCTGTCCAGCGTTGAACACGTGTATCAACCAAACAGCGACGTATAACATTATCCGTCGCTAAATATAGACACAGATAAAATTATCCGTCTCAAATTTGGTCAACGGTGAACTCGGAGACGGATGTTCTTATCCGTCGTCGCTAAATGGAAGGACGGATGATTTCATCCGTAGCTTTTCTTATTAGCGACGCCACTTTTCGCAACGGGCCATCCGTCGCTAATGGCCTTTAGCGACGGATCGCTGTCATGTAGCGACAAATGACATCCGTCGCTAAACCTGGTTTTTCTTGTAGTGGAACGCAAATAGTTAATACAATAGAGCCGGTCGAATAGAGATATTGCTTTAAATTATTCCATAGTAGATAGTCGAGTAATGTTAGTGTTCGATCTAAACAATTGTTGAATAAACCCGTCGAACAATGTTAACAGTGTGAAATAGATCCGTCAAATAGAGTTAGTGCTCTAAAGTATTGTGAAATTGACCCGTTGAACATTGTTAGTGTTCCAAACTATATTGTTTCCAACTTTGATTCACGATTACTCTTAAACTATACTGGTAAAATATTTAAAAAATTATATTATAAAAATACAGATCCTAAAGTTTCATAATATAATTTATTAAATATTTTATCATTGTAGTTTAAGAGTAATTGGGAGTCAAAGTTGGAAGCGGTTGACCGAAAAAGTCAAAGTAGGTGATTTATAGCGGGAAAGAGTATGATAATAACACTTCTACTTTAAGCAGATAATTATGAAAATGATATGTCCTAACTAATCTAATAATTAAATAAAATACATCATAATTACTATTAACCTAAATAATAGGACTTTGCAGGTAACACGTCTGAGTCCCAATTGGTCCCGATTCGTGAAGTTTGGTGTCTTAGTTCGCGTATTATCGCAAACGTAGTACGATTCACAATTTTGATTCTTATGTGGTTTAAAACTTTAATTGTTTTTTATATGAAGTTTTGATGAAACAATCCGTATTCTTAATTCTTGCAAAGTAATAATCATTCTAATTTCTTTTTTTCATAAGATATTTGGAAAATAAAATTTGTGAAGTTATTTTTATCATTAATTATGAAATGATGGGTTGAATAGAGACTTTAAAATCTTCCTTTTTTATTTATTAATTAATTAATTACATTTAATTGAAAACCAATGAGTCAATATCAAACTCATCATCAGTCAGCACTCAGCAGCATCACCCACCATATTCACTCTGCTCATTAAATCACTCACTCACATACACATAGCCCCAAAACACACAACCAAAATCAAACACCAAAATCAACAAAATCAAATGGGTTCTCTACCTCTGACATTCCTTAACCCAATGGAAGAAGAAGAAGAACAAGGAATCAAATCCAACCTAGATGAAACACATTTACTCAACCTGTTCAAATCGCAGCAAAAATACCTCAACCATTTCTTCCAAAACCTCGACCTCTCCCAAACCCTCACCTTCACCCAAACCCTCTTGAATTCCAGCGGCACAATTTTCTTCTCCGGCGTCGGCAAATCCGGCTTCGTCTCCCAGAAAATCTCCCAGACTCTCGTCTCTCTCGGCATCAAATCCGCCTACTTATCCCCCACCGACGCTCTCCACGGCGACATAGGCATTCTCTCCTCCCACGATCTCCTCGTTCTGTTCAGTAAGAGCGGCAATTCAGAGGAATTGCTCAAGCTCGTTCCGTGCGCCAAATCTAAGGGCGTTTATTTGATATCTGTCACCTCCGCCAGGCCCAATGGGCTCATCGGATTGTGTGATCTGAATGTGCATTTGCCTTTGGAGCGCGAATTGTGTCCGTTTGATCTCGCTCCGGTTACTTCTACCGCGATCCAGATGGTTTTTGGGGATACCGTTGCGATTGCCTTGATGGAGGCTAGGAATTTGAGCAAGGAGCAGTATGCTTCTAATCACCCTGCTGGCAAAATTGGCAAGACATTGATCTTCAAGGTTGTTTTTTCTATCATCAACTTATTATAATTAATTAATTAATTAATTAATTAATATTTTGCCCTCAATATTTATTTATTTATCATCATGTAGGTAAAGGATCTGATGAAGAAGAAAGAGGATCTACCTGTGTGCAGGGAGAATGATATGATTATGGATCAGCTTGTGGAGCTAACAAGTAAAGGATGTGGATGCCTTCTTGTCATAGATGATGAATATCACCTGCTAGGTACATTTACTGATGGCGACTTGAGGCGAACGCTCAAAGCTAGCGGCGAGGGAATCTTCAACCTTACTGTAGGACAGATGTGTAATAGGTAAAATGCTTATCATCTCATCTCTTGCATTTACTTACATAACCATATCATTTGAAGGTTGTATGTGCAGTTGCAAAATTACAACTCTATATGCATTTGTGATTTTAGTTTAACAGAACAGGGCTTGCCTGTGGATAGCCCTTGTCATAGTTTCTTTGTGTTTTGTGTATTCTACTCATGACTCATGAGTATAAATTCCAAGATAAAATTTCTGTTGAAGCTCTTAGATGTAATGCAACAGGCTTGAAACATGGTTTTCATGCTGCTAGTTTAGTACTTGTATTATTTACCTGACCTGAGGCCATACTTTGGTGAAGTTTTTCTTAACCTGTGTTAGTCTGTCTGCTCCAAAGTGGATGGATATTAGACCTATTGTAACAAGAGCTTGGTAAAACTTTGCATGAAATGTAAGAGTAGAAGTTTACTGAGATGGATGCATGAGTTTCTCCTCTTTTTTTTTTTCTTCTTCGTTTCTTTCCTTATTTCATATTGAACTCTAAGAAGTGCAGTTCCATTGAACAATTTTGTATACTGCACATTCAGTTACCGAGGTACTCATACATGTACTCAACATTATTCATTCTTGTATGATGTATCATCCTATAGTCCATATAATCCAAGATGCACATACAATTTGTTATGGCACATAAGCAGTTGCAATCTACCTACTCTTTATATTGATGAAATAAATTGGTTGGTCTGGTGTGCCAGGAAGCCAAGGACAATCAGTCCTGATGCAATGGCTGTTGAAGCAATGAAGAAGATGGAGTCTCCTCCGTCACCAGTGCAGTTCTTGCCTGTCATTAATGATGATAATGTCGTCATTGGTATTGTTACGCTGCATGGATTGGTTGCGGCCGGCCTGTGAAATTCTCATCCGCCTATGCTCGCATTTTCCGTTCTATTGCAGTTATTCTTTATATTCTTTATTATATGTACACATGTGGCAGTGAAGCGTGTCAGAAATGAGGCGATAACCCTGATTGTTGAAGATTGCTCTGAGACAACCTAGTACACCACCTACTCCTTGTAGAGCTGGTGCACATATTAAGGGTGGAGTTGCCTTTTGTTAGTGGAGGTTTGTTTTATAGTGTTGTTTTGCCATTGTTCTTGTACTATTATGTATCATTATATGGATGATGTGCAAATATTACGTTGTGGATTTTAATTTATACTACCAGTAAGGATTGAGGCATTGAGCTCTATTAGATGATACCTTCTGGTAGTTTATGCCTGATATTACTAACAGCAGTTGCTATCATTGGAATTATTGGTCTTTACTATGGTACCCCCCTATTGCATATTTGCATTCAAGTTCTTGGACCTAAAATAAGTGTCGGCAGCAAATTTTATCACTCAATTCGATCCTACTTTGGGCCTGTCATCCTGCCATCAAACGAAATGGTACATCAGATGATAAAGAGGATTTCTATCTGATTTGCGTGTGAAGGGCTTGAAGCTCACCTTTTAGCTGAATAATCTCACTAAAAAGGAGGAAGATTTGAGATCATTGAATAATCCCACTTAAAAGGCGGTCCGAGTTTAATGTACCATTTGCGTACCATATATTATATCATCGTTAAGATCTTGACACTTGTGCGTAAATGAAAAGTTTGACACCATCTTTCACCTAAAATAGTCATCACCGTTTGCATCTATCCTATAATTCGCGTACCATATACTATACCACCGTTAAAATTTGTTGACAAAAAAAAGTCAAACTATGACACTTCTGGTGGAACAGATGGAGTATAAGACAATGACAGTAGTAATACTAATGCATGGGACAGTAGGGTACACTACTATTAACACTGACGGATCAACCCAAGAGAATCCCGGAAAAGCAGGTTTAGGTATCTTAATGAGAGATCACGAGAGTAATTTTGTTCAAGCAGCGTGGGGCGAAATAGGAATAGTTGACAACAATATGACATAATTTTGGGCTATCAGATCAACACTAATGCTAAGCAACACAAATAGGTAAGGAAAATGTTACACTATATTCCAATTCCTTGTATGTGATTAATTTTCTATGCAGGTCACAAGTTTCCGTACGGGCTCATCAGCACTTCCTATTGGATATTAGGAGACTAGCTCGTGGATTCGTAAATTTAGAGCTCAAGTTCGTCTACAGAGAAGGCAACAATGTCGCTGATCACCTAGCAAAAATTGGAAGTGGCATTATCAACCACCCCATTAGTACTTTTGGGAGCGACACATCTAGATCACTTTTGGACGATGCATCTAGCTTATCTTTTCTTGTTTTAAACTTATGACTTACGTGACTTCATAGTTTATTACATTTGAATCTGAATCTGTATCGTACGCCATGTTTTAGTTGGCCACTAGACATTGTTTCTCTATAGTCGAAAACAATAAAATAAATAAACCATCGCTATGTATTTGAGGATAAAGTAATAAAATGTTTGTGATGACCGTCCCAAAAATTCGTAAAGCTCGTGGTTTATGTATAATTTCATAAAGAAATGGGGGCTTCCTGTAATGTTTCTTTTTCTTTTTACTCTAATACCGCAAAAATTGTTCTTGTGTAAATATTAGCAGTGGAACTATTGAGTGTGTGGTGTTGCTGAAACAAACAGCCGGCCCATTATACCCCTATGTCTCCGTCGTCATCCGCCTCTGCGCCACCGCTCTCCGCTTTCTCCGCCCCTCACCACACTACACACCGCAGTCACCTCCTCCCCTCTCCTGCACACACAACTTGCCGAGTAAGTTACTCCCCCAAACTCTTCTACTCTCACCATTTTAAGTCTTTTTATTGAAATCATCGTCAAATCATTTTACAGCTCTTCTACAAGGCAAAGAGGAATTCTAGTAATACCAATTCTGCTTCAAGGGCCTTGTTAAGATCCCCTGTTGCCTCAATTTCAAGATATGGTAAACAATTGACTACACTCACTACATTTCAATTGCATGATTTGCATCCCTAGTGTTATGTAATGTAGGTGTTTGATTTTTAATTTTGTTTCTTGTTTGGTGGCAGAGAGTAGTAATGCTAGTAGTGGGCATGATCCTGAGCTTAGGTCAGTGCTTGTACTTGCCACTGATTCTGAGTTATATGAAGTTGAAAAAATCTTGTTTGGCCCCAGGTGATTGATTTGTTATGTTCGGAAGTTCGGGTCGTTATGCTGCCTATTCGATTGTAGATACATACGAGCATTTTTGTTTTCTCATTATGTTTGTTTGTGCTTCAGCTATTTCAGTCCATTGTTGAAATCAGTAGCGAAAGGAGCTGATGTTGATCATTTTATGATTGGGGAAGATCCCGACGAGAGAGATTGTTTCATCTCTATGCTGGAGTCGAGGTTCTTGTTTCTTGCAGCTGATGCACGGTCGACTTTGAGGTTGTTTCACTACTTTCTCGAGTATAGTAGGCGTTTATTGGAACGATATAATTTTCTTCAGTTGTTATGTAGTATTTGTGTTTTGTGTTTGAAAATGGATTCTTGTGTTGCTTATGGTGAAGCGGATGATGTGGTCAGATTTGGATCTAACCTTTCTGATTCTACGTAGAAAGAGAATGTATTATATTGGAGATTTTAGGACTGACAAGGTGCTATTGTATTTGGCTCATGCCATTGCCAGGGGTTGGAGACCATCATATAGAAATGTACTGCTTGGTGTTCGGAAGAAGTTAAATATTCCTTGTTCAGCCAAATTGTCAGCTGAAGATCTAGAAGTGGAGATATTTCTTCATCTCTGGCAAGAATACTCAAGGTATAGAAGTTATGTTTGTTGAATATTACAACATGAATACTGTAATTCCTTTTTGTGCTTTCTATATTACTACTTTTTAAGATGATTCTTAAAGTACGCATGGAAGTAGTCTAGGGATTGAAATATCTGTTGACTGCATTGTGATAACTTAGTGACATGTATTTCTATTATATCTTCATAATCCTTACAAGGAAGTACCTAAGATCATAACATTCACAGAAAAAGATGATTTTCTGCATAGATTTTTCAGAAATAACCTCTCAAGCCTGTCATTTTGGTTATAAATGTGGGGTTATATCATGGATGATACTTTTTTTTGAATGGTATTCTGTCAAATGCTAATTGCATTTATTTCCTTTGGGCGTGATCTGAATATAGATCAGTTGCCACATGGATAATATTAGTTGATTACTTCAGCCCACCTGAACTCTGATGTCCGTGTTTAGATGAACTAAGTCTATTTTACGAATGTTCCTACTATATTATCAAACAAGAAAATGGTGGTGTGCAATGGTTTGTCGTTCATTTGATCCAAGCAAAAGAACAGAGTAGGAGGAGTATCAGCTAAACAAATTTGCACTTCAAAATGTACACACTATCATAATATGCATTTTATTAATTAATGCCTGAAAGCTTATGAAACTCTAACATCAATGTATTGATAAAATAATTGTTTCATACTCATCATCAAACTTAACTGCATATTACAAAGAAAAGAAAGAAAAAAAAAAAAATCACCTCATCTTAGAGGTGGCTACACTGGTTATCTTTGTGGTCATATGTGTAACTTTCAATCCATAGTGAAGAGGCAGGAGCATCCAGCTCCAATTCTGATGGGTCTAGTACTCTAGAGCGGGGAATAAGTCAGTGGAAGGTACAACAACTGGCAGGTCTAAAGATTGGAGCAACACAACTCTCACCAATGATATTAAAGGTTTTATAGTTTTCTGCTCAAACTTTCTGTATCTTCGCTCCTTTGGGTTCTTTAGTCATTTAACGTCTTGTGTATTTCAGGGCGGAGGAATGCTTACGCTGGAGAAATTATTTGAAGTTGTAAGACATTTATCCCTTGAGTTATTTGGACCTACTGTTTTGTTTGTAACTTTGAGCCAACAAGTTATTGTAGATAGGAGGGAGATTAACCGGAAAGTTGTTCTCGGAAGCTGCCAAGTATCAGATGAAGAAAGAGATTCTCAAAAAGGTCCCCAAAGTCTTCATATATAGATTGTAATTTAAGGGATATATACATATATATATATATATATATATATATATATATATATATATATATATATATATATATATATATATATATATATATATATATATATACACCCTCTGAGTGGCTTTTACCCTAAAATAACGCAGTTTATGGTTTTCAGGGCGGACAGTTGGCAGCTATCAATCTTGAAGCTGGATCAGCTTTACTAGCTGCTAGGCAGGTGACATATGTTATGTTTACTTAGTATTTCATAGACATGCGAGATAGGTTTCTGAATATTGGTTGGGCTAGATCGTCGTGTTAGCTATACTGATATCTTCCTCTGACCTTACAGGGTCTAAAGGTTGCTGCCACTCGTTATCTGGGGCTTAGGGGCTTGGCTCAGTTACTTGGCCCAATGTATAAGACTCTTACTCAATGAAATATCTATGTCATGGTTTTCCACTTCCATCTTTTTAAAGTTAATTTCCAATAACTTTCTTTACTACATAGACATTCATCGAACATTTTCTTGGTTTTCAATGAAATAAATTCTTCTGAGGTTATTGTTTATTAGCAATTCAGCTAGTAATTCATAGCTGATACATCCTGGCAAGAAATATCTTCCTATAAAACATTAGCTGTGTTAAAAATAAATGAAAATATGAAAGGTGTAACAAACCAATCAACTTCTGGTTGTGAAATTCTTCGACCAATCAGCCAGAGACTGTATTTATGCGAGCTCGTATTTATGCACACTCTGTACTGGAGGTGCTTCTTTCAGTTTTATTTGTAAATTTCAACATTATTTGTCTGAATGTTTTTTAATTTTCATTGCATTTCTAAGTTTTCTGGTTCTTGCATCTTCTCCTCAGATAAACCTATGGGAATATACCTACCATGTTTGTACCTTGTGCAGGATGTGGGGTACTTTATTGGCAGATGCCGTGATTCAAATGCTTGGTACTGATTATGCGAGGATCTTGCGAGCCATATATGCATTTGCTCAGGTAAATGGCGACTTGCTTCTGTATATTTGAGATTGATTGGGAAATATTGCTGGAGTTACCCTTTCTAGTGTGTTTAGGCAATTTTAGTCCTATTTGTGTGGAAAGTGGAAACAGCGTGACAAAATCTGAACAAAAATTATCCTTTAGCACTTGCACACATGATATGATAGGGGAAATAATATCAAATCATTTACCCCCGAGTATCAAATGCACTTTCTGCATTATACAAACTTCGGTTTCAAACTCCATATTAAGCGAAGTTCTGGCATGGGGTTTTGAGCTTTTTTCTCAATTGTCATCACACTAATCTTCCTTCTGTAATGTAAGTAACTTGCTTCCTACAGATCCGCATGTACCGTGGTCATAAAACAGAATCTGAAAATTAGGCAACAAGGATGATGTTCTGGTGCTTATTATCTCTGCGTTTTCTGGACAAAGAGGCTGTTATCTTCACTTGCAAGTTGCAATGCGGTGATACTAAACAGTAAACACATACAGGTATTGCAGCATTGTTTAGCTTTAGAAGTTTAATCACCGTAGTCCGTTAGGTAGCAAAGTTTTTAAGAGAACTTCCTATTTGATTGTACATATGAAAAAAGATGGATAGTTAACTTATGTTTATGTATAGTTTGTTATGGTTGTGTTCTCTGTTATCATAGTTATGTAAAGACATCAATAAGTAACTTGGTAAGACAGATTTCGCACACTTTCCAAATATCTTTGTTGAAGATTTCCCATGCTGGTATTCATAAAAGTTGAGTACAAATCCAAGAGAGCAAGTAAACAGAACATGTTCATATTTCTCCATCCCAAAGTTCGTCCAGGGATTTTATTGGTCCATCTTCATGAACAAACCAGTCTCCAGTCAGCCCTCTACTTTGAGGGATCTTTTGTATCTGCTCCTTTTCTTCATCACTCAAATCCCAGTCGAAAAGCTGAATGTTTTCCTTCATTCTCTCCTTGTTGAAGCTTTTCACAACAATACATGCTCCTTGCTCATGTATCCACCTGAGCGCAATCTGAATGCGTTTGTTGCAACTAGTCAGAAATCAAATTTATGTATAGGCAGGTGAAATCAACATCAAAACCAACCTGTGGTACGGTTTTCATTTTCTGGGCTGCAATGTTCTGAAGAACTTGATTCTTCACAACTCTGCCTGAACCCCAGAATGCACCAGCAGCTCCCAATGGAGACCACGCGCTTACTTGAATGCCGTTTGCCTTGCAAAACTCCATCAACTTTTGCTGCTGCCATCCGATACTCATCTCGACCTAAAAGAAGAAAAAGAGTGTCAAGTGTTTATTGTAGGATTTGCCGATTTGGCCTAAGTTTTACAGCAATAGTCTGTGATGCTGTTTATTGCCTGATTAACAGAAGGCGGTATAGTTGCGTGACTGAGGAGTTGGTCGATTTTAGCACAGCTGAAGTTGCTCAAGCCTATAGATTTAGCCATGCCTAATTTGCAACAATCTTCCATCGCCTTCCACGTTGAATGGATGTCAAAAGGCAAAATATCCTCCTTCGGAATGTTCAGAAAGTTCATTAAAATTATATCGCCTTTCTTGATCCTCACTGGCCAGTGTATCAGATAAAGGTCCACATAACTCAGATCCAACTTCCTACAGCAAGGAGTATTTATATAACAGTTGAGACTTGAGATTATAAGCTGAACTTGGAATCACATGGACAAATTTATATGTCTAAATCACCTGAGTGTTTCTTTGATGGCTGGAAGCACAAGATCATGGTGTGCATCAGTACACCATAGCTTCGAAGTGATGAACAGTTCATCCCGGTTCTTGATCAGGCCAAGTTCTAAAGCTTTGGTGACTGCTTGGCCAAGTGGCTCCTCTGTGCTGTAAAACGCTGCAGTGTCGAAATGGCGATATCCGGTAGCTATGGCATCGAGGAAAATTGAGGTCAGCTGCTCGGGTGGTGGAAGTGGAGAAACTGCTGTTCCCAGGGCAATTAGTGGCATCATGTACCCAGAATTCAGCATTACTTGAGGTGTCTGAATCCTCTCCATTTTTTTTTTTCTATTGTACAACCACCGTGAAAAAAATAAATTAAAGTATATAGGAAGATTTATAAAGAGAGAGAGAGTTTAAGGTTACAGTTACAAATCTGTATCTCAATGAGAATAAATGACCTCCATTTATAAAGACCTAGTGTATGAGTTTACACTTGGCAGTAGATTTTCAAGGGGATTCTGGTAATCTATGAGGAACTAGTTGCAGTCTTGCAGACTTGTAGCTGCTGGTTCTTTCAATGAATGAATGGATTCTGGTAAAAACTACATGCATTGGGTGCTTTGAATGTCATTTATTTTGCCTTTATTATATAGAGTATACCTCCCTTTTCTAAGTAACAAGAAAGAGCATTTTAAGGGCTGTTAGGATTCATACGATCTTCAAAAGATGGGCATGAAAGGAATCATGAAAAGTCTAAGATTTTGACAATATAGAGACAGGACAATACTTGCTTCTTTATCTGTATAAATCTTCCTGTATGTTACTACTATAATGTTAAATGTATGTATGTTTTTCCTTTACAAGTTAGCTTTTGGTGGTGTTTAACTATTTTTCCAGTCAAAAATTGTATGCCTCTTCCATAATGAGCTTCTATTTTTAGTCATTGAAACTCTATCTTGATCTCTTGTTTAAAACAAGACAAGAACCCAAGATACTATTGACGTTGAAGTAGAGAATATATGAACAAGCTAATCTCTATTTATAGTGAATGAAAATATGAATGAAACACTGCTACTTGTTATATTGCCCATTTCATCCTTAAATCCCTTGAACTCTGCGATGTGCTGTATCTGGTGCTTTTCTTAGTCCTGACTCAACTCCCAGTGTCGAGATACCAAGGGAAAATGACAAAATCCGTACTCAAAGTTTGTCCCATGGCACATATATAGTTTCCCCATCCCACTAAAGTTTCCCTTCTGGTAAAATCTACAATTTTTTTTATAGATTTGAGCTCATATTAATTCTAAATCATGCCAAAAACGTAATTTACGAAATTATATTATAAAAATATAATTGTTATATTTATACAATATTCAGTATCGAATAATAAGTATTATTTAAAATCTCCTCTAATATAGGGTGTGGGGTCCACACATAGGGTAGAAGAAATCGTTACACCCCCAAGCATATCAAAAAGGGAAATTAGGCTGTTATAAATTCCGTCTCTAGATGACCTCCTGAGATAGTTTAACCCGGGTCATATTGGACAATTGATTCGATGACGTAATAAATGCATAAAATTATTATATAACTATTTTTTTTATTCTGAAATAAATACAATATAATATAAAAAAACTATGACACACATTTATCACCTAATATAACATGTAATGTTAGCTATAAGATTATTTCAAAGATTTTAGTTCAAAAAATGAGACCTATTTTGGACAAAATAGTTTCCCCATTTCAAAATGCTTTTGTTCCAAATAGGAAAATCAGTGATAACATCATGATTGCTCATGAGCTATTACATTCCATGAATAAAAAAAGGAAATCCAGCAAACAACACTACTTTGCTCTTAAACTAGATATTGAAAAGGCTTATGACAGATTAGATTGGGATTTTATTAAATTAGCTCTTACAAAATTTAACTTTCCTCCTCCTTTCATTCATCTCATTCTAAATTGTATCAAATCTTCTTCCTTCTCAGTAAGAGTTAATCAAATGGAATCCCAAACATGGATACCAGAGAGGGGTATCAGACAAGGATACCCACTGTCTCCTTACTTATTTATACTCTGCCAAGAATTACTAGTTCATCTAGTCTGGAAAAATATCAAAGATAAACAACTAGAACCACTCAAATCATCAAGACAAGGGCCACAAATACCTCTTCTATGCTTTGCAGATGATTGTATTCTCTTCTGCAAGGCTAATACCAGAAATGTAGAAACTCTCTCCAACATTCTTAAAGAATATGGGAAAGCTTCTGGACAAAATGTGTGCTGGGTGAAGAGTAGAATTATCTTTTCACCCAACACACCTATACATACCAAGCAACAGATAACCCAATCTCTGGGAGTAATCCATAACAAAAGACTGGACAAATACCTTGGCTTACCTTTTCTCCTAGGTAATAAGAAAAAAGATTTTTTCCCAGAAACTGTACAGAAAGTACAAAACAAAATTAATATTTGGTACACTAAATTTCTCTCATATGCTGGGAGACTCACTCTTATAAAAGCTGTGACAAATTCCATTCCATCCTATGCTATGTCTATTGCTAGACTTCCTGCCAACACCATCTCCTCCATAGAAGCAACTAATAGACATTTCTTATGGAATGCTGATAAAAATGGCAAGTCCAAAAGTAAAATACAATGGCAAAAAGTCTGCAGACCTATATACCAAGGAGGGTTGGGAATAAGGGAACTTTCTTCTTTCAACAAAGCACTTCTTTTAAAGCACTTGTGGAATCTGCATACTCAAACTAAATCCCTATGGTTTGATGTATACAAAAACAAGTATTTCCCTACAACAACCTTCCTTGAATCCTCTACAAATCCACAGCAAAGCTGGTTTTGGAAAAATCTAGTTAAACTTAAAGAAGAATTCAGAGTTGGTCTTACCTTCCAAGTAGGGAATGGAGCATCTATTCAGTTCTGGCAAGACAAATGGCTGAATAATAAAAGACTACAAGATTATACTACTAATCCACAACTGCAGAATAAAGTCCAGGATTATATTATCAATAATGCCTGGGATATACAAGCACTTAATCAGGTGCTTCCACAAGAATTAGTCCATGAAATTATTGCAACACCCTTTGCTAGGGAAATAAATGATACCCTAGTCTGGAATGAAGAAACACATGGCAGTTTCACTGTCAAAAGTGCCTACTACCTCTTACAGAAACAAAAGGAGGAGCAAGGACCACATTGGCCTTGGAAAAAATTGTGGAAACTTGCTTTGTTTCCCAGAATACAATTTTTCCTTTGGCTAGGGGTACACAAAAGGCTCCCTACAGCACAACACTTGTACCATAAAAAAATCATTCCATCCCCCATTTGTATACTCTGTAATACAGCAGAAGAGAGCATTGATCATCTCATTTTCCATTGCCCTCTCTTTCATCATCTAAGAAGTTTAATCCTGACAAACAATCATTCACTAGACACTCTGGACAAATTGGTTTTCTTAGAAACTTTCAATTCTGAATCTCAATTAAATGCTTTAATCTTTGCTTGGATGATATGGAGATTCAGAAATGAGAAGTTATTTGCACAGACAGAAAATACTCATGAGCAAATGCACATCAGATTCACTACAAGAACTGGAAACTTTACCGACGGATGGTATCCGTCGGTATCCGGGTACCGATCCGTCGGTAAGTACTTACCGACGGATCGGTAACCACTTACCGACGGATAAATAGCCCGTCGCTATTTTATCCGTCGGTAATGCCGTTACCGTCGGATCTTATTCGTCGCTAAATTTAGCGACGAATAATACCGACGGACTGACGAATAGGGGCGTTGACCAGCCCTTATTCGTCTGACCGACGGATAAATTTATCCGTCGGTGACGTTTACCGACGGATAAATGTATCCGTTGGTGACGGTTACCGACGGATAACGTTATCCGTCGGTATGACCGGTTGACTTAGTCAACCGGCACTTACCGACGGATAAAGTTATCCGTTGGTAAATTTTTTTTTCTTAAAAATTTTTTTTATTACTTTTCTTGATAATTGTACAACAACCTGTTTAATAATATAAATTTACGTACTAAAAATTAAAAATCATTAAATTTGAATTGAAAATAAAATTCAATAAAATTCGATTCTTCAAAATAGAAAAACGTTTACTACAAATGTAAATGTGAAAGTTTTACTACAAATGCCCAACTAAAATGTAGAAATCTAGGGACGACGACCACTGGAAGCCGAAGGAGCATGAGAACTGCCTTGCAAACCCGCACTCCCCGCCGTACCAGGGCTCCCCTCCCCGGTCTGAAACACAGCTCCCTCTGCGAACGGGTCCATGTCAATGGGATGCTTCTCCAGAATCTTCTTCAGCACCAAATTCTGCGTCTCCACCTGACACAAGTAATGATCGATGTAGTTAAGAATATGAAAGATAGATGCAAGCAATGTAAATGAGCATACAAGTGGTTATACATCTACATGACATATCAACATAATATTAGCATACAAATGAATATACCTGAGACACAAGTGTGTCCTGAATGCTCTTCATCCTAGCATTCTCGGCCCTAAGTGCTGCCATCTCCTCAGCCATTCGAGAATCTGTGCTGGAGGTAGAACCGGATGAGCGCTGCAATGATTCAGCTGCAAGAGAACGTCCCAAGTTCCCTAAGCCATAGATCGACCACTTAGGGCCAGGAGGGTTCACCTCGAGGAAGGCAGCGTTCTCTTCCTCCATCGTAAGTATGTCACCCTTCTCTTCCATCTTAACCAAGTAAAAAGCCTCAACCTCCTCCTACAAGCAGTTAAGCAATACATGAGTTGATATATTACAATACATATAGAAACTTTTTAAAAAGAAATACAGTACAAGTAACTCAAAGTACTCATTTATGTACTTACATTCAGTTTCTTGGCTTTCTTGCATGTCCACTCGCCGTTCTTGAACTTGGCATTTCTCACCATGGTCAAGTACGACAAGCATCCTTGTCCAGTGAGCCTCTGTTCATTTTGCAAAGTAATAAGTGTCAGTGTTTACAATAAAATTTTAAGAATATTGAAAGTGACTGGAGTAAAGCACAAGTTAACTTACTGCATTGAGGTCACGAGTGGCCTGAGACTGTGTGCCGAGATGGTGCTTCGAATAGTCCTCGTCTTCACCGGAGCTGCTTCTGTCCGCCCGTGCTCGATTCTTCTTGTTCTGATCTGCTAGGTCCTCAGCATCCTGTGTCTTCCAGTAAGCCAACCACAGAGGCCACTCGCTTTCGTGGATGAATCTAGGCCTCACTCGAGACTCCTTAAGGTCGTGGACCTTGTCTCGGTAACAACGAGAACCAACAGTGTTGAAAACAAACCAAAGCTCCTTCAATAGCACGTTTGGCAAGTAGTAGTGTTTCTAACCACCAAAACAACCAATTTAGAACGACACAACAATCAATACAACAAGAACAAGATCAACGTAAGCACAATGGTGACTAACATATCACCCAAATATAGTGGCTAACATACCACTCACATTGCCCTAAAAAAACAACTAACACATGGTGACTAACATATCACCCAAATATAGTGGCTAACATACCACTCACGTAAATTTAGAATAAAAATAAAACAACATTTACTAAACATTTAAGATTGTTACAATACCCGCAGCTCATCGAAGTAGAAGCCAATGACATGGTCAGGCAGCCTTGACCACTTCTCCCCACCACGGTCCTCAGATGGTGTTGGAGCGATGAACCTGGAGTTGATGATGTCACCGATCTTCGAATGGGCAGATGCAGGGTAAAACCTATTATGATTGTTAAATACAAATAAGAATGAATAAGCATAATAAAGTATACGTAATATGTCACAAGTTAAACAATAAACTAAACAACAGAAAAGTGTACTTACGCAGCTTTCCCGTTAGGGAACAGAACAGGCTTCCCCTTATACATGGCACCCAGGGTCGGCGTCTCGTATGGACAACCATCAGCAGGTAGGTTCGCAAATGGGTCAAACTTAGCCTTCTTCTTCCTAGTTGACGATGAGGAGCTACTCCCCTCCGATAATTCAATGATGGGTGGAACTACACCCTGCTCGTACCCTGGGGCTCCAGGAACTCGTAACTCGGGTGGAATGTAGTTGCACCTAGGTTTCGGCATCTGCAAATAAAACAATATCAAGGTTAGTATGATGATATGAAATATGCACGTACAATATAAAGCATTATCAATTAACGTAAATGCACACACAAGGGAATATACATATAAATGACACTTCATATCCCCACATTTCAAACAATCAGGGTGTGCAAGTGCAAATGCAATAAATGAATCAAGCCCCTGCTCGAAACTAGGCAGAATCATCCCATGCTTGGTCCGTTTATACATCCAAGACCGATCGGGTTCCATTTCAACAATGACTAACCTGAAATTCTTTAATTATTAAATTCATACATTTTCAATATTCATATTTAGAATTGAAATGTAGTTTTAAGGATATTTATATGTCTTATACAGATTTGAAGTTAACATTATAATCATTTTATTATTATGTTATAATCATTTCATTTAATTTTACCAACCATCAACAACATCTCTAGACTAGCATCATCAACAACAACCATATGAACATATCTCTAGCCTAACATTATCAACCATATCACCAATCAACCATATAACAACATCATCTCTAGCCTAACATCATCAACCTTATCACCAATCAACCAACCATTAACAACATCATCTCTAGCCTAGCATTGTCAACAACAACCATATGAACATCATCTCTAACCTAACATCATCATCATATCATCATCTCGAACCCATTTTCACTTTATTTCAAAACCCCCAAATTGAGCTACAAGTCTCGATTTTCATAAATTACTCTATTTTATCGTATTCAACTACAAAATTAACCTTATATAAGTACATAACCTAGTTATGGAACATTAAATTCGATTAAATACAAAACTAAAAAAGCCCTAAATTGATCTAAGTCTCGATTTTAATTAACAAACCCAAATTAACATAATCCAAACTAACATTCAACTATAACAACTAATATCTACTTAATACTAACATACATTTCCATAATTTAAGAAATCCCCAAATTAATAAAATCCCAAAATCGATTCATTACTCAATTTTAACAACAATGAACTACACATTTAAGCAAAATATACTTGTATCAACTACTATGTAACATACATTTGACAATTTAACCAACAATTAGATAATTCCCAAATTAAAAATCAAATAAGGGTTAGAGTTCATACCTTTGATTTTGCACAAATTGACCAAAAAAAATCCAAATTGAAGGTTGTTCCTTGTTCCTTGTGCAATAAGCTTCAATTTGCTACCAAAATGGATGAAAATGGTGAAGTTTTGAAGGAGAAATGGAGATGAGAAGATGAAAAACGGAAAGAAGAAAGAAAGGAGAAGAAGATGGCAATGGCGTTCTGCCAGTCGCGGCCGGTATAAATGGAGCTTACCGACGGATACGCTTATCCGTCGGTAAGTGTAATTTAATTTTTTTTTTTATTTTTTCTTAATATTTAGCGACGGATAAGTTATCCGTCGCTAAGATACCGACGGATAAAAAACTATTAGCGACGGATGACGAACAAAGTGGTCAACTTTGTTCGTTATCCGTCATCCGTCGCTAAGAGACACCGATCCGTCGCTATTTACCGACGGATAAAATCCGTCATTTTATCCGTCATTTTATTCGAGCTATATCGGATAATAAGCAAATCAGGCCACCAGCCAATGTCAAAATCTCCAGGCATGTACCTTGTAAATGGAAAGCACCACCAGCAGAATTTGTGTGTCTGAATATAGATGGATCATATGATCCAACCACTGGCCAAGCAGGAGCTGGAGCAATTATTAGAAACCATGAGAGCACTTTTCTAATTGCCGGAGCATCCTATCTTGGCCATACAGATGCGGCTACGGCCGAATTCCATGCATTACTTTTGGCATTAAATTATGTGAACAAATTGGCAAATACAATATTATTATACAAACTGACTCCAAATTACTGGAATATCATATGAACAGGACCACAGGAACACGGCCAGCAAGAAACCACGACTTGATACTTCAGGATGTACGCAGCAGAATTAGAAGAATGCAACAAGTTCACACACATTTTGTTTACCGGGAAGAGAATGCGGTAGCTGACAGGCTAGCTAATGAAGGAAGACTCCGCACTTTTGGAAGACAACCATCTTTTAGGGATGATTTTACTTTTGTGTACATTTGGGATGTTTGCCCCCAATGGCTAAAGAATGTAATTAGTATGGATGAATTTGTGGTTTATCGGTCTGTAACGGATAATATTTAAATATCTATAAAAAAAACATGTAAAATAAAACTCATAATAGAAGGTATAAGCTAATGTGTACAAAAAGCTAAATTGTTTTTTCTTCTGCACAACCCGGGGAAAATCAGTGCAAATCTAAGAAAAAATCCAGGTTTTTTTTTCTAGATTTGCACAACCCGGGAAAAATCAATGCAAATCCACTACAAGAAAAACTGGGTTTAGTAACGCTCCCATGCGTCGCTAAACAGCTCCCCATGCGTCGCTAAACCCATTTGCGACGCATAGAATTTGCGTCGCTAAATGGCGAGGCGACGCATGGGCCATGCGTCGCTAAATTAGCGACCCATTCTATTGCGTCGCTAATTTCTGAATTTTTTTATTAAAAATAAACTCTCCTCTTTACTCCACCTTGTGTTTCCTAGGTTTCAAACCAAGGACATCCTTACCCAACACCTTACTAACCCAACACCCTTACCACTCGGCTACCAATACTTGTGATAATTCTTGTATAAGTTCTAGATAATATATAGTTGTTGCTCTTCATAGTCACTTCCATATGTTTATATTTATAAACCGTTTATATCTTCATACGGTTTGAGAGATCTCAATTACTAAGTGGACTATCTAAGGAATAGGTCACTAAATTTTAATTTTATTTATTTATTTCTTAACGGTTGAGTTACTTAGACACTAATAGTTTATTTTTGAACGGTTGGGGTTACTTAGTTACGGACTTCAGTTTTGGTGTTATTTTATATTCTTTGTGCACTCCTTATTTCTTAAATGTTTTTTTCTTTTAATTTTGTAGAATAGTGTCACGTTTTGATGTTTTCATGTTTCAAGCACTTAGGTACGAAACTGTGATTTTGAGCTTAAAATGCTGCAAAGTGATCTTGTTGAAGTTTCTCGATCTCCATGGATATGTTCGTGAGTGACAGTAGTTCGATTTAAGCCAAGAATTTCATTTGGGAAAAAACTTAGACTTACCTTAGAAGCACATATTCAGAAGTTCGGATAAAGATTTTGGAGTCGTTCAAGTGTGCAAGATTAGTGCAGTCTAGCCATTTCATCCATAACTCCTTCATACGATATTAAATCAACCTTAAATCAACGTCCACGCATAGATAACTCAACGAGGTATCCAACAGTAGGTTATGCGAACCAATCCGATAACAGATGAGCCCTATAGCTCCAGTTGAATGTGAGGAGACCCACCTGAAAATTATGCAGTTTTTGCGATCCATAGCCCATGAGCCGCTAATTTTAGTGATCCATAGCCCATGCGTCGCTAATTAGCGACCCTTGAGCTTTGGTCGCTAAATTAGCGACGCATGGTTATGGGTCGCTAATTACCAGCGCGACACCCTGTAATATATAGAGATGATGTGGACTCTATTTTACGTGTGTCTACTTGTGCTTCTTTTCGATAATACAATCCGATTTCTTTGTCGACCTCTGTTTCTCAACAAGAATTTCTTCCCCTTTCTTGGTTGTTTAGTTTCCTTGTGTGTCTTACCGTTGGTTCCTTTGCTGACCCCTGCTTACTACTAAAAATTGAATTGACGGAGAGGGGTAAGTTGCAGTTACCATGGCTATATGCAACATGATATGACCAGAATTCAGTCAACTCTTGGAACTTAATATTTCCATTTCTTTGTTTTTGAATGTTGTCATTTTGGTTTATTGTCCATGTTGCTTCTCAATAAAATAGAAATATTCTTTTTGAGAGGATTAAATAGCAAGATTCCATTCACAAGAAAAGAGATCTAAGTTCAAAATAATTCTTAATAATACATGCTTATGATCAGCTTATGAGGTTGCCTAGGACAGTAAATACATGAACATAATAACAGATGTACACCAAAAGTTTCTTTCATATTTCACCATCCCATAATTCTCCCACTGATTTATATTGGCCAGTTTCATGAACAAATGTATCACCTTTGAACCCCTTGCATTGAGGGATCTGCATTATCTCATCAATTTCTTCTTCACTCAACTCCCAATCTAAAATTTGTATGTTTTCTATCATCCTCTCCCTGTTGAAGCTCTTCACAATCACGCTCGCACCTTGCTCATGCACCCATCGCAACGCAATCTGAAAGATTTCATTGCATCTTTTAGAAATCAAATGCATTCCAACCATACCTGATGCTTACTTTGTGAAAAAGGCGATGAAAGAAAAAAGACTTGAAAGGAGAACCTGAGGAACAGTTTTGTTCTTGGCAGTAGCAATTTTCTGAAGGACTTGACTCGTCATGACTCTATGAGATCCCCAAAATGCACCATTAGCTCCCAAAGGAGACCACGCGCTTACATGAATGCCATTTGAACGGCAAAAGTCGAGCAGCTTTTTCTGCTGCCAGGCAACATTCATTTCAACCTGAGTAACAGATAACTCATGTGTCAAACTTTTCATACAGAGAAAGTACGTAAAATGGTCATCTAACTTGGGAGATCATAAGACAGTTATGTATTGCCTGATTAACTGCGGGTGGTATGGTCGCGTGATGGAGGATTTGCGCAAGTTTTGCGCAGCTGAAGTTGCTCACACCGATGGATTTTGCCAGGCCTAGTTCACAACACTGTTCCATGGCTTTCCATGTTGAGTAGATGTCGAAGGGCATCAGATCCTCATTCGTAAAATTTCGAATGGTACCTTTCTTCATTCTTACTGGCCAGTGTATCAGGTAAAGATCCACATAACCAACATCTAATTTCCTAGAACCAAGAACAATTTAAAGATTAGATAAATTTCTGTGACTTTAATGAATTTCAACCGCAAGGTCTAACTGTCTAATACACTCAAAGTAAATATTTTCCTTATTCGAAACTCATGTGTATTATCACCTGAGTGTCTCCATGATGGCAGGAAGAACAAGATCATGGTGTGCATCCGCACACCACAGCTTCGAAGTGATAAACAGTTGGTCCCGATTCTTGATGAGACCGAGTTCTAAAGCTTTGGCCACTGCTCGTCCAAGGGGCTCCTCAGTACCATAGTATGCAGCGGTGTCAAAATGGCGATAACCGGTGGCAATGGCGGCGACGAGGATTGATATAAGATGTTCCGGTGGTGGAAGAGGGGAAGCTATAGTTCCCATGGCAAGTAGAGGCATCATATGTCCTGAATTTAGTGTAACTTGAGGGATTTCATTGCTCCCCATGTCTCTTAGCTTGTTCACAAGAAAAGAAAAAAAGAAGTCTTGAAGAAGGAAAAATAGCCTTTTTTTCCTCTTAACACCAAAGCATAGCACTATAGCAGGTATATATCATTCCCTCAGCAAGAGATCAAATAGGGCCATAGGGGCAAGGTCAAATGAAGGAAAGAACTAAGAAGCAGAGGTATTATTATTAATTTATTATATATGGTATGTAAATTATTAAACTCCAATATATCATGTAGTAGATCAATATCATATAATGGTGACTAGTTTAATAACTGATCTAAGGAAAATTATGAATGCGTCTAGAAGAACAAATAGTAATTAGGGAGAAGTCAATTTCTCTAGCTATCCATGTTATACTTTGTAGGGTACTGAATGATCCCCCACAAGGTTGCAACTAGTGGTGCAGATATATATACCAAGTATAACAATAACATGAATAGAGAATATGGCCAACCTTTAACGACTAAGGCCTTTCCTTACCTTTCATTTTGTTTCAATTACTTTTAAATGATCAAAAGCAGATAATATTGTTACATTCATGTTGGTTATTTTGGCAACTTCGTAATGAATTTATTTTCAAAAATGAGGGCATTCCTTTTGCTAAGTTCCTTTTTAAGTTGAATCAACTTAACCAGAATGTAACAGCTCGGTTTCAAAACCACCCCAAAAACAAATAAATTAATTATGGAAACCTCCACCACCAAATTATACTTCCTCCTCTTCGGTCAACAGGCTTCATGTTTGACCGCACATTACTCCTAAATTGTACAATACAATTCTTTTTAAAGTTATATAATTAAAGTTCATAAGTTAGTAGTATTTTAAATCTTTTTTTAAATTTTTTTTATCAATATAATTTAAGTGTAATATACGAGTCAAATATGACAGCCGTTGACCAAAGAAGAATTTTGTAATGAAATGGAGGAAGTATTATGGTTAACACTGATTGTTCCCTGGTCATGCATAGGTTGTATTTTTCGTAATCATAACGGTGACTTTATCCTAACTTGTTCGGGTTATATAGGCATTATAGATAATATAATCGCTGAATTCTGGGCTATTAAGCAAGCTTTACTTATTGCCTCTCAATATCAGTTTCGTAAGTTGAACATTGTTACTGACTCTCTGTTCTTTGTCTCGTGTTTTAACAGGGAGCAGGCCCCAGCCAGGCAGCAGCTGGGACTTCTGCAGGACATTAGGACTTTAGCCTCTCAACTTGAAGATGTTAGCATACAGTTCAACTATCGGGAATGTAATCAAATAGCAGATATTTTGGCAAGATATGAAAGTGATGAACAAAAATTTAGATCCTCGTTAACTCAAATTCCAAACAGTCAACCATCTAGGAGGATGTTTAGAATTTGGGAAATTTGCCCGAAGTGGCTTACTTTGTGTGTAATAAAGGATTTAACGCTCAAGTATTCTCGTATGATGTATGATGTCTATGTCTATGAACTGTACTGTCCCATCTTCAATTTAATATAAATAATGCTTTCTACTCAAAAAATAATAATAACATGAATAGAGAAGTTGAATCTAGTGTCGGGGCGGACCTATAGACTAGCTAGTCGTCACCACAATGTCGATCGACTGTTTTAATTTAGTGTCTGGAAGGACCTATTACATATGAATTTTTAATTTGGACTAAAAATAAGTTAAACCCACAGTGTCCCTTTCTGATTATGGGGGTATTTCACCTTAACACCCCGACTATAATTGATTTGACCAAAACAAATTTATCACCATTTCGGATAAAACAATTTAAAAACAAAAACATAAAAAATCCTAGATTCCCCTTTTGCCACTAGTACACAAATTGATCATATAATTTCAGCACATATATATGGAACACAACCTCATAACATTCACAACAGTTTCCCTATAAAAAATTGTCAAAGATCGTTTTAAACTCGTTCTCTATAATAGTTTAAGTACGTACATATTTAACAATTCACTAAAATCAGATTCCCTTTTAGTGATTTAATATAAATATAAATAATAAGTTTAGTAACCACATATTCTAAATATAGTATATAAATTAATTATTAATACACTAAAAAGTTTTTAGAGCATTCACAACAGCTTCCCTAAATTGTCTTTTTTGCTTAAATATTGACAAAAATTAAAATACGTGTTAAAATCTTAACAAGTTAGTGCATTAATCATTAATTTATATACTATATTTAGAATATGTTTTTATTCAAATTATTATTTATATTTATATTAAATCACTAAAAGGGAATCTGATTTTAGTGAATTGTTAAATCCGTACTTAAAATATTATAGGTAATGAGTTTAAAACGATTTTAGGGAATTTTGTATAGGGAAACTGTTGTGAATGCTCTACAAGTATGCACAAGTTTAGGCATGTAAATAGTTTTTCCTATTCTTTTAGGTGGTCCATTCAAGTTTTAGGGAAATTGATTTGTTATGATTTTAATACATATTTTGATTTTTTTGTCAATATTTAAGTAAAAAATACAATTTAGGAAAGTTGTTGTGAATGATTTCGGTTAAAATTCCTTGTTCATTTGTGTTGGATATTTGAAATGCCAGACAGCCAGAAATATTTAAATTATTTGATTTTTATTGCACATATATATAATTAAGAAGAATTATATACAGTAGTAAATAACTGGCACCATATAATATTGGATGTTAAATTTGGACATATTAAAATAATATTGGATACTGAATATGGGGTGGGACATAATAATATTATATTGACTTATGAGCCGTCCACAATGCACATGCACACGCCACTCTAGTTATTCTCTATTAAAATCCATGGGCGCTCCTAACGCAAACCATGGCGATATGATGATATTTTTTGTATCATAATACTCCATCGTTTATCAAAAAACATTTCTCATTTGAATTTTATCGGTTAACAACTTTCAACTTTAACTCTCAATTAATTTTGAATTAAAATGATAAAATATTTAACGACATTATATTATAAAAATATAAAATATAAATTTTTATAATATAATTTCGTTACATACTTTATCATTATAATTTAAGAGTAATTGAGTGTTAAAATTGAAAGTTATTGACCGAAAAAGAATCAAACTAGGAACGTTTTTGAAATAAGTATAAAAAATAAAATGAATGGAAACCATATAAGTTGAATTTCTATTTGAAGTTGATGGGATTTTCATCGGCCCTGCTTCGCCAGGCCAGCAGTTCAATTCCAATCCCGTCCCATGCAAGCTTAGCGTAGGGAAGTTACTCAAATACGAAGAAAAGTATGGTTCGTCCAACTTTATTCCCCACTTTATTGAGCTCCAAATATTAGAGGCGTGTAAAATATTCGAGAGGAGAGAAAGCAGCAGCGCTCAAAGGATAATTCACCATGTAGACAATCAGAATACTTTTGTACCGATACAGTGGTATTATATTCTTACTGTGAGTGACAATACGACATATAACGAAAACACAAAGATCACAATATCAACTAAATAAGTCAGATCAGCTGCACGCAATTAATCACACACACAAGCACCACGAACAGAAAACAGAGCAAGAACGATAAGCAAGAAAGACACAAGAGTTTTGTTGGAAATTATGAAGAAAAATGATAAATAAATAATACCTTTTGTGGTTTATTTATTTGGAGACCATTTCTTAATTATTGAGTAATTAAGATAAAGTAATATATATCCGAAAACTACTTCGTAAGAGCTTCGAATGGATATATTAGATACCCATAATGGACTTTGGGTTAGTGAGAAATAAGTGCTTAAAGTAAGAAGGTTGTGTGGGTGTGCCCCACATTGCTTGAGATAAAGTGAAGTCTCTAGTTTATAATCTACTAGTTACTACTTGGTGTCCAAGTGGTGTAGCTAGATGAGTTGAGTACAATCCTGATCAGATTGGTACACGAAACTAGAGGACTTGTGTACGAGTGGATCGCGACCCTCGAACATGGAATGTGAACCAAACCGAGTTTTTGCTGGTTCAACCTCTCAAGACCTTCTAGAAGGATGTTGACCCATGTTAGCTTTTGTAACTCATGGGAGTTACAAATATTTAACATGACATTTGTTGTCATTTACATGACATTTGTTGTCATCCATAATGCTCCAAATATTTTATATTGATGGACACTTATGAGATGACATGAAAGGCACTTAAGGACTTGGGAGTTACATACTCCATGCTCACATATATAAAGAGGTCTCACTTACATGTAAAGAAATAGAACATATACAAGATATATGAGATGTAAGACATGTAAGAAAGATATCCAAAGAAATAGAAGAAGAGAAAAACCCTCCCTATTCTATTCTCTTCTTCTCCCCTTGTGCATAATCCAGGCATTAGTTCTCGTTCGCTGGGGATTGCTAGCTTGTGCGGCTAAGTTATCTCGGAATTCGTTGTATCTTGGGAAGCAGCCGCTCAACGTCTCAAGCACCGTAGTGAGAGGGCGTATTTTGCTTTAAGGAGACTGCGTCCGTGCAGGCCTCGAATTCAATCTTCATGCAAATGTTTTTCATGACAAAGGAAGAGAGTTTTTTTATTTCGTTATTTCTTTGCATTTCCTATTTTGTACAAGCTAATTATATGTATTTTCGATCCATTATGTCCAACAATCTTAAAGCAAAATAGTGTTAATCTTCTCTTATCCTTGGATTTGAGTGGATTAATCCCTGTTGATTCGAAAATACTAACTTACTTGTTTTCTTTGATAGGAAATGACGAAAGAATCATTGCCGATATACACTTGGAGTATTCTCGGAATGATTTATGGAAGATTGATTTGATCCATGGTGCAAGGATCAATATGGAGATTGAGAAGGTTCGTTTGATCCATGGTGCAAGGATCATTGTCATGAATACTCTAATCTCAATAGGCAAATACAAAGGTTGGGGAAAAAAGTCTTGAATGGATTTCAAGTAAGTATTTCTTGTTTTGGTTATTTGTTTGAGTTTTTGTTTACAAGTCTTGATAGTATGTTTTGATTGGTGCTTAGCATGATTCATTTGGTATAATGAGTTTAAAAGTTTTTATGAAATGTAATCTAGTAGATGAAGTTTCTTGTGAAACTTAGATTAACTAGTATGCATGTTGTAATTGCCATGTAAATGGATTTTGGTATTGTTTTGTTGTTTGTTGTTTGTTGTTGCAAAATTCTTTTGGAAAAGTATTCTTGTGAGTTCCAAATGAGAAGTGACAATATGGTTATGTTGATTATTATACCATGTGAGAATATGTTTCATACATCAAGATGACTTGTGAATTCAAAATAAATTATGGGCACTTGATCATGTTGGATCTTGTGAGTTATCTCATCATAGAAGCTTTTGTAGCTCTTGTGGATGAGTTTAACAAATGTTGAACATTTGACCATGTTGGGTCTCATGTGTTATCTCACCATAGATGCTTGTGTAGCTCTTGAGTGTGAGTTTAACATTGGGTTGTCAAAGGCCATGAGATTGTGAAACCTATGTATTGTTTTACATAAGGTGAACCTTTTGAGGTTGAACACCAAGAGGTGGTTCATTGGAACTAGTGCTACTAGACATTTGTATTTTGACAAAACTATGTTTTCTCAATTGGACGAAATTGATGTTGGAAAAACTTGGTGCATAGAGAATTGAGATTTTTATGGCATCAATATTTTGAAATGACATCTTGGCTAAAGTTGGTTTTTACAAAGTATTGTGTGTCTATAAGATTATGAAGAATTTATTCTCTCCTAATCAAGTATGACATATGTATTTTGTTTGAGTCTCTTAAAGGTCACTTTGACCATTAATGATAACTATGTTGGCCAAGATTATTTTGCTAAAGGCATGTTCAAAATCAATGTGATGATGTTAGCAACAAAGCTAATGTAAAAGCTATGAATTTCTAATTGCTTGATGCTTTTGGAAATAGAAGATTTGGACATGTTAAATATTTTGAGTATAATGATTAACTTGAAATGTTCAATATCATTGCACATAGAGATCACATCCAAGTGTGAAAAATGTGGCAAAGGAAAGTTGTCAAGTTCCTTTTAATGTGTTGAGAGGAGAAGTGGAACAACTTGACTTGATTCACACATGTGAATGTATGTTGTTGAATAATAATTCTTTTCATTGTGTTGGAAAGAAAATAAAACACTTTGGTTTAAATCATACATGTGTGTGTGGTTTAATATGTGTGGTAGTAAAAAGGTTATTACTTTTGTAGATGATGACACTACGGTCATCTTCTAAAGAGTAAAAATGAAATTATGGAGAAGTTGTTCTCTATAAAAAGGATGTTGAGAAACTTAACAAGAAGGTTAAGTGATAGGAGTAATCGTGGTTTGGAAGTTGATTCGCCATTTGATTATATTTATGCACTTAGTTGCATAAAATATGAGACTAATGCTCCTTAGCCCCTTCATCCAAAATGACATTTGAAACAAATAATGTATTGAAAGAATTATGAAATGCCATACTTCTCCCATGATTTGAGAAATGTGGGGGTAAGTTACATACCAAGGCATGAAAATGCCAAAGCATGAAAAGGAAAAATCACTTTGAGATACACTTGTGAGTGTAGGGATGTGTGGTTCCTTTGCCTTTAAAGGTTAAGTAAGGACTTGAAATTGTTGAGTGCATTTTCCTTAGATATGCATACATAAATATTGTTTATCAATTCTTGGTGGTGAAATCTATGGTTATAGATGTGCACAAGAATATGATAATGAATAAAGTTTCATTATTGGTGGATGTGGTTCCACATGAAATTAGAAGATTTTACAAAATATCTTTCTAAATGGTCACATGGTGTGACATACATGGTTAGAATGAAACATAGAAAATAAGCAAGAATTGAAAAAATGGTTTGATCCTAAGTTCTTGACTTACATGCTAGAGAGTGAACCTCAAAGTTGCGAAAAAGGTTGAGACCTTGGTTGGAAAACTTTGTTGTAAAAAGCTATCAATAGTGGAAGTAATTCAATTTTGAGAAATTCATACTCGAAGTCTATTGGATCTTCCTCAAGGAAGAAAACTACTAGTTTCCAAGTATGTCTTTCAAGGGAAATTGAAACAAGTTGAACTATTGATAAACATAAAGCGATACTAGTTTACCGCTAAAGATGGTTGAGACCATAGTGACTCAATTTGATTGTGTCAAGAGTAACATCCATATGAAAGATAATTGCTACTTTGGGCAATTGAATTGGATGTATAGATGGTTTCTCTAAATGATAATTTAGAAGAGGACATTTGTATGGCAAGACCATAGACTTTTCTTGTACATGAACTTGAAAAGAAGATTTGTAAATTGGTTAAGTCTTTATGTGGCTTGAAACAAAATTAGTGGCATATGAAACCCTAATGCCATGATGGAAAGGAGTTTGTCATTTATGAAAATGATAAGTAATTTTACATGAAAGAGTTGAAAAGTGGTTATTCCATTTTATACCTTTATGTAAACGATTTGACTATCATTAGTAATGACATGATGATCAAATCTACGAAGGATACGTTGATATCTAGATTTTA
Source organism: Plantago ovata (assembly GCA_028274465.1). Taxonomy (NCBI): domain Eukaryota; kingdom Viridiplantae; phylum Streptophyta; class Magnoliopsida; order Lamiales; family Plantaginaceae; genus Plantago; species Plantago ovata. Next base: position 109,101,132 of record CM051456.1, on the reverse strand, counting down.
TATGTAGGACTTCGGTCTAGTTGAAGCAATCCTTGGGGATTGATATTCTATAAACAACCGATGGGTACGGTGTTGTTGAGCTAATCTCACCATGTGGTTGAGGTTATGGAGAATTTTAACAAGGATAGTCATGAAGTGACTAGAATATCTTTGGTTAAAATGTATATTTTGCTAAGAACATTGGTCAAGGAGTATCTCATGTGTTGAATACTCTAGAAAATGTGAAAGCCTATTGGACTTGATAAAATTGCACAAGGCATGGTTTGGCCTTTGTTGTGAGTGAACTAAGTCGTCACATGAAAAATCCCGAAGTGAGTTGCGAAAGACTATAACGAGAAGTACCAAAGTACTTGAGATTTTATCGGGATTGTGGGCTAAAGTGTTCAAAATAGCAAGTTGTGCGATAAAGATATGTAGATGCAAACTGGATCACGAGTTCCAAGAATTGTAAATCCACTAATGGATAATGTCTTCACCTGTGGGGGTGAGAAATTTCTTAAAAATTCTATGAACAAGATGTTATAGAAGATCCATGATGGAAGTAAAGTCCATTGTGTTGGACTTAGGTGCAAAGAAAGCCGAGTTGCTATTTATATGAGTCTTCCATGTTGGCCTAAACTTGTGCCAAGCAACAAGTTTGCATTGTACAACCAATTTTGTAATTGGTAGAGATCAAAGTAATTTGTATAACGGTAAGTCTAGACATAAGCCCGTTACACAAATTCTCATGACTGAAATTATCTTGCTAGGCTTGTGAGGTCTAAAGATAATAAAGCGGATCCTTACACTAACTATAGTTTTATGTCATGAGATGGTGGCAAAGTCTTCTTGGAATGGGATTGAAGACGTTGACCAACTGTTGATGCGAAGGAAAAACCCAACCTAGTTGACTGGAGATCCCAAGATCTAGGTTCAAAAGGGACAACCTAATTGCATCAAGGAAGGAGTTCACTGTGTGGGTTTCACCTATATAGAGACTCAAGGTAAAGAGGTTAACCGTAAGGGTTTTAATGATTCCTATTGGTAATATAGTTACATGGAAAAGAGAATCACCTATGTTAGAGTGAAGTGAGGGCCGCTTCAACAAGAATTAGATCCCAAATTCTTGTAAACTCTCGCAGAACCAAAACGGTGTTTCACGGCCAAAATGAACACAACCATGAGAACGGAATGATGCTAGAGATGTATCTGTGTAGTATGCACTATCATTTACACAAACGGCAGATCAGTTCAAGGACATCGCTGTCTACTGTTAGCCAGTAAAGAAGGTGTATATTTTAAAAGGGAAGGTTCAAAGGTGGCGACACCTACCTATCCTATGCAGGTATCAATCGTTGGATTATGCCATGAAGTTTTCTTCATGTGGGGGATTGTTGGAAATTATGAAGAAAAATGATAAATAAATAATACCTTTTGTGGTTTATTTATTTGGAGACCATTTCTTAATTATTGAGTAATTAAGATAAAGTAATATATATCCGAAAACTACTTCGTAAGAGCTTCGAATGGATATATTAGATACCCATAATGGACTTTGGGTTAGTGAGAAATAAGTGCTTAAAGTAAGAAGGTTGTGTGGGTGTGCCCCACATTGCTTGAGATAAAGTGAAGTCTCTAGTTTATAATCTACTAGTTACTACTTGGTGTCCAAGTGGTGTAGCTAGATGAGTTGAGTACAATCCTGATCAGATTGGTACACGAAACTAGAGGACTTGTGTACGAGTGGATCGCGACCCTCGAACATGGAATGTGAACCAAACCGAGTTTTTGCTGGTTCAACCTCTCAAGACCTTCTAGAAGGATGTTGACCCATGTTAGCTTTTGTAACTCATGGGAGTTACAAATATTTAACATGACATTTGTTGTCATTTACATGACATTTGTTGTCATCCATAATGCTCCAAATATTTTATATTGATGGACACTTATGAGATGACATGAAAGGCACTTAAGGACTTGGGAGTTACATACTCCATGCTCACATATATAAAGAGGTCTCACTTACATGTAAAGAAATAGAACATATACAAGATATATGAGATGTAAGACATGTAAGAAAGATATCCAAAGAAATAGAAGAAGAGAAAAACCCTCCCTATTCTATTCTCTTCTTCTCCCCTTGTGCATAATCCAGGCATTAGTTCTCGTTCGCTGGGGATTGCTAGCTTGTGCGGCTAAGTTATCTCGGAATTCGTTGTATCTTGGGAAGCAGCCGCTCAACGTCTCAAGCACCGTAGTGAGAGGGCGTATTTTGCTTTAAGGAGACTGCGTCCGTGCAGGCCTCGAATTCAATCTTCATGCAAATGTTTTTCATGACAAAGGAAGAGAGTTTTTTTATTTCGTTATTTCTTTGCATTTCCTATTTTGTACAAGCTAATTATATGTATTTTCGATCCATTATGTCCAACAAGTTTAACGTGGTTCGGTTGTAAATAACCTACGTCCACGAAGATCAAACAACTGCTACTATATTATATCATTTCCAATTACAAGTCCCTAACAGTATGCAAGAAACAAGAACCAATCTGTCTCTCAAAATTACTAGAACCTATGATCTACAATATATCACCCTTCGAAGTAGTCGAACCGGGTCTACAAGCTGTAATGAATGTGTCTAAGCATACAGTACAAATCGCAGTTAAAACCTAAGAGAAATCGAATAGGAATTGAATCCTTAATAAGGACAATTTCCTTTTCCTGTCTGCTGTCGGACTCCGGAGATTCATCCAGAGGTTGACCAACCCCTACCTAAACACCTCATTTCTGTTTTTGTGTTGAGATAACATCAACTTCACACTTATACACTTTTGTATACAATTTTTTATTTAGAGTAAAATTAAACAAATACAGATATAGCAGTGGTGAGGTCAATATATGGCCAGTAGGGCTTGCACCACTCAAAATTATTTTTACAATTATATAACATAGTATTTCACATTTTGTCCCATCAAATGATTTATTTGATCGACCCCCTAAATTTATGAAATATAACAAAACAAAATACATAAGTTTAGTGTCAATTATGAATTAGCCAAAAGCAAACTAAACTTGCAATGTTTTAGTACGCTAAGATTGTAATTTTAATATATTATTGTGTAAGATCTTTTTTTTTTACGTATACTTGTGTGTAAATTTAATAAAAATTGAGATAAAATAATTTTATAATTATTTTTATCTACTTTTGTTGCCCAATTTTATAGTTTAATATTTTTTGGCTAAATGTTTTCACCTCATAACAAATTTGTTCCCTTTGACTGATGTTGCTGGCCTCGCCCCTCACCTGATATATACATTTCCGGTGATTACCAACCATATGGCACAAATTCAAGATTTATATTGTTCAAGACATCCATAACCAGTTAACCACATTGGGTGAAGAAAACAAATTAAGAGAGTGTTTGGAGCTCATCTTCATCATTTTTTTAGAGGTGTTTTGGAGCCTTGAATAGTGAGCGTTTTTTGGAGATGAGAGAAAATGAGGAAAAAATTGTGTTTGGTATAATTTTAAGAGTAAAATAGGTGTATAGGGTAGGGTAATGATGATGAATAAAAGAGAATGTTTTTTTGTTTTGTATTAGGAACGAAAATTGAAAAGAATCTTTTTGGGATTGGTGGGTTGTTAGTTTGGAGGATATAATAGATGATATATAATAATGGAGTGTTAGTAAAAAGTATGAGAAGGAAGAATTTTTTTTTGGCTCTTTGACTCGGTCAAGATGACTTTGACCACGAATGTTTTAATTTTTTTTTCTTTTTATATGAACAAATATAATTTTTTTTTTCTTTTTATTTTTTGTACTCCTGAAAAGTGGTTTTTTTTTCCTATTGTTTTTCTTTCGGTTAAGTTATTGAATATTTCTTTTGATGGCATGTTAATTTATTGGATGGAATTCGTGTGACATATGTTACAGAAATAAATATTACACAGACATATATAATCGTACAAGTTCATAATAACAACAATTGATCGTCATAGACGAACGGGAACTTACAACTGCTGCAGAAAATAGAGTACCGCGAAAGGGAGTGACAATTATTACACATAATCGAAGTAACAGATACAGGGTACGAGCCTCCAAAATCTTGATTAAGTATGCGGGTTATTTTTATTGGGGTGGTCACATTCACCCTTGTTCAGAGAGAGGTCTCATCTGCCGATATCATGGATATATAACTCTGCGTGGGACGAGTATGTGGTGTGCCTCGTCAAAGTACTCTGGTCTGACAAGATCCCCGCTTTCTTCCTCGACGACCCAGTTTGGATGGTCGGGTATTTCGTTATGAGTTTGGCGTTTCAAGCGGGTTAGTTTGTTTTGTAGGAGTCGGACGCCTCTGTCGGGAGAATTGTGGGGCGCAGGAGCATTCATTTGCGCTGCAAGCTCGTACCAAATCCTAGAATGGCTGCCAGGGCCGGGTATACGGCCTTCAACCCAGTTCGCGTATAGCAGTCTCATGAAAGCTATTGCGCGTTCTTCATTCTAGTACCAACCTATTGAATTTCCTTGAGCGCCCTCTCCATTTGGTTGTCCTCCTTCATTCATCCCTGCACTTGTTTGACAAATATTGGTAAATTGTGTGGACTTTTTTTCGTACTGAATGGAAAACTCAATCATGTAATTCAAAATGATGAAGCACAATTTATTAAGGTCGAATGCCATTAACGTGACACGTAATGTTACACAAATATGATAAAACATTCTTGCAAATACTGAAAGAAATCAAAACACATATATATAGTACAGAGGGCATTAACAGAAGAGACAATAACATTTTCTGCAAATCAATCACACACAGATGAGAGAAAGACAAATAAATAAGCAAGTGCTAAAGCAAATACCTCTCATTTATCTCCAAACTCTATTACAGTAGCCAGTAGGTGGAGCAGCAAACGCGTCACAACCGCCACGCGCCACCTGTTTTGTCCGCCACCTTCGACCGCCCTTGCAAGCCCATACCAACAACATAAAGCAAGGTCGAATAAGAGAGCGTTTAATCATAAAAAATGACACAGAAACGAACCCAATCAAGTCAACCAAAAAAGGGGGCAGAATACCCTAAGAGAGTGACCGAAAATAGGAGGAAGCGCAAGAAAGTAGTCGAAATATGACCATAGACGAGAAAACTCAATGAAAAGCACCAAATCGGAGCAAATCGGCATTCGCCGGAAAATTCCTTGGTGTGCTTTTCGAGATCTACTCCGATGGAAAAGTAGATCGTCGAAAGACGAAGCTAATGGTGCAATCGGTTTTTAAATCGGAGTCGGAAAAGTCCAGATTTTTTGCGTTTAACGGCGGCGGGCGACGGAGCTTTTCTCCTTGAATTGGAGAGAATTTTTTTGTCTGACAGACATAGAGAGAGAGAGTTGGAGATAAAAAATGAAATGCAAAAATCCCAAAACGCATTTTGGATTTACTGTGGAGAACGCCAAGAAAAGCGAATCAAACGTGAGGTCTTTTTTTGAAACGCCAAAACGTTTGGAGAAATGAGCTCCAAATACTCTCTAAGTTTTTTCTGAGAATTTGTAAGATAAAACAATAACGTGATGAAGGACCACAATTTAACTTGCAAAGTGCAAAGCATATTCAATAATTTAAAAAAACCACTATTGTATATTTAATTTCAATTTCTCTCCTTACACTAGAGTTTTTTTTAAGAAAAAAAGTAAACTTCAATAACTAGAGAGTCATACAGTGCACATACCATACAACAGGTAAAAGAGCACCTACAGTTCGAGCATTACACATTAATTAGTCTAGGGTAATATTTAACTTAGATAGTTCGATACAAAAGAAGTTAACCAAATCGGGCATTGATCCCAAATTAAAAATCTACTCACATGACCCGAACATAAAAGAGAAAATATCAAGTCACTTGAGTAGGGCTGGTACTTCAACTGACGTTGCCACTTCCCCGTCAACTCTTCGCTTCCAAACTTAGCTAATGCATCCGCATTTTGATTAACTTGTCTATATACAAAAGTCCATCTACATTCTTGTAGCTTGTAGGTCATGGTGAGTATGTCATCAACCAATTGCTGCTGCATCTGATCTGCGGCGTTCCTCCTACAACAACAAGCCAACCAAGCAATCATTGAATCAGTCTGGATATATAATCGAGCAATCTGTAACTGACTTGCTAAAATTAGCCCTTGTTTTATGGCCTGAAGTTATACTAGAGTTAGGTTGGGATGGAAATGTGAAAAATTGAGGAATTGGTCTGACCTAACTCTAGTGTAAGTAGAGGACGACCCTATTGAGGAATTGGTACGATCTAACTTTACCTAACATGCATATCACCATAGAGAACATCACATAAGCAATCGCGCGACGGTGTAAAAGGTTGGGACTTTGGCCATTATTTGGTCGGGCGTTACACTATGTTTGTGGTTTAAATTGGCAATCTGTCGCATGATGAACGTATTTTTAGCACGTTCATCTTGTCTTTTTCGCCTCCTTTTGCTATCTTTGAGTCTAGTTTTGTTGTTAGTTTTCTAAAATGGTGTCACGTTTTGTTTGTTTTGCATTTCTAAGATACTTAGGTACAAAGTGGCGGTTTTGAGCTCAAACGTAGCATTTTGGATGCAATTGGATCATATTTGAGTAGCATGACTTCCATGGACGTGCTTGCTTGTGCCCGGGACCTAATAAGTGAATGGAGATAATGTTTTCAAGAATTTGATTTGGGAAATAACTTAGCCTTACCTTGGAAACAAATGTAGAAGTTCAGATGAAGGTTTTTTGTGCCGTTCAAGTGTGCAAGATTGGTGCAGTCTAGCAATTTCAGACATAACCCTTCATATTGTTAGTAATTGTAGGAAATTACCTCTAAGGTTAATGCAGCGGAATAAAAAAAATTCCTACATGAATCGTTGATTGAATGGTTATTTAACATGCTTCATGTAAATACATACTTACCCGTTATCCAGCTTCCAGCTTCCATTAATCTTTGATCTAATCAAAGAGATTTGTTCTTCAAAACAATTAATAATCTTCTAAAGATTCTGACTGAACTCAGAACAATTCTAAGCTGCCTACGTACCCTCAGGATCAAGTCAAACGTAGTTCAATTCTCCGTTGATGAATTCTCCATGGATGCTAGGAAATCCATATTCAAAATCTACATTAAGCAAAACAATAAATCTCAAAGATAATAATAAAATAGAATTAATCAAAGAAGAAAGAAAGAAGTTAGAACGAATACAACCGTGTAAAAACCCTAGAGAGAAGGAGAGCTCAAAGCCACAAGCAGCAACAACACGCATCAAACCCTAGTAACTAATGTCAGCCGCATTTTTGATGGATATATGCGTATAAAACGCATAATACAATTTACATGGGCCTGGCCCTGTCGGCTGGTATGCTAGCTAATGAGCTGGAGGTCTTCGGTTCGAAACCCACTACTATCAATCATTTTCTTTTGGGCTTTTCACACTTGAACCTCATTCTAAATTGGTTCAAATACACATTCTAACTTTAATTAATTAATCCAATTTAATCTAATTATTCTTTTCTTCTTTTATTAATTAAATCTAATTTAATTAATTTACTTTCTAAAAGTATAAATTAATTAAGTACATTGAATTCAATTCAACTTAATTAATTAATTCTATCAAATAGAACATTCTCAACAATATTAAATTAAATATTTATCAATCCAATTGATATTTTATTTAATATAGTAATTAAGTCATAAATCCAATTTTAACTAAACTAATGATTTCCATCAAATGAAATGTCATTGACAATAGTAAATCAAATCTTATCAATCCAATTGACATTTAATTTACCCTAATGCTTAATCGGGAGAATTATCACCTAGTTGTATATGACCCATAGGCCCTCACATATTAGGCAATGATCAAATCAAGGTCTCAGTGAATATTCCTAGACAATCGTCACTAGACAATACTAATATGTAAGGAACGTTTGTTGAGGAGATACAAACTGCCTGTGATGTAGAGTACTTTGATGATACGGTCCTTTCATTCTCGAATAATCGAATGAGTCTAGAATATGGATTAGTGTCTATTCCAATAACTCATCCATTGTCTCTCAATCTTCTTAGTCGATCTAGATGATTATGTCCAAACACCATTTTGACATATATCTTTGCAGTGGGCACTGACTAATGATCGCACTAAATATGAGATGAAGAGTATTCTCTCCTTGAATCTATTCGGAGGAATGAATCCTGATCTTGGTCCAATCACTCACACCATATGCTTCCTAATATACCCAACGCATGCCGTATCTACCCTACTTTAAGAGTGCAAGCGTTGCGCATGGTCAAAGTATATTATTCCACATATGATGTAGTATTGACCTCAAGTCTGAGGACTATTACATCACCCTACAATCCGATACTCCCATAGACACTTAAATAGAATTTACCAAATGGTTTCTCGGCTGGGTATGCCAACACTCTCCAAAGTGTCCATGTGTCCATCATGAATAACCAAGCTATTCGCAGCAATGAGAACTACTACATCCTCGAAGGATCTGATGCAACACATGTTAGTCTCTATCGCATCATTGATATCCCATATCTCAATGACCATCAACTAGTGGCTAATTTTAGGACTTAAGTTCTGACACGCAAGCTCCCACTAACTTGGTGATTATCTTTAGTCCTTGGGAACATCTTACAGAATAATTTAAACAACCAAATAATCTATTCAGTAAATGTAATGCCAATTGTATTTATGTATGCTTAAATAAATACCAATAAGCTGAATGCGGTAAAGTACATATCGTCCTGAATGTTGGTTGTCTCTAGGACATATATACTTTCACATATGATATTTGATTGACCTGAAATCAACGACCTTGCGTAGCTAACTCAAAGAGCTATCTAACAGTGGGTCACACGCACAAATCCGACGTCAGATGAGCCCTACAAGTCCATTTCAATACGGGGCGAATCACTTAGCTTTGCAGAGCGAATCGCCCAGCAGGGTTTTGGACAGAAACTTCACCTGTGGCTAGGTGAAGCGCCCCATAACCAGGCGAAGCGCCCAGCTTCAGTTTCCAGACGTGATTTTTAGATTTAAACTTGATTTTCAGTTACATTTATTAATTCCTTTCACTTTGTAATTGCTTTGGAGACTCCATAGCTCAGACCATATTGTAGAAGTTTGATTATCATCAATTGATTGAAGATTTACAAAGAATTCATCTCTATTCCATCAAGATCTTGTGATTTGGGCATTTTTACCATTAGAGACAAACGGAGGCGAATTGCATCATTTCTATTGCTTTTTGGTCTGAGAATGTTTGTGTATGTTTAGCTATGGAGATTATCCATTGGGTAGCATATTCCGATTCAACTATGGAGGTGACTTTAGATCGATTCCATCGATAGTGACAGCGTTGGTGGTAATTTGTATCGTATTTTCATTCTTGAATCTGAATCTATGTTCCGTTGTATATTCATATGATTTGGTGTTTTACATTACAATGATGAGTAGCTAAATCTCCATTGTTGGTGGTAGAATGTGAGATTGATTGTGTATGAATTACGTTATGCTTGCATGAGGCTCGGATTCGTTCTTGCTGCACTTGATTGATTTATGATCCGTAGTTGCCAATCAAACATCTTTGAAAACGAGTATGTCACAACTCTTGGTCAATTAAGGCTACGAGATTATACTTTGATGATTTGCAAGCATGCTAGATAAATAGTGTAAGTGATTACACTACTAAAGTATCGATAGGATCCTTTCAAGATGTGTGTCTTAAACTTGTATAAGCGGTTTACTTAGTAGAACTTGCTGAAGGCTTTACGCACTAAACTTGTGAGCATAATCGTGATTCATTGCATATCAATACCACAAAACTACCACCAACAACTTTCTCTTGTTGATTATCTTCTTCTACAAGTGTCTGTTGGATGAGTGTTTGGTTATTTCACACAATCTTCTTGCTTGTTGACTGATTACATTGGTTTGACACTAAACAAAGCCACGTTAGGTCCTTAAAGAACGACACTTGGAACATCTTGCCATTGCACTAAACCATTTTGTGTAGTGATAAGTGTTCTTTGGGTTATACAAATTTAGGGTCCATATATCTATAGTACCCTATTAGTGCCCCTAATTACAAAATAGTACCCACTATTTAATCAATTACATTTTGGTCCACGAATTTGACCAAATGGCGCTTTAAGTACTGTTTCTTTTTTAGATTTTCTTTCAGCCAAACAACCCTTACTATTTAAAAAAAAAAATTAAAAAAAAAAAGGAGAAAAGAAAAGGAAAAGAAAATTTTTAAAAAAAAGTTCATATCCATGGCCTTGGCCGGAGCTCCGGCTGGAGCTCCGACCAAACCTGTAGCAGCTTCGATCGGAGCTACAGCTCCGATCTGGAGCTCTGTTACAGAGCTCCAGATCGGAGATAGCTCCGATAGATCGGAGATAGCTCCGATTTGGAGCTCTGTTACAGAGCTCCAGATCGGAGCTCTGCTGCTACAGAGCTCCTAATCGGAGTTGTAAGCTCCCGATTTGGAGCTCTTATTACCAGCTCCAAATCGGAGCTGTAAAGCTCCGATTTGGAGCTGGTATCGGAGCTGTAAGCTGCAAGCTCCGATCGGAGCTTAGGTTCCGGTACCGGAGGAATAGAAGGAGGAAGAAGATGGAAAAAGAAAAAATAAGATAAAAAAAAAAGAAAACGGAAAAAAATATTAAATTATTTAAGAGATAAGGCTTGTTTAGTTTGGGAGTTTTGGGACAATGGCATTTATGTAAATAGGGTCCGGTCAACGCTATTTGGTAGTAAAATGTAATTGATTGAGTAATAGGGACAATTTTGAAATTAGGCCTCATAAGAGGGTATTAATCAGACATTTTCTCTACAAATTTAATTTTGATTCTAACGACATCATCGCATGCGCTCTAAGAAGCACCGATACTTCAAACTAGACAACGTATCCATCCCGATACATATTCGATACAGATTCACACCGATTCATCATCGATACGTATTCCTCCCTTTCATCTATGATTTTCTTATTTTTTTAAAAATTATTCTCAGATCCACTACAAAAAGTTGAAAAAAAATACAAGTCAAAAGGGTTTTTGTATTTTATTGAACATTTTAAATGTATTATTTGATTATTTTCTCTTGTGATATTTATGATTTTTTGTTTGATAATTAAGTAATATTTTAATTATTTACTCATATATTTGATTCTTTACTATTAATTAGAATACTTAAAAAAAGTAAAAATTCAATTTACCTATTAAAAAATATTAAAAATTTAAACGTATCGACCATGTATCCATGTATTACATTTTAGATTTTGACGTAATGACGTATTCATATCGTGTCTGTGTTCATATTCGTATCCGACGTATTCGTATAGTGTATGTGTTCATATTCTTGTCCGTGATTCTTAGTTGGCACTACTTGTGTAGTCAATTTTTTTTTAGTGTAGTACTTCCTCCGTCCCATAACAAATGTTACACTTCATTTTGTTGACTTTTCGACGGTCAGTTTGACGTCGTATTAATCCCAATTATACAATAAAAATAATTAAAATTTTTATATAAATGAAAATATAAACATTCTAGTTTTATAATATAATATTTTTAATTATTTTTATCATATGATTTGAGAATAATTTAAGGTCAAACAGACCCTAAAAAAGTCAACAAAATGAAGTGTTACATTTGTTAAAATGCGGAGGAATTAATTATATATGAAATTTAATCACTATTTTGATAAGGCGTGTAACGTGCTTGTGATCCACTAGCAATTATTAGGAATAAAGAAATAAATTAAGGTCGAGTGAAGGGTCGACTCGTAGGATAGCCAAGGACAGCACGTGGATCATATCCACCACCTTCACTACTCACTCACGGATTGATCGATCATATCCTCACGCACACCTATTCCGATGTGACTTTGTACCCACTTTCACATCACATGATTCAATTATTTATACTACTACTACAGACTACAGCATATGTATATTATCTTTAATTTATACTTCCTCCATTTTTTTTTATTTACAATTTTAATCTAATGCACACAAATTAATAATCATTAGCCTATATTTAGTTTTTTCTTTTTTTTAAAGAAATAAGATGAACCAAATTAAAGGATTAAAAAATAGAGAGAGAGGGCTCCACCTATATTTTAACCATATAGGGTAAAATTTCAATTATAATGAAAAATGTAAAGTAGGCTAAAATTTTAAATAAGAAAATGTGGAGGAAGTATTTCAAATATCAACACAACAATGAATTTATTATGTTAATTTTTACATTTCATTACAGCAAACTTTCTATTTGGTCAATGAAATTATGTTTGACCCATATATTACATCTAAATTATATTAATAAAGAGTTTTAAAAACAAATACTATACTAAAAATACCTACAAACTTATAAATTTTAGTTATATATTTTTAAAATTAATAAAATTATATCCGTATAATTTAGAAATAATGTGTGATCAAACATCACTACCTTTAACCAAGAAGAAAGTTTGTAATGAAATAAAGGAAGTACTATATTGTCATATAAACGCAGCCTTAGAGTATCTCACACCAAAGGTTTCTACAGATATTAATGATGAACTGTGCAAAGATTATTCAGGCGAAGAAGTTAAGAAAGCTCTGTTCCAGATGTTCCCTCTGAAATTACCAGGTCCAGATGGATTCCTTACTCTTTTCTTTCCGAAATTTTGGCATATCGTAGGTCCTTCTGTGATTACTTGTTGTTTAAATTTTCTGAATGATGGAAATATGGATAATAAGTTAAATTATACACATATTGTTCTTATCCCAAAGTGCAAGAAGCCTGAGCTTATTTCTCAGTTTTGCCCCATTATCTTAAGCATTGTGATTTACAAAGTCGCCTCTAAGTGTGTCACAAACAGATTAAAGCTTTTTATGCCCTCTATCATTAGTGAAACTCAGTCTGCTTTTGTCTTTTGGTAGATTAATAACCGATAATGTGCTTGTGGCTTATGAAGTTAATCACTACCAAGCAAAAAACAAAAGGCAAGATCAGGCCTTATGGATTTGAAACTTGACTTGAGTAAAGCTTATGATCGTGTCGAATGACTTTTTCTTGATTGTCTGATGAATCACTTGGGTTTTGCTGATAAGTTTATCAAGCTGGTTATGTTGTATGTAAAATCTGTAACTTATTCTATCATTGTGAATGGTAACCAGTTTGGTTTGTTTTCTCCTGAAAGAGGCATTTGCCAAGGCGATCCCCTCGCGCCCTTCATATCTTTTTGTTTGTTACTGAAGCATTATGCGCTTTATTTGAAGGGGCGATACATAGGGGGGATTTTAAGGTTGTTAGAGTGAGCCCAGTGCACCTTATGTTTCGCACGTTCTTTTTGCTGATGATACTATGATGTTCTGCAAAGCTTCTAATTTTACTGCTCTAACTATCTTGGATATTTTGCAGACATAAAGTTTTGGATCCGATCAACATATCAATTTAGAGAAATCTAATGTGGTCTTTAGTCGGAATACTGATGAAGCTATTAAGCAAAGTATTCAAAATATTATAGAAAAATAAAAAAGAAATGCAAAGGAGTTAAGGCCGCGTTTGGTTCTCAAGCAATGAATAGTGTCTTATTCCTTGGTCATAAAAAAATGGGCTCGTGGACCTGGATGTAATTCTGGGAGTAAGAGGGATATATATGCAAAGTGAGGTCCCAAGAGGGGTACCATATGATATTTACCCGGAAGATTGAAATACTTTATAGTGTATGAGGCAATGTGCTCTAATGTATTTCGTAATATTTAAAAAAATCAACATTTGAACTTTGAAAGAAACAAGGTACTCCCTCCGATTTTAATAATTGTCGCTTTAGCCTTTTTACTATTTGAAAAATACTTGTCGTTTTACATTTTTCAAGAAAGACTTTCATCATAATTAATGCATTTTGTTGAATTTCATGTCATTTAGAAGCTTTATATTGGTTGAAGTATCATAATTGCTTGTAATTATTGAAGTATATTTATAAAAACAATGAATTGAATGAGATGTATTAAAATGTGTGAAAATTCTAAAACGACAATTAAAAGTATCGAAGGGAGTACCTTTTATAAAGAGTTGAGATAGCCTAAATTATTGCAATTATTCCTACCTAGTAAAAATAGACTCTTAAAAACTGTTCTTTTCGTCTAAACAGAATTGTACTGAATTAAATAAAACTGAATGAAGCTAAACTGAATTTATTTGTAGTGTATATAATACAACTAAGAAAGTTTGAACAGAACTGAATGAAATTGAATGGAACTGAATAAAACTGAAAATAAGGAGTTTTCAGACGAAAAGAGCATAGAATTATTCTTCCATCATCTTATTTTTTTGGAGTCCGGAAAGGATAAAAATGAAAAGTTACTCCTTCCTATTTTTTGTTATTGTCATTTTAACATTTTCACAAATTTTAATATACCTCGTTCAATTGATTTTTTAAATTATTACATTAATCACAAGTAATTATGATGAAAGTCTTTCTTAAAAACTACAAAACGACATGTATTTTTCAGATAGTAAAAAATAAATTAAAATGACATATATTAAAAACATAAGGGAGTATTAATTTATTTTAAATAACTCTAAATTGATTAATGTTAATGTATTTTCAATACGGGGAAGTATAAGAGGCTGTTTGGCTCTTTTAGAGCGCCTAAAACGTTAGGCTTTTTGTCTCTATTTTGACGCCTTGGGTTTTACTGTTCACGTTTTTAAGAATTTTACCTTTTTTTTATTCAATTCATTTCTCTCTCTAGCCTATAATCCAATAAAATCTCCACCCTTCATTTTTTACACTCATACTCCATATCCATATCATCTACCCCCTCCATTCTTCTCAATTTCCGTACGTGGTACCAAATAAAAAGTCATTCTTTTTAATCATCATTATTACCCTACCATATACATCTATTTTCTTCTAAAAGTTCATCCAAATACAATTTTTCTCCACCCCTCTAAAATGAATCACTATTCATGTTTTAAAGATTTGGTTCTAAAAAGAATTTTAAAAAGAGAGCCAATCAGCCTCTAAGGCTTTGGGACTCTTGGGATAAATGGTTAAATTTTAGGTGAGAAAACCCTATTTTAACTTAAGGTTAAATTGTTGTTAATCGTGTTTAAGATGATTAGATGAGAAACCAAAGCTTTACAGTTTTTCCTTTTGTTTTGTTTAGCTTCAAATGTTTTGGTAGACTCTTTTGGTTCTTCGATGTTGCCGGTGATGAATCCTGATGTAACTTGATTTTTGCTGATTAATATAATATGGTCTTTTCAATTAAAAAAAGGAAAAATGAGAAACCGGTGAACCGGGAATAGCCAGCGGTGGAATTGATTTGTCACGAGGAAAATGTTAGATTAAATATTGAAATAGTAAAATATAATAATAAAAAGCAAAAGACAAGTCGTAACGTGTCACACAGTAGTAGTTTAGTAGATGCTCTTTAGCAGGCACCTAAATAATTTTAATTTTTTAATAATAATTTCATTATTATTAATTAATTCACAAAAATCGAATCATCAAATCAAAAAATATATATCTGCTCTCAATTTGACAATTTATTCCTCTTTCTTCTTCTCTCCATTTCCTCTAGACTAGCTCTCTCTTCTTACTTCCTCGCAAAACCCCTCCTAATTTTTTCAAGAAAGATTCGATTTTTTCTCTTCTTCCTGAGTTAGTTGATTTGATGAAGATGGAGAGAGATTTCATGGGTTTGCAGCAGCAGCAGCAACCTGTAACTGTCAAAGAGGAATCTCCTGATGAAATCTATGATGCTGGTAATTATTAATTTAATACCCTATTCTTTCTAAATCTTAACCTCTGCTCTGCTTGCTTTCATTCAAACCCTTATTGCTAAATAGTGAGTATTGTTAGTTCCAAGTTTACTATATGATGCTCAACTTGGGCTTCTCTTAGATTTTGGATATCAATCATGGGGTTAATTTCTTTCTCAATGTGAAGTCTTGATGATTTACTTGTAGTAGATTATTATATATACATATATATATGTCAAACTATAAATGTTCTTGTTTTTACCTAACTCTATCTATTCCTTATGTTGCCTATTCTGTTCCCTTTGTGCCCTTTTGTTTTCTGTTCATGCTATAAATGTTTGTTCTTCTTACCTCTATCTATTCATTATATGTTACCTTTCTAGCTAGCTAGATACAGTATTTCTTGTTGAAGGGGTTGTTTAGACTTTAGAGACATACAGGTTTAGTCATAGTTTTTAGCCCTTCAAAATTTGGTGAAAGATGATGAATAATGACTAATATTGATAAATAAATGATAACCCATGTTTGAATGTAGTGTAATGGAAGCATTTAGCACAGTAGCAGTTGGGGTTTTATTATCATATTCCGTGTTTCTTGCTTGTGCTAGATAGATTGTGCTCAAAAGCTAACCATAACATGCATCTCATTTCTTTATTTCCACTATTTTATAATAAAAGTCAGCATCTTTAACTTTGAAAATGTATTGCGTTGTGCCTTCCAAGGGATCCACCACCCCACGTCTAATTTTTTATTCTCTACCACGACAACAACGGAGATTTATTAACTATGGATTGATGCTTTGCAATTAAATACTCATTTCCTTTTTTGCCATTTGTTTTTAACTTCTTGCTCTTCATAGGCTGTCTATGTTGACTAGATTAGTTTTTATTCATATTCTTTGCTTCTTGTGGGTTAGATTAGCAGTACAATAATTGCAGTATTATAATCTGCATGAGATGCTTAACTCTGAATAGTTTATTTTAGTATGATGTCCATGTTCACAAGCTTTTAGTCTTTTACAGCTGGAGTTACTAGTTTACTTTACTTACCACTTCGAGTTCTTTATTTGTAGTCTTGTAAACTTTGTGAAAACTACTGAGGTTTAGCATATTATTACTAGTTCTCCTTGCTGCTTGTTAGTCATTTAGTTAATGTTCTTTTATTGACAGTTGTCGACGAGATTTATACTTTATTGAGATAGTTTGATTGAGTGTGTTTTGTTTTCTATTATGTTTCAATTCTTTAGAGCCGGTTAGGAGTACGGCGATGCAGTGGTCGTTCCCGCATAAGGCTCCTGTTGTACCTCAGATCATGACTTTTCAGGGTGCTAAGGAGGATATGCCAAAGACTGGTTTTGAATCACTTGCGTCGACCGGATTGGTTACTATAACAACGTCGGATGCTAATCAGAAATTGTACCATGGACTCCCACAGGTTGGTCGTCGTGCTGTTTTTTAAGGATCGGTTTATGTGATTGATTGTGAATGGTCACTGCCTTAATATGAATTTATGGTATGCTGGGATTATTGGCAAGTAAATAAGGTGACATTAAAGTGATTTGATTGTTTTTGGCGAGTATAGATAGTAAAGTACTAGTTGGTGAATCTGGTCCAACACTAATCTGCTCAAGTTCTTTCCCAAAATTGGATTCAGAAAAGAAAAAAGAACAAAATAAAAATCCATCTAGACTGTACTTGGAAACTAATCACTAGTAGTAATTATTAATCAATTGCTCTCTGTAACTATTGTTTTATTTCATCATCCAGCAAAATACTGTTCCTGAGATGCAACGTCACTATTCAGCGACTACTTATCAAGTAAAGCCCTTTGACACTCACAACGTTACTCGCCAGGTGACAAATCTAATGGCTTCCCCAGCATCATGCTCTATGGTTCACAACTCTTTTGCTGCTACATCTGCCCAGAACCTGATTGGTTCTCAAAGGCCATCACATCTTTCTGGAGTTGCAATGACAAGTCCTGTTCCAGCCACTCGTTCTAGTGGACCTCTTGTTGGGTCTACTGATTTAAAGTATGAGTTATATACTGTATTTTATCTTTTTCATGTTAAAAGAAATGAAGAATAAGATTAAACTTATTTTGATCTATTGTGCAGGACCAGCACTAAGATCTCAGAGGGTCCTGCTCAGCTGACAATCTTTTATCGAGGGTCAGTTTGTGTATACGACAACATTCCCACCGAGAAGGTACTCCATATATTGGTGTTTGTAATGGTTTCTTTACAATAGTTTCTAATCAGTTTCTAGAGAAAGTTGGGCATCACGTAGAAGCTTGACAGTTTAGCTGTCTCTCTGTTACTTTATCTGTTCGTTAATGTAAATTGTTTTCATAATTCTGTGCAGGCACAGGCCATCATGTTATTAGCTGGAAACGGGCCACCTGTGCCTTCTGCTGCACCACCGCCTGCTGCTCCTGCTCAAACATCTAATTTGCCCATGTCTAATGTTCTTGACGGGTTTGCTGTAAGCAAGTCTTATGGTGCAAGTGCACCATCACATCTTGCTAGCCCTGTTCCCATAAGCCCTATACCTATCAGTGTTTCTCACAATGCTGCTCGCATAAATAACGATTTAACTTCCATGAAGCCAACGGGGATGCCGGTGTCTTCCTCTAATAGAGCTGAGCCTACCAAAGGTGTCAATCCAATTAGATCTATTCCTCCTGCAGCACCATTCTTTTCAAGAGGTACTATATTAATTTCTCCCAGAATCTGTTACCAAATCTTGTGGGATTTCCTTTATTCACTGAAGATAGTACATGTGCACAATGTTTATTCGATTGTGCCTTGTTTCCTGCAGACACAGTACCCCAGTTCCGAAGAAAATCGTTGGCTCGTTTCTTGGAGAAGCGCAAGGAGAGGTAACTCCCATTTGCAGTTACTTATGCATAAAATTTCGTGTTTAAGAAAGATGGGGTGATAAGCGTCACTTATAGATCTTAGCTTGTACTGTATTTGATATGAACTCTTGCTTTAGTTAAAAAGCAAAGATTTATTTGCTAAATTACCTCTGACATGGTGTTTTGCTCAGTAATAGAGATTTAATATATTGAGTCATAGCGATCCCATTTGTTCTTTTAAAGTGAAATCTGTAGTGCTTGAACTCCATCTTACTACATAGATATGCATGATGCTCAATGTACCTATTTACCTCAAACTGACAGACTTGTGTTTCAAAAGTTTATAGGTGTAAATATATTTTGATATTGTTTAAAGAGATGTAATATATTCTTCATTTACAGGGTAGTTAGTACATCACCATACACAGACAAGAAATCTCCAGATTGCGTTGTAACAGGAAGAGATGATAGCACAAACATGTCTGTGAACTCTTCAGGTTCTTGTCATGATCGGCCGGATAAGTAATGGGGCTGTTTACCTAGAAGTTGCCAATAAAGTGGATACAAATTGCAGACAGAGAGGTCTTTTGTTTTGCATTTGGAAGTTGGAACTCTATACACTGTATTTTTTGTTGACTGAAATGTTTTAAATGTGTATCAGTCCATTTTTGTTGTATGTGTGATAGAAGAAGCAGCAGCAGCAATTTCATATCGATCATGTTAAAGTAGTAGGGCTTTTTTTCTCTCTGTTTTTTATATTTTCCCCTCCATTTTCTTCTACTTTTTGCTTGAAACATTGTATAAATGTTTAAGTTGTAACTTATATATAAGTTATGTACGTAGATTGTATCATGTAGTATCATCTTGGTGTTTAGGGCTTGTAAAGACTCGGATTGAAAATGGCTCAGACACCTCAAAACTGTTGGCATTTGTACTACTGTGAAAATCCTAGTACAATTGGTATTTAGGAGTGGTACACATTTTCTACTTTGTTAGCTTGCAAGTTTTTACTATTTCTTTATTAACATTTCATGGGCGTATTAGATAACTGAAACCGATCTTTTGGAGGTATTTTTGGCCTAATTTAGAATTTCTTCACCATATTGAGAACGGGTTGTAAAGCAGAACAGATTGTTAAGCTGTGTGAATCAGAAAGTTTATGGAACTGAATCGAAACACACATATTGAAATAAGTACTAGTAAGGAAGTTAAACACACATATTGAAATAAGTACTAAGGAAGTTAAATGTGGCTGTGATACCTCATATTGATAGTAGAAAATAGAAATACATACTTACTAGTTAGATGATCTACCTGTACCTCCTAACATTGTTCAAATTTCAGCCGTCTAAATAGCATAGCAACATCAGCTAGTTTTGTCTTTATGCTTGTGAAACAGAGAATAGAGAAGAACAACATACTCTCTCTGTCTCACTCAATGTTTATGTTTTTATACTATAATATTTTTATTAATTATTTTTTCCGATATAATTAAGATTTGTAGAACAAATGATACTTTCAGAAGTTTTTTTTATACTATTATTTTATTAATTATTTTTCCGGTATAATTAAGATTTGCAGAACAAATGATACTTTAAAAGGTAAAAAGATAGAGAATTTATTAAAACGGAAGAATTAATTGTTTTTGAAGTAAGGAACAAAAATAATCTTTGGGCCACTGTATTAGCTAGCCATATACTATCTCAGGGCCCAGTGTAGTAGCTAGTTGACTCACTCCTGCCAGTTACACTCCGTGCGCAAGTATATATTCTGGAAAAAGCGAAGAAGAAAGAAAAAAAAGAGACTTGTTTGAGTTGTTGGCCGGGATTGAAAAATGGAGGCGAAAGAAGACATGGAGGAGCTGAAGATATTTATTGATCTCTGCAAAGAAAACCCTTCTATTCTTCACCAACCCTCTCTCGCCTTCTTCAACCATTTTCTCCAAAGGTCACT
Organism: Plantago ovata; assembly: GCA_028274465.1. Classification (NCBI taxonomy): domain Eukaryota; kingdom Viridiplantae; phylum Streptophyta; class Magnoliopsida; order Lamiales; family Plantaginaceae; genus Plantago; species Plantago ovata. The sequence goes on along the minus strand of CM051456.1, from coordinate 109,080,549 downwards.
CCACTCACCTCTTTTCTTTTTCTTTCTTTACCTTTTTTTTTTTTACTTACACTTTGTCTGTTTCTCTTACAGCTTTGGTGCCAAAATTCCTCAATCCGGGCAAGCGGTAACAAGTTTCTCTTTACTTTTTTTTTTTTTTTAATTCCTTTCCCTTCGAAATTAGCAATTTTTGATTTCCATGTGCTACTCTTGTTCTTGTTTGGCTAATGTAATGCACCTAGTATATGTTTCTACTTTGTTTTGCTTCTAGAAATCTTGTTAAATGCAGTTTCAAAATAGGAAATTCTTTTGTGCCTTTTGTGTCTGGATGACATTTGACCACCATTATGTCGAAATTCCTCAAGAAAGATTCTATTAGTTGAATGTATTGTGAGGACCCATTTTGTGTGATTTAGAGTTTTATCGTAATCCTAATCATGGATATTCATAATAAGATCTACGAATGTGAGTTTTTCGTTTCATTTACAATGCTATATTAAGTAATAGTGCTCGAGTGTCATAACTACCGTAGACACAAACACCATTCGATCCGGCATCATGAGTGTTCTATGGGGGTTGGAAATGATAGTAGTGGACAAACTAAACCTTTTCTCCACCTACGAGGTTAACTAGTCTCGTTGTCTTTTCGTTGCTTACTCAAAAGCCTTTTGATCTTGGGAGGCCTCTCAATTTATAGTCAGGTTGCAATTTTTGTTCCATAGGGAGATTGCATACTTTTTCCTAGAAAGGGAAACTGTTTTATTACCCTAAATTATCTTTTAAGCAAAATGTAAGATTGCTAGACTTTGGTAAAAACATTCCTGTTTTGTTGCTTCAGAGGACACTGGAACAATTGTCATTATACAAACTGTTATGGCTTCTCACTGAGAGCGTAAAGTTTCTTTTTCCAGAGTAGTGTTCCTACTTGAGCATACAATGGTGTTTGAATTATTGAAATTTATGTAGACTTCTTGTCTCTAGTTTCTTCTTTTGTCCCTGGCCGATGAATTTCATGAACCCTTCACTAGTAAAATAAAGTGATTATTTCTCTTCTCATAATTCCATAATTGTTATTGTAAATTCCAGGTAGGCACTTTTTTCATGTTGACCATTGTGCTATACTCCTGCCGCCTGGTTTCAAAATTTCTCAATTTTCCATCTTGGTTATTCCCATTAGAAACTTCACCATCCATTTTTGGATATACCTTTATCCTTACAACATACTACATTTTTACGACTTAAACACATGTTATTAATTCTTTGTATAAATAACACCCCGCTTAGAACTTTTAGTCATCATTTACTAACTTTCTCAATCTCCGTGTCCAAACCCATTTGTGAAGTTTGACATCAACCGGGGGTAATAAAGGGGGGGGGGGGGGTTGTATACATGCACACAATTGTTTTTACCCCCAGCAGCTTTGATACCGGCAAAGTTTGTTTCATCATCAAGGATGGCCTACATTATTCTTTTTGAAGTTTTAATTCCATCATATTTCGGATATGCATAATAATTCTTTTAATGAAGTTCTTTAACATCTAGCAGCTAGGTTGCCAAGTATAATGTAGAAACGAAAACATAAGTCCATTAATGATCCTTTATGGTATTAACGTATTTGCATCTCAGGAAAACCTCATACAGATACATGAGTAGCTCTCCAAGTCATTATTTCATCGCCACTGTTAGTTTTCTTGGAGAAATCTTTTGAGTTAGTGTCATGAAAGATACGAGTCATTAATCATGTATTATTTTCAGATAGAGAAGTAACTGAAATACTTTCCAGAACTTTGAATTTACTTTCTTACATTGTTAGTGGGCTACGATCTAGGAAATAATTTATGAAGTTCAAAATTTACTTTCTTACATTGCCTATTGCACAATCTGCAATGCAATGTCTTATTAGACACATAATTTTTGTTCTTCAACAATGACCAAGATTCTGATGCAGGGCAAAGATGAGAAGTCTAGCATGTCAGAAGATGAAGAATTTTTAGACGACATGGTTGAGTCTGATGTCGAATTAGATAATGCTGACATCGTTGAGCCTGACAATGATCCTCCTATTAAGGTGAGTGAATGAAAAACATTTAAACTAGTGTTTTTCTATTTAGGGGTTCATACTTGCAAATAGTGTGTATTTTGAGCAAGTACTTATCTATAAATAGGTAAATTAATAAAAAGTTTAAATTCGCTAAAATAACCTTTATTTACTTTTATTATTAATAAAAGAATAATAATAAATTAAAAAAAAAGTTTATAACAAATTAAACTTAAATCTAATATATGATTATTTAATAATAAATTAAAGGGTAATTTTTAAGATTTAATCTAATGGTCCAAACAAACCTACCTATTTGCCGGTAACTATGTAGTTACTTGCAAATAGAAAGGTCCTATAACCTATGTATCTTGTGGAATCTGAATCTGAAATGTTTATGTTTAATATATGATTGTAGATGGGAGACCCTTCTACTGAAGTAACTGAGGAAGCTCAGGAAGGTGCTCAATTATCAAAATCAAAAGCCATGGATGCTATTTCAGAAGGCATTAGTCTTTGTAGTCTTTTGAAGCTCATGCATAACGTTTATGTAACAAAGAGTTTATCGGTCACATCTTAATGTTTGAAACAGGTAAACTGAATGAGGCCATAGATTATCTAACAGATGCAATAGTGCTGAATCCAAAGTCGGCTATATTATATGCAAATAGAGGTGATTCTCAAACCTTCAATACCTCTATCATTTACAGTAAAAAAGTGAGTAGTACTGGCTGTTTTTCATGTCCTTAAGTTTCATTTTTAGCTGGTGTCTTTATCAAAATGAAGAAACCAAATGCAGCAAGCCGAGATGCTGATGCTGCTTTACAGGTATACTCATTTTTCTAATTGTAACGGGTCCTCGGTTCATTCTTATTTCTTAGTTTGATTCCTGAAGATGAATGCAAGTGATTATTGTTATGTTTGTTCTAGATCAACCCTGATTCAGCGAAAGGATATAAAGCACGTGGAACAGCAAAGGTCATGTTGGGTTTATGGGAAGAGGCAGCTCGGGATTTACATGTTGCTTCAAAATTGGATTTCGATGAAGAGATTGGCATGCTGCTTAAAAAGGTTATATACTGATTTTAGATGCCATTACTGCAACCGATGTAGATACCTCAGCAGATTTTGCTTTGGATTTTCAGGTTGAACCCAATGTTAAAAAAATTGGAGAGCATAGAAGAAAGTATGAACGCCTACGCAAAGAAAGAGAACTGAGGAAAGTCGAGCTTGAGCAGCGGAGGCGTCAAGCTAAAGCGCAGGTAGTTTCCTGATTATAGCACATATCTCTTAGATCAGTGGCTAGTATTGAACCACAGTCACGGGCATCACCATTAGGGGTGTTCAAATATAACCCGAACCTGAAAATCCTAAACTGATCTGTACTAAGATTTTCGGATCAGATTCTGGTTGTCCGATCCGAATACCGGGTACTCAATCCGATCCGATAAGTTAAAACACTAGCAAAATTGTTCTATAGAGCTAAATGTTTATAAAATTTAGGGAAAAAAACACTTAACTAGTAACCATTATGTGCCAACCATAATTTCATTGTCATTAGGTCAGTCTCATATACACACATTGCCTCTCACTAAACTACCCTTCCTCCTGCCGCTAGCCACCTCTTGTGACTCACCCATTCTCCCCTAGATCTACTCGATCCGCCGCAACCACTCCCCACCATCCATCAAGCTCGCTATTGCGGAATGAATGCAAACTTTGTTTCCGTCTTTGGGATGGGATTTGCTTCTCAATTATATCGTCAGAAGGTAAATTTAATTTTAGCTGTAAGTTTATTTATGTTTTGGGAGTGAGACTTAGAAGGCTGCGACTTAAAAGGATCCTAGACATTCTTTTTTATTTCTTTATTTTGCAAGATTGCAAGTTGTATTATACCTGGGATATCTTAATACTGTTAGTTTGGGCTTTGATTTGTGAAGATGTGCAACAACAAAATGGGGATATAATGATTATTATTTCCTGATTGATGGATTGACGCGGATTTATCTGCTCCAAAAATTTCAGATCAGATTCTGGATTGATATAATATTGGTCTGATTCTGAAAGCAATCTGAAAAATCAGAAGAGATTAATTGTTACAGACCTAGAGTCCTAGATTATTATTAGGATTAATATGTATTATTCTTATTGTGTTCCATACTTCCATTAATGATTTCAAGTCAAATTAGGAAAAAGTAGAGTTATGGGATTAGGAATAGAGTCCTTAAATAATTAGAAATAAAGTCGTAGTTCGTTTAGGAATAGTTCACTTCTATACAAGGAGTTTAATGGTCAGTAGTTTATTCATTCATTCAGAACTCAGGATTTAGTTTATTTTGCTCGTAAGAGTTGGTTTCGCCCTTAGGGTGGTTCGTCTCTTCTCTTCAAATATTGGTGTCTTTATTTTATTTCCATTCTTTCAATAAAATTTGATAAAAGTAGCTATTGATACACCAAAATTGTATTTTTTTTTCCCTGTCTCAATATCCTCTGCTGCATCGTTAATCTGACGCACACCCCTGTACACCTTAGTTGCTTGCCAGTCCAGTAACTTCTGATTATTTCTTTAATGTAATCTCCTTGCTTATTAATTCATGAAATATGTCTCATTGTTAAAATATCATTCATAACATCACATAGAAGACTTGGTATGATTGTTAGAATATTAAATATTACAGAAGTCATGGTGTATCTGTGTGTGTCATCGTTCTTTTTCTAATCTTTTCCATTAAAGTTTTCCTGGTTTGGTGCTTATTGATGAGTAATCCATGTCGTTCAATTTTGTTGCAGACTGATGCTGCTGCTACATTAAAGTGTGGTGCGTTATTTTCTCACTTCTAACTTATTTTATCATTGATGCATATGATTTAATAAAAGCAAAACTCTTTGTCTACTTAAGTCTGCTTTTTTTTTTTCTTTTTGTTTTCCTCTTTTGGGTTCATTCATTAGGTTTGGGAGGGGTGTGGGAATGGGTAGTCTAATTAAACCACTGAGGTTTCTCATTGTCTGCATATGATGAATGTATATAGTTTGTGTAGAACCTTGTTTTATTTTAGACAAAGTTTAAAAAAAGAATAATACAGTTCACGCTAAAGCGCGAAACCGAAAATGGGAGCTGAGTTTCAAATTTGCAAACATAAATTGTTCAGGATGCAAGTCTAACACAGCTTAAATAAGTTCGTAGCATTCTAATCTTGTAAATCACACCTGTTATATAACTTAAAGATACGTCCAGAAAGTCACAGCTCATACATGAATAAAAATGAAAAAGAAAGGAACAATGGTTAAAATCATAATGTGTAATTCTCGGTATCCTGAATCATCCAAGAACCTCTCCATCCTCACCCCCAAGCTCATTTCCTGAAAAGAGTTATTATTGACAGGGCCTATCCAAACCAGTGACTGCATAACCATGCATATTGTGCTTTGCTTTAATATTCATTCTTGATTTTTTATCTTTGCTACAATCTTTGTTTGACATTGGTTGGCCGCACCGTTTATATCACTTTGCAGGACTTGTACTTTATTGAGCCTTATGTTATATTATTGGCTATATCAATGTGCTGTATTCCTGTTAAGATTTGGTTTAATATAGTTTAGATACATTAAAACTAGGGTGTCTGAAGTGTTGATACCGATCCCTAGTACTGACATTGACAAATGAACATTAAAAGAATTAGGAAAACCTAAACTAGAGCAGCAGAACTTGAACTAGGATATAGTGGAAATAACCAACCCTTATTGTGTCCCTTTGCGATCATTGTCCCCGACAACCAATCCCGTACGATACAACTTTAAGCTGAAGTATAGAATAGACATCATAATTATTGTCAACAAGCTGCCCAACAGGACGTAAATTGTCTGAATTACAAGAGTGGGCTTCAAAAGAAAGGTAAAATAATGATTTTGCGTGTCATGAAATCAAATTTTATGGATTCTCAACATAATTCATGGTGGATTGGTTCTCAAATTATAAATCATGTTGTGGATATGATGCAGGACTTTCTCAGCATAGAAGCAATGTCATGTATAGAATCCCGTACAACCAATCCCGTACGATACAACTTTAAGCTGAAGTATAGAATAGACATCATAATTATTGTCAACAAGCTGCCCAACAGGACGTAAATTGTCTGAATTACAAGAGTGGGCTTCAAAAGAAAGGTAAAATAATGATTTTGCGTGTCATGAAATCAAATTTTATGGATTCTCAACATAATTCATGGTGGATTGGTTCTCAAATTATAAATCATGTTGTGGATATGATGCAGGACTTTCTCAGCATAGAAGCAATGTCATGCATTACCATAGTGTGCTCATGCATACTCCAAGATTTTTGAAGTTTCATAGCTGAAATTTTGTTCATTACAGGTTTTGAATTGGTCATCAATGGCCTTTAGATAGTCCTGGTCCTTTTCATGGTGTGGTGTTGAACCAGAAATGCCTTTGGTCACATGTGACTTGATAAGCATTTTAGCAGTTGGGTTTAACACTGTGAGAGAAGGTCAAGGAATATCTCAAGGCATTGACGAGCAATTCACCATCCCCAATAAGGCAAAATTCAGCACCCTAATAATGAAACTTCAAAATTCTGGCCTTGTGCATGAGCATAAGTGGGGACATTGATTTCTAATGATGCGGAAGCCCTGCTTAGTTTTCACAACATGAACTGTAGTTCTAATCAATCCACCATATGTTGAGAATCTACAAAAATGATTCATAAAACACAAAAGCATTAAAATTACCTTCTTTCAAGCCAAAGCTAGAATTCCAGACAACCTTCTTTACATGCGTTGCATTGGCTTGTGTGGCCAAATCGTTCAACATTAGTCTACTTGACTTGGTACTTTACTCGTAATCTTTTCATACCATTTTCTGCACTAGAAGGCTTCTTGTTCACTTTTCCAAGTTCCCGTTTCGTTGTAGTTTACAGACAGTTTTCTTAGTTTTACAAGAATCTTTTTTCAACTTGGCTACACCTAGTGAGCTTCTAGGTCATCTTTTCTAATCTCACATGTACTTTGTCGGCTTTCTATTTAATGCATCTCTTACTTTATAGATTTCTGCCCCGTTACAACATTTCTATAAATTATGTGCTTAGTCATTAAGTCATAATTAGAGCTATTGCCACCATTTGAGCTTCCTGCCCATTGTCTAATCACTTTCCAGGTTCCTCAACCATGTCTTCTTTTGCTTTTTCTTTGTGCACATTATGGACTTCCCAATCATTACTTAATTACTTTCTGGAATCTGGATTACATATACGTTATTTGTTCTTTATTTATAGTAGTTTCTTTTTATGTTATTTTTTTGCTTCCTCTTAATCATTAAATCTTGGATTTCTAAACTTTTTATTTCTTCATCTGTTTGGGTATAGAGGGAATACATTTAACTAGGATGACTTGACCCTTGGCCTCATGCTCCATTCTCCTTTGCTTTGTAAATTAGCGTTCATAATTATTTTACAGGGACTTGGCTTTACTTAACATCTGATCTTACATCCATTCCTTTGGTTCATAAATGTTTCTCGTTCTTTCTTTTTACTTGACCTTCCTGAGCCTTTGAACTGTCTCTTCGCATCTCACATGTCATGAACTTTGTTAATGTATGTGTATTCTCTAAATAAACACATAAATCTCATACCATGAGCTTGTATGACATAATTTGGCTATATGATTTAACATTAACTTATAAGCATTGCAACATATTGTGTAACGTTACATCATATTTGCACATGCCAAAGAGACAAGAAATCATGTCATGGGACGAACCAAACAGAAGGCCAGAGACACAGCCAGATTGTGATCCTGCGTTGGTCAGAATCATGATCCTGCTTTTGTCAGGATCGCAATCTACCCTTAGATGATCGCAATCCAACTTGGCTAGATGGTATCTGTCTACTGTTTTTGTTCATCCTTCTTTGCTCTGCTTCATTTATAATCACAGGTAAAACCCCAAATTAGATTCATCTATACATCAGCTTAATATTCCTTCAATCTCTAAATATTTATTATGGATTCATGGTAAAGACTAAAGACCGAAGACATCCATTTATCTAGTTCCCATCAGAACTAAGCATGATTGACATAATTATGACATCAACACATCAAATTCTTAACAATTTGAAACCTTCATTGTAAGAACTATGTGAATGCTTCCCAGAGATTACTTGCCAGAATAGTTCTAAGCTCCAAGCGTAGCTACGAATCATCAATCATGGAATCCCCTTTCCTCTTTTTTCCCTTTCTTTCTTTTGCTGGTTGCAGCTTAAGGTTTGGAACGGTTGATGATATATCTTCTGAGTTGAGGGGAATCAAATTAGATTTTAGGTACTTAATTAAAGGAGTATGTGGACTGGAATGAACCAAACAGAATGTACTTATATATATTAGGTTAGATAGTAATCAAATTAATGTGATATGGTCGTGATGCACTGTGAGAGTCTTGTTGTGTTTCGATCTGATGCATTATTGATTCATTAGCAGCTAGCTGAATTTTTTTTACTTGTGTTGTGTATATACATACTTCCACCAGTTGTTTATGTATATATATCGAAATGAACAAGTTGATGGAAGGATGAGGAATTTTTCCATTGGTGGTGTGTTCACCGAGAAGAATTTATGCTAATATGGAAGGTTTGTGACGGTCTGATTTATTGTTTTTGGTAGGTCTGTGACAGTTTGGTTTATTGTTTTCGTTATGTTTGTGCAGTTTGATTTATTTATTTATTTATTTATTTTATTTTTTTTGCCTTTTAGGCTCGTGTTCTTTATGTTTTATGCTTGATAGGGAGTTTCTTGGATATGGCTGGCTTGTAACTAAGTGATTAAAATTGGACTCGTGGTATCATTGTATATTTGTTTTATATTTGAATTCGTCTCCTACAATTATACTTTTATACTCATGCATGCCTGCAAAATATGCAAATTTTGTTGCTAGACACTTCATCTGTTTCTAGTATATTTTAAGTAAAGAAAACTGAAGATGGTGATCTAATCAGTGGCAACTGGCATGGGACTTGATCCCCCCTGGCCCCCTGGATTTCAAATGTTGCAAGGGTAACGTTACCACTGATTACATTACCATGTTCAGTTTTATTTTGGTGTTTATACACCTAGATTAAGTGTGTAGCAAAAATTTATGCGGGCATGCAAGAGTATTAATCATCAATTGTAGTAGACAAATTCAAATAAGAAACACATATACAATGATACCTCAAGTCCAATTTCTGATACAAGTAAGCAATACCCAAGAAACTCCCTATCAATCATAAAACAGGAAGTACACGAGCCTAAAAGTAACCAAAAACAATAAATCAAACTGTCACAAACCTTCCATATTAGCATAAATTCTCCTCGGTGAACACACCACCAATGAAACAAATCCATTTTCCTTCTGTCTTTCTGTTAACGTGTTCATTCCGTGTTATACATAAACAACCAGTAAAGTATCTCTATACACCACAAATAAAAAGAATTCAGCTAGCTGCTAATGAAACAATAATGCATCAGACTGAAACACGACAATACTCTCACTACAATGCATCAGTCCGATATCACATTAATTGGATTATTACCTAATGTAATACATGAGGCCTATGAAGCACACGAATGAATCACACGATCATGATAATACATCAGCTTAATATTCCTTCAATCTCTAAAATATTTAGATATGATTCGTGGTAAAGAACAAAAAACTGAAGACATTCCATTCATCTAATTCCCATCAAAACTAAGCATGATTCACATAATTATACACATCAGATTCTTAACATAATTCGAAAGATTAATTGTAGTAACTATGTGAATGCTTCCTAGAGATTACTTTGCCAGATTAGTTCTACTCCAATTCTAGCTACGAACTATGGAATCCCATTTTCCCTTTCTTCTTTCTTTTGGTAGGTAGCTGCTTAAGGTTTGAAATGGTTGATGATATTTCTTTTGAGTTAAGGGGAATCAAATTAGATTTTAGTTACTTAATTAAAGGAGCACATGGGCTGGAGTTGAAAGAAGACTTGGCTTTCGGTTTAATTCTTCCTATGCGTGACCTAACTTGTTTATATTCTATTAATTCGCTGATTTATAAAACTTGTCTGTTACAGTTTGAGCCTTTGAGGTGACATTTAATAGGTTTGTTTTTGGTCAACATGCCCTTCCCCTATTTATCATCTATTCGTGAATAATGAGATACAGAGTCACAAGATAATCTCCAGGATTGCAGTAGTTAAAACTTATATGTAGCACATCTCATCTTTTGTTCCTACAATTATATTTTTGGATTTGACTTTGGGTATGGTGTCTTAGAACATCTAGCTGATCTATCTCCAAGTGACTAAAATGGATCCAAGAGTACACATCGTTGTTTTGAATTTTATTGTTGGAGATCCTAGACATACTAATTTGATGACTCTGTTTGTGATTATCAGGAGAAATACTGAAAATTCACTCTGCCAGTGAATTGGCAAATAAACTGACTGCTGCTCAAATTACACGGCGACTTGCAATTATCTACTTCACAGCAACGTGGTGTGGTCCATGTCGTCAAATATCTCCGTTCTACACAAGCTTGGCACAGAAGTACCCAAGAACTGTCTTTCTGAAAGTTGACATTGATGAGGCTAGTGATGCGGCTACTAATTATAATATAAGCAGTGTCCCAACCTTCATCTTTGTGAAAGATGACAAGGAAGTCGATAAGTTTATTGGAGTTGACAAAAATGGACTTGAGAGTATGATTAAGCAGCATGCTTATTAATCTTTTTTACATTGTGCTTCACTGCTTCTTGTGTTTGGCAAAAGATCCCAGGAACTTTGGGTGTAATGAAACCGCAGTATGATGAATCTTGATGTACCCTACAACTTGATGCTGGATAACTTTTTATGAACAAGTTTCGAGCTTTATTTGTGAGCTGGTGCAAAGTCTTAGCTGACATTTCTGTTCTGGTATGTTCTTAAACCATGAGTCCATGAGAATGTGCATTGGTGGCTGTAGAGTCCTGCATATGAGGTGAAACATGTGAACCAGGCTTTAGGTTATTGGGCACTTGAGAAAAGGAACTAAACATCTATCTGAAATTTGATAACACAAGTACTCGAGTAAACCAACTAATTAGGAGCAGTATCATACGAGAACAAATGCTACAGAAACCATTTGGTTACATGGAAACTTACTATTATATCCCACTCTCCAGGGTAAGCATTGTCTCTGTCTTATAAAAACTTTAAAATTACTAATAGCATGCATGCCTGAACAATGTATGTGTGAAATCAAGTTTCATTTTCTTTCATTCTTGGAGTAAAACCGCAGAACCACGTAGAACAAGAGCCGATAGAGAACTCCCCAGGCCAGCAGAATGCCTATGTCAAGCCATATGTTCTCAATCTTATGAATGTCCATTGTGAACAAAATATCTTCACCAATTAATATGCAGTCTGGATTCGATAAGACTGCTGCTGTAGTGTTGTGCAGTTCACTAATCCTTAAATCTCCCAGAGGGCCGGGTGACAGGTCACGTGGGTTGCCGTTATAACAGGTTGTGCCCTTGAATTCATTTATCAGCATTGCCTCGAACGGGTACTTGATTGCAGACATATAGTGTAGCCATTTCCAGTATATCGGAATCTGTGATGGTTTCAAGAAGAATCCACAAGTCAAGAAGAACAGAGCTGTTGTGGCTATCACCACAGCGTAACCGGTAATGTAACTTGGAACCACTGAACTCACTAGCATGACGTAAGCATTCGTAGTTATGAGTGAGGCGTAGAGGATAAGCCAAAAGTAGGTAATGCTGCACCTCAGTTTGAGTATGTATCTGGTGACTGCTGCGAAAGTGAATGCCTGGACAGCGAAAAACGGGAGGTAAACTATGAGGGATGAGATAACATAAGAGGAAGCTCGATAAGCATTGTGGGATGTTTCACGTATGAAGATGAACCGTTCCTGGATAAACGTTGGGACAGCATCATTAGATGAGAAGAAGACTAGGCAAACTGCAAAGATGTAGAAGTTGAGAAGGCGGTTGATGGTTATGAAGTGAAGTCCGTGAAGATCTTTGAAAAGGGACGATAGAACGAGAGCCATTACTAAGAGCACAATCTCACGGGACAAGAAGAGCTCTGGTGTCCGTATCACGTTAAGGCCCGTTCTCCATGACAGGACAGCCACTTCCCGAATCCATGGGTTGGCAAATTTGTGCCTGTGCTCTGGTTCATCAAGAACTTCCTCTGCCACTTCAAATTCCTCGTACGACTGGCCATACCGATCAGGAGTCGGGGTAAAGACTGCAGGAGTTTTTGCTCGATGAGGGTCATGACGAGGCATCGTGTGACGGCCAAAACTTCCTGAGCTTGAGATTTGTCCAGGAGTTACTCCAGGGGTTCGCGCTGGGGTCCATGTTGGAGGCCGTCGTGGAGTCCCCTTGACACCCTCGTACACCCAGACAGAGAAGTCTTTGTAGAAATGAGAAGCCAGCCGAGGGTAGACTCCGCTTTGCATGGGGGTTTGAGCAGCCTTGCTTTTTCGTTCTAGAGAAGCGTCAAAGTTTTCATCGTCATCATCATTGTTACTGAACTGTGTCGAAGGTGCTCCTGGTGTCATCATTCCGCTCTGGAATGACCACATGCTCTTCCCTCGAGGGGTTATGGGAGTCTGAATCTGCTTGAGTGGTTTCCGAACCGGAGTTGAAGTTACTGGATTTGGTTTGATACCGTCACGCTGGTAAAGCACAAGAGGGTCTAGTCCAATAGTTGATTCGTCGTACTCTTTGATGACATCAAGGAGATATTCCAGGCTGTTTTCACCTTCTGGAACTGGCCTCTGAAATCCAGAAAGGAAATCTGGAAGAGTAGTTGGGCTTCCCGAGTAGATTAGTCTACCCCTGTGCTCAAATGACAGATTTTAAACATGAGACTCAACAAGAATCAAGCTATGATGTAGTAAAATATTTATCACATAGGTACAGTGGGATTGTGTGTACCTTGCGAGCACTGTTATCCGGTCCAGGAGCATTTGAATCCTGAAGGAAGGCTGATGTATTGTCATGAGGACTATACTGCCACTTCTCGCGATATCCTTCACCTTTTCAACAACGCTAAAAGCGCTTGTGGAATCCAGGCCAGAAGTCGGTTCATCTAAAAACAAAAGCGATGGTTTGTGTATTATGTCAATCCCAATGGAAACCCTTCGCCTTTCTCCACCCGAGACCCCTCTGGTCCCCTCGTTCCCGATGTAGGTATGTGATGCACTCTACACCGAACAAAGAAATTCACTTTAAATTTTTAACACCGGTTGATATAACTGAATTTGTTGGGGGCAGTAGTTAAATTATAATAAGTTACCGTTAGGCCAAGCTGATCGATGAGTTCAATGACTCGTTTCTTCTTATCAGCTGTGGAGATTGATGGTGGTAGCCTCACTTCTGCTGAAAACATGAAAGTCTCCATGACAGTCAACATGGGAAAGAGCTGATCATCTTGCATCACATATGATGAGATCATTTTCATGTAACTTGTTGTCACCTACAATATGGAGCACCTCTTTATCAGGTTCCAGCCTTATTTGTAAACAATGCAACATAACTTATAGACAGCAAAATATAGTTAAACTTACTTGTTTACCCTCAATTCTGACAGAGCCTTCAAGACTACCCTGAGCAATCCTGCCAGCCAAAGCATCAAGAAACGTCGACTTTCCAGCCCCACTAGGCCCCATGATGGCCATAATCTCACCTCTCATTGCCTGCCCCGAAATATCATTCAGCAGGTAAGTTTCCTTGTTTATCCATACACCGTCCTTCTTCAACTTCTTGGTGACACTATACGAAAGGTTTTTGAATTCAAGTCCATGGCCAGGGATCAGCTTACGCGTCTGCTGCCTTGCAATGTTTTTCTTCACCGGGCCAGTCTTCTCCAAGTCCAGCAATGTCTCGAGGCTCCTATTGGTGTCTGTTCGTGAGTATCTCGACATTTTTCGCTCCTGGAGTTGAGAAGTCTATGTTTAGGCTCCTCCAAGTTGCCTGCCTGGAGCAGAAATTGAGATGCCGGATGTGATTTATATATATGATAAGTTGCAAAAATTGGGTTTCTAGAAAGAGAATGTACACTAGGTAGTAATGGAGCATGAGACAATGAAGGCAAGGCTGTGTATTGGAGTTGCCGATAGTTAACTTTGTTGTTGCAGGTAAGTTTGTTCATGAGTTGGTTGTTTGTGATATTAAAACCAAGTTTTATTTGTCACATTTGTATTATGTGGGTGAATTTCTTGTTGGTGTTAAGTGTATACAGCAAGTTGTGTTTTTTCTGATAAGTACCAAGCAGTACAGTTTGGTTAAGTTGATGATATTTTTGGTTTGTAATGAGATGACCTGAATATATTTTTTTATAGTGAGTAATAAATAAATTTATAGAGGCTAAGCCGTTCATTATGTACTTGACTAGCTTTTACCTTGTCTTTGTTATCAGTGAAGGTAGTTTTGGATTTCTCTGGCCTTTTGCACTAGTTTTCAAACGTGTTAAGTTTTCTTTTACCCAAGTTTGGATCGAAGTTGATTCCTTCAACTGGTTTCATCTGCTAGTTTCCTGATGCGATTTTTTTTTTAATGATATTTCTAGGCGGACAAAATTGGTAAACAATTAATAGTGTTTACTACGTGTCATGCTTGTTACATTGAGTAACTGTAGAGTAGACGTATTCCACATGCTTTCCGTTGATCAACTTAACACATATTTAAAAATAATGTGTAATAACTTTTTTTTCATGTATTACTAATCAGTAAAAAAGTTTTAAAAATATCACTAATTTGTGATTAACCCTTCAAATAATAAAGGCGGGAGTTGTCATGTACAATTAAAGATTATATCCAATTTAGTTTAGTGGTACATTGATAACGGTGTTTTTGACAACTTCATTTAGTCTTTTTTTACAGTAGTTTGCTACCTTTTAGCCTTGTTTTTCTCTTAGTTTTTTGTATAATAGAATTATGTTTTATTTGGTTTGCATATTTCGGGCACTTAATTAGGTGTCTTTTGGTGATATTGGAGTTTAAACACCGCATTTTGGATGCACTTTGATCTTGTTGAAGTTTTTAAATCTCCGTAGATGTGCTTTTGTGCCCGTGCTTTAGAAGGAGTGAAGATTGACGTTATCGTGGGATTTAAACAACTAGAGAAGGGAAGATTTTTCTCCTAGGCCTTAGGCGCCCCGCTTGAGCTTTGCCCGGCGCCTTGCCTTACTCAGTGTCACAGAAACCTCATGTTCTTTTCTTGGTGCCCGCCTGGTTGGGCGCCCCGTTTGAATCTGCATACAAGATTCTTTATTTAAAACTCAGTCCCAGTTACATTTTTCATATCACTTTAACTTTTGTATTAGTTTTGAGAGCTTAAGGAGACTCTCTAACACAAACCCATTGGATTTGACCTTGATTATCATCAAGAGATTTGTGATTTTCCTGAGGATTCATCTCAGTTTCATCTTGATTGTGAGTTTGGCCATTTATACCGATTAGTGACAACTCGGTAGTAATTTGTATCATTACCATTCATTTTGATTCTGATAATGACTACTCCTTCCGTCCCAGAGCAGTTGCACCATTTGCTTTTGGACACAGAAAATAAGGAGAAGATTTAAATATTGAGTTATATTGATAGTGGGTGTTGCTTTTACTTTATGGAGGATTTGTGGCCACAAAAATGTGTTGATGGAATATAAAATCATTATAACCATGTCCAAATATGGCAAATAAATGAAATGGTGCAACTCTAACGGGACGCCCGAAATGGCAAAATGGTGCAACTGTTCTGGGACGGAGGGAGTATGTGTTATTGTTATTCGTGTATGATGATGTTGTTTAATTCAAAATTTGTTATGAGTAGCTAAATGATAGAATGTGGAATTGATAGCAAGGGTTATGAATATGCTTAATTACATGATGTTGTTGATTCATATATGCTATGAATGTTGCGTAGCCAACAACGTATCTTCGAAATGCAAAGTAATGACAGCTTTTGTGGTCAACTCATGCTCCTGCGCTCGTACATTGATGTTCATGGCATACTAGTGGTTGGGATGACAACAATCACTATTAGTATCGATAAAACACCTTTTATCGTGTGTAATCTAAATTCGTCTACGGTACTCTAAGAACTTGTTGGAGTGATCGGGTTAGACTTTACGCCTTGAACTTGTAATCATGTGTGTAACTCATCGCATGTATTTGTGTCATTTCCACTAAGTTACCACTAACATCTTATTATATTATCTCCATTTAATTTCCAAGTGTTTGATTTGCATGAGTGTTAGATTCCTTCTTACACAAGATTGTTATATAGTTGACTGAATACCAAAGTTAACTAAAAACATAACAAAGCCACGTTAAGATCCGAGAGAATGACACTCGGAATTAACGGTACACTTAAATCCATTTCGTGTAATATTTGCCGTTTAAAAATAAAATCCATTTCGTGTAGGAGAAGTTGAACTTTGATTTATAAATATAATTATTATGTTGACCCCATCAAACATTTCCATCTAATACAAAATACAGTACTATACTCCATTATTATTATTATTATTATTATTATTATTATTATTATTATTATTATTATTATTGTTATTATTATTATTGTTATTATTATTATTATTATTATTATTATTATTATCATTTTTATGTTTATGTTAGAGGGTTATAATAAGATTGTATTTCCTTTAAGAGAATTTATTTTTATTAGATTCATTTATATATTTTCGTAGTACCAAATTCATCTATTGGAAATTTGATATTACATTATACTTTTAAAAGTTGTTGTTTAATAAGGTTGGGAACCCGCAAGCGCTACCATGTAATAAAAAGTGTTATTAAATTCACATTTAAAATTGAGTTAACTTCATATGTGAATTTGTCATCGTTGTATTATGGGATAGAAGGTGAGTTTGGGAACCCGCAAGCGCTTCCAAGTTCAATAAGACTCAAACTCACCTTCTACCCCGCAATACAACGATGACAAATTCACATATAAAGTTAACTTAACTTTAAATGTGAATTTATTACTGTAAAAAAATATAATCAAAGTCCCACATTACTAAGATATGAAATAATATATGGTTATATATTAACTTTAACACCTAGCCTAGCAAATTTAATCTCTATAGTGGAATGGTTATAACACATACATATTTAACTAGCTTTAGGTGAACAAATATGCCACATGGCATAGTGGAATGGTTATAACACATATATATTTAACTAGCTTTAGGTGAACAAATATGCCACATGGCATTTATGACTGAGTTTATGACTGAGATTTATGAGGTTTGTTTTTAATAATATTTTATTGGTCTTCCAAGATGCAAACATGATTATTTGGTATCAGCTCTGATTGGTCTTCCAAATTTTAATGTTATAAAAATATTTAATTAAAGTCCCACGTTGCTAAAATAATGAATAATATATAGAATTTAATATATAGGCTAAAAATGCAGAATCAAATAGAAGACCAATCAAATATATATTATTTTTTAAATAATATATATATATATTTAATATTTACCTAGAAAATATTATTTTTGCAAGTTTTAAAAATTAAGTTATTCTTTTAATTATATATTTTAATTTTTGTAATAAATAAGAACAACGACGACAACCTATGAAGTGTGGACATAGCATTCTTGTCCAATAATTGGCACACACAAATGTTATACTCCTTAGGAAGCATGTAGTTATGTTTTAAGAGATATTTATAAATTGGTGGTAGTTTCAATTCTTTATGCCAAATTAGTGTGCCCTAATTTCTTTATTACAAATTGGTGAATACTTGTTTACAAATCAGTGATTTTTTCAATTTTAGTTTAAAATTTGTAAACTAGACTCCTATATTTTCTTCAACTCCCCACATCTCACGTATTTTAATTTCAGTTAATTCAGACTAATTCTAACAAGCATAACCATTCACCACCAACTTCCTTTAGAGCATTCAAAACAGCTTGCCCAAAATGGTTTTTTGTTTGAATATTGGCAAAAATCAAAATATGTGATAAAACTTATCAAATCAGATTCCCTAAAACTTGTATGGATCATCTAAAAAAAATAGGGAACACTTTCCACATGCCTAAACTTTTGCATGCCTAAAACTTTTTTAGTGTATTAATCATTAATTTATATATTATATTTAGTTATGTGGTTATTATTTATATTTATATTAAATTAGTAAAAGGGAATCTGATTTTAGTGAATTGTTAAATACATACTTAAAAATATTATATGGAATGAGTTAACACGACGAGACTTGTCTACGGTTGACGAGTCCTAAATCTACAGGAAAGAGTAAATCAACAACCTATGATTAATTTAGAAACAAACTGCCGGATATTTTGGAATCTGGCATATGCTTGAACACGGGACATTTAACATCAAACAAAGAAAGGAGATGCATGCGCCGGAAAATCGGGGCGCGGTGGAACAAAAAAAACCCAGATTTAAAAAACAACAGAATCGTGATTCTTGTTGGATTGTGATGCTTCCTCCAGCTGCTAGCTGATTCTTGTTAATCATCTCTCCACCCAAACAAGTGATTCTTGGATAATGGGTTAATTACATAGGTGATTTTTGGATAATCTACATAGGTGATTCTTGAATACTAGAAATTTTAGGAGAATTTTCAACCGACCGTCAATCTGCAGATAGTACCCGACGTCTAATAATAGTATATGAGGGAAAAATGATGCTTGATTAATCAAGAGATATTTATATATAATTAATTAAATATAACTAATTAATTAATATGTTTGTTGATATAATTTAGTAAGGTTAGTATAATCACTATTTACTCACTATTTTGTAATAAAGATATCATGTATCACTAATCAGTAAAAAACTATTGGAAAGATCACCGGGATTTGTAATTAACTCGAGGAAAAAAAAAGAAATAAAAAAGTAAAGGAATGATGGAATGCATGTTGTCACAAGTCACAACACAAAGGATAACGCTTGATTTTTAACACGTATAGGTAGACGAATGGGCACAAACCACCTCCTGGACTTTGTTTAAATCTCATATGTACAAAGGTCACAGTCTTTGAAACCAAACTGATTTGTAAATAAGTATTTACTAATTTGTAATAAAAACATTAGGTAACACTAATTTAACATAAAACATTGAAAGTACCCCAATTTGTAAATATCTATTTTTCCTCTCATTAAAATCAAAATGCAAATGCACAAGGAGAAGAAGTAATAATTATCTCTAGCTAATTACTTGAATGCTTCAAATTTTATTCTAAGGATCAATGGTTTCTCAAATGGTAAAACTGACCGGTTCCTTAGTTTTATAAATTATGGAACAGTAACCGCCAATACTGTTACACGATTCTAGAACTAGAACCAAAACCGTTAATACGGTCCAGTTCGCGGTTCTCGGTTCCTCATGGGCCCTGAATGTGTTTGTGGCGCTGAGTATGTGTTTGAGTGTGTGAGTGAGGATAACTTTGGATTGTTTGGAACAAAAACCAAACACAAATCAAATAGAATGAAACAACAACATTAGCGCCAAACAGAGTAGTAATATGACAATGGCGGCATCATCAATAGCCATCTCATCCTCTCCACCACTCACATCAAACTCATCATCATCTTCTTCTTCTCCTTGTGCATTTTCCCGTATCTCAACTGTAATCCCCTTTGCCAAAAAGACTCTTCTTTCATCATCATCATCATCCCTATCTTCAAGAACATTGTTACCCACTAGTTCATTTACCAAGAAAAGGGGCTATGGAGTGGTTAAATGCATGGCCTCAGATGTTCTTCCAAAAGCCCTCTTGTTCGATTGCGACGGTGTGCTTGTAGACACTGAGAAAGATGGTCACCGTGTCTCCTTCAATGACACTTTTGATGAAGTAACTCTCATTTCTCAATTTTGCTTCTCCATTCACTAGTTTAGTTATTTAGTTCTTGCTAGTTTTGATAACTTCAACTTTTGCTACTTTCTTTCTTGTGTGACTAAATGGATCAATCTTTTAGTGAAACTTAGTTTCTATAGGTTTCTATTTTGTAAATGGAATGAGGTTTGATCTGTGAGTTGAGTGTGTTTCCTTTATTTTGCAGAAAGAATTGGGAGTTACATGGGATGTTGATTTGTACGGTGAATTGCTCAAAATTGGTGGAGGTAAGGAAAGGTAATGTCAAGTTTTAACTACTTTGTACTTGACCTTAATTTGTCTTAGTCTTAGATAATTAGACATAATATATATGCATTTTCAAGTTATTATCGTGTACTAATAATGTAGGCTGCATTTGCTGAGAATTTATTCATTCTGTTTCTGTTGACGGTTTGTGCCTTCCAGGATGACAGCTTACTTCAATCAGGTGGGATGGCCAGACAACGCACCAAAGACTGATGAAGAAAGAAAGGCGTTCATCGCGTCTCTTCACAAGCGCAAGACAGAGCTGTTCATGGTACTTATTGAGAAAAAGTTGCTGCCTCTTCGACCTGGGGTGGCAAAGTAAGTTGGTGTTTGTCCTCTTTTCTGGTCTGTCATGTTGTAGACTGTAATAGCTTACTTTTGAGTGAAAGTATTGGTCCTCGGCCCTCATCGTAGCAGAAGCTGATTCAAGGATCAGATCCTTCAGACTTCAGTAACAACCAACGATTTACGGTAGTGAATAAGGATATCTCGACTCAAAAATTAGATCTTCACTTTTCGTGTTTTGAGTTAAATTCTTCCAAAAAGAGCCATTACCTATCCATTCAATCCAAAATTTGAAGTTTCACTGAGCTTCCTGTGTGATCTCTCTGTTAGAATTTCCACATAAACTAATGCATAATATCCTCTTCGTAGTAGAGTTTGCTTCGTTTCACTTGTCATTGTAATGGAGGCAACAAACTTTTGTTTCTTTAGTTACTTGAGCTGAAGCAATGCTAGACTTGGAAGAATCGGTTCTAGAGTTGATTTCAAACTGAAAACACTGGTCAATATTAAAAAATTTATCAATGTTTAGAATGAACTAATGTTGTTTGTTGTGACAAATTCTTTAGTTTTTAACTAGAGTTGAGTACTATTAGTCGCTGAATTAAAATTGACAGGTTAGTAGACCAAGCTTTGGGAAAAGGAGTAAAAGTTGCTGTATGCAGCACCTCAAATGAGAAGGCGGTATGTATTATCCGGTTCTTAGGTTTTGTGTGTTATGTGCTGCATTTTGAGGATCATCCACCATCATTACCATGTAGGATTTTCATGAAAGATTAAAATTATTTATAAAAAAAATTGTGGAGTTTAGGAGTACTAACTTATATCACCATTATGAATCTGACTCTGTATCTAGAGCTTAGGTGCTGAATTCTAGAGAAAACTCAAAAAGTGAAAATTGTTGGAGAAGTAACTATGTACACATCAGAAATTGAAGCAATTTTACTTGATATGCATGTTTTGATGAAAAGTTTATGAGGTTGCTGATTGAAAAATGGTAGTTATATGGTTTATGTTCTAAGATATTATGAACTTCCACTTAAAAGTCTTAAATTACACTGCAGGTCTCAGCAGTAGTTTCATTCTTGTTGGGACCTGAACGCGCAGAAAAGATCCAAATATTTGCAGGAGATGTGGTTCCTCGGAAGAAGCCTGATCCTGTAAGAGTTTCTCACCCTACTAACTAACATTAGGCATAGCATTTGTATTATGTTTTTGTTTCTGATCAGGTGGATGATTTAAAAACATGAAGCCACTCCCCTTCTTTTACTGCTTCCATGCACTTTTAGTTTCACTGCCATAGAGAGAGAGAGATCATCTGGAAGACTTGCTGTTAGGTTAGTGCACCGTGGCACTTACACTTGACATTTGACACTTCTCTTGGCAGGCAATTTATCTCTTAGCTGCAGAGACGCTGGGGGTTGAACCTTCAAGGTATTGCCTTTACTTGAAACCAAGAACTTCGGATACACTATCATCAAGTCAATAATTTAACTAGCTCCAGAAATTGAGTTCTTGATCAACAGTAATTGCAGTTTAGTATCAGGCAGCTATGTTGCAAAAGGGAGTAATCTATATATGTCCATTTTAAGTCTACCTAGCTATAATAATATTGTATGCCTCTTTCTTGAATGTTTGCAGCTGTGTCGTGGTGGAAGACAGTGGAATTGGACTTGCAGCTGCTAAAGCTGCAGGCATGACGTGCATAGTAACAAAGAGCGGGTAATTTCCATCTTCGAACATAGTCCTTTTGAGACCTACCATTTATGTGTCCTGATCCTTTTTAGTTTCACTTCTTTGTGGTACTAATCTTTGCTCGCTTTCATGGTTTTCAGCTACACAGGCGATGAGGATTTCTCGAATGCAGATGCAGTTTTTGACTGCATAGGAGACCCTCCAGAGGAACGGTTCGACTTGGCATTCTGTACAAGCCTTCTAGAGAAACAGCTTGTTAGTTAACCACCACTGAAACTACAATACTGTTTGTAATTGATAATGAGCTTGTCCTAAATTGTACAAATAAAGCTTCAATGCCAATGTTTCTTTTGTTTTCTCCTTGATGAATTATGTAATCTTAAACTGTGAATTATGTGAACTTAATTCGCTGAGTTTGGCTCTGAATTTGAGAAGTCGTGGATCTATCTGAGGTGGCTGAGCTGAGCTAAATTAGGCGACCTAATTAGCAGCACATGCAGTGCACAATGATTGGGTTTGACTTTTCATATAAATATTTTGGGTGATGAAGAAATTATTAAACTGAAGAAAGAATATAGAAGAAGAATGTGGAAACGTTAATTGCTCATCCCATCTGGCTCTTACTTGCAAGTTGGCTGGGTTGCTATGTAATGGAATGGACCCATTAATATTTCGCACAGCCAATAAGCCAACAGCAAAGTAAAGAGAATCAATCTTTATTACTAATGTGGGACTCAACTCAAGTTTATGTATTATTAGTAGTACATGTTATTTTCATTGCCAACTTAGCAAGCTTTGCTTACTTCTTTTCTTATATGTGTAGGACCGAACGTATAAGTGTATCACAAGAATTGAAACATTAGCGGTCAATCCAGCTGCATGATATTTATATAGTAGTATCAATCAATTTATTTTTTAATTTTCATACAATTGGAATAGTAGTAGTACATGGAAGTAATTAATGTTGACACCAAACTGAAGTAGCAAAACATAAATATAGTTTTAAGACTTTGATTTTTGATTGATACGTTTTGAAACCTGCGGGTCAATTCGAGTTGAGTATGTTATATTGAGATTTTGGGTCTTTCAGGGCCTGAGGTGAGGTATGACAATTTCAGCGGTTGAATCCCGCAACAATCCATGTTTTAGGCGGGAAAACTTCAAATTAAAACAATTAAAAGCCTATGTTTATTCATATAAGTGATCATCGATTACCTACATATATATATTGGTAAGTAAAATGAATATATCTGGTCTAACAGTGATTAGACTCGTAATTAAAAAAAAAAAAAAAAAAAGACGGACAAAAAGAAGCAGTGTATTTGAAGATTATGGCGCTAGAATAGAATAAGAAAAAGTGCATGTAGAGCAAAATGATGTGCCGTCCAAACAAGTCCTTGATTTGGTCGTAAATTAATTTGTTGAATTTTGTTGTGTTGATTGTATTGTAGCACTAGTCACGGAGTAATATATACTTGAGCATGCATGTTCCATGTAAGTTCTGGTCCCTACTAGTTTGGCTTTTTAGGTTAGGTTCAATGAAATGAATGAAATGTGAGAGGTTGCTTCATTCATTATTCTGTTCATCTTTGTGGAAAGCCGTTGGAATAATTCTCTCGCGTTTGTTTCCCATATATGTCTCGTGACTTTATGTTTTTTCTAATCAATATAATTTTATTTTAAATTTTAATCTTAATCAAAAAGAAAACCCACTAACCCCCCACCCCACTCCATTCTTATTAACTCGTTTACAGCTGCCTAGGCCTACTAACAAATTTCATGCCTGCTTTCGGCCACCACTTTGAACTAGTTATCCACCATTAATTATCAATTTTGTAAATACACCATCATCAACATTTTTTATAAATAAAATTTATAAAGAAAAAAAAAGTAATAACAATTTAAAAGAGAAGAAAAACAAATAAAAGAATTTCAGTAGTAGTAGTAATTAAGAAAAAATACTACTAAAATATGATTACAAACCAACCCACCTTTTCTATACACTTCAATTTTCTCAATCGATGAAAAAATAACAAAATTATTATGAATCTACTATTAACAGTATTAGCTAGTTTTTTCTAAAAACAACTTCAGTATCCAAGCCAAAGCCATCAATTTTCCTAACCTCAACAAGCTCCGAGTTCTTGAACAGCTTCTCTAACGGCCTCACACTATACAAGTCATTAGCCGAATATTTATCCGCCCGTTTCGACAGCAACACGTGTAACACACAGTACCCACCCGGTTTAAGCGTCCGCTCTATCTCCCCCACGAATTTCCACGGATAGAGCGCGTGATCGAACACGTTCGAGAACTCAAAATCAAACGTCCCATCACCAAACGGCTGCTTGTGAAAGTCTCCCTTTATGACAAGTGGCGGGCACGGCACAAGATCCATCCCAATCGAGTCGGATACTCCGATTTGTTTCAGGGCCGCCACTTCCTGCCCGACCCGGGCCCCGATGGACAGGGCTTTGGAGGAGTTAGTTAGGTAGTCTCGGGTTTTGAGATCGGAGAAGAATTGGGAGAAGACTTGGACCTTGCGGGCCCAGTCGCGGGTGGTCCAGATTTTGCGGAGTTTTGGGTTGAGGGTCTTGTTGAGCTGGCGTTCGAGGTAGGATTCGTATGTGGAGTAGCCGGGTCGGATTTTGAGATCGGAGGGGAGCTGGTTGGTTGGTGAGGAGGGGATGATGATGGGTGGTGGTTTCTTGAGGGTCATGGGTTGGAAGGAGAAGAAGGAGGCGAGGAGGAAGAGAGAGAGGATGAGGGAGAAGAGGAAGGGTTTCAGGAGGAGGGGTAGTTTTGGGATTTCCATTCTCATGTTGATGATTCTTGCTTCTTGTTTCTTGTTAGCTTTGCCTTTGCATGTGACAGAGAATGAGAGATAGATGATAGTATGGGGAAGAAGAACAAGAAGATAAAAGAAGAGAGAATTGTGTGGGTTTGGGCATTATGGGTATTTATTATTATGTTATGAGTTGTGAAGATATATGATGACAAGAACGACGAAGCTCCATATAACAGTGTCAAACTGTATTACGGCTTTAATTATTCTTCATCATCATCATTATTATTATTATTATTATTATTATTATTATTATTATTATTATTATTATTATTATTATTATTATTATTATTATTAATGTTTTATTATTTTTATTAATAATAATACCTGAGAGTTGAGAAAAACAAAGTGGGAATTCACATCGGTAGTAGTATACCGTATACGCCGATACGCGGCGGTTAATTGTCACCACATAAAAGAGAAATACTTTTATCCATTTTATTTTATTGGAGTATATTTCAACTGTTGGTAAATAAAATGTTCACTCTGTCTAGTTTCATCATTTTACCATTTTAGTCGTCTCATTAAAATTGTATCATTTCATTTATTTATCATTTTTTGACATGTTTATTATATTCCATCAACACATTTAAGCGGTCACAAATCATCAATAAAGTAAAATCAAACTCCTTTATCAATAAATATTTAACTATTTTAAGTATTTTACTAGTAAATAACCCGTCGAGTTTCGACGGGGAATAATAGTTTCATAAATTATTAAATGAAAGTAAACTAAATAACATCGATATTTATTTTTTATTGATAGATAAATTTGTAGAATAGTTCCATCAGTGTGATCATTATATTTCATGGTCTAAACTATTGCGGAATAAACCTGTCAAATACGATTAATGTTCTAAATTCTTGCAAAATAAACCCGTCGAACACAATTAGTGTTCTGAAATAGACCCGTCGATACACATTGGTTGTTCAAAGTATCGCGGAACAGACCCGATGAATACAGACATTAGATTAGACCCGTCAAAATTCGATGGGAAATAGTAAATTCACAAATAATATAATGAAAGTCAATTAAAAGAAAAAACAATGATATGTCTATTTATTTCTCATTAATATAGAATTTACGAAATAGTCCCATAAAATTATAAGTAAAAAAATATGATTATTATATATTCTAAATTATTGAAAAGAAGATCTGTCGAACACAATTCGGGTTCAATGCAAAATAGACTCATGGAAACTAACCGTTCTGAACTATTGTGAAATAGAGCCGTTGCCAACAGGTAGTCTTCTAAAGTATTTGAGGAATAGGTCTGCCGGAAAAACAGTTACAGTTTTAATTACTGCAAAATAGATCCGACATACCCAATTAATAATCTAAACTATTATCAAATACATATACACTTCGGACACGGTTAGTTTTCTAAAGTATATAATGCACCCGCCAAACATAATTAGTATTCTAAATATTGCAGAATAGACCCATTGAACACTAAATGTTTCTGAATTATTATGTAATTGGCCCTTAACAAACAGATAGTCTCTTAAAGTATTTTCGGGATAGACCCGTGAAAAAATACAAGTTAATGTTCTAAACTATTGCAAAATAGACCCATCGAACACATTTAATGATCTAAATTGTTGTGGAATCGATCCGCCAGACATGGTTAGTATTTTAAAGTATATCGGAATGCACCCGTTGAACACTAACTGTTTATGAACTATTGTGTAGTTGACCCGTGAAAAATATATAGTCTCTTAAACTATTTCTGGAATAGACCCGTGAAAAAACACCAGTTAATGTTCCAAACTATTGCGAAATAGACCCGTCAAATACATTTGAAGATCTAAATTATTGTGGAGCGGATCCGTAGGACACATTTAGTATTCTTAAGTATATCGGAATGCACCCGTCTAAAATAGGTAGTCTTTAATAGTATTTTTGGAATAGATCCATCGGAAAAACAAAGTTAGTTTTCTAAATTATAGCGGCTAAGATCCGACAAATACAGTTAATGGTCTAAACTATTGTGGAATAAACTCGTCGGACATAGTTAATGATCTAAAATTTTACTAAATAGACCCGTCAGACAGTTAGTTATGTTTTCTAAAGTATATAAGAATGCATTAGTGAAACATATATAATTAGTGTTCTAAATATCACATAATAGACCCCTCTAATAGAAATGTTTTCAGAAATATTTTGTAATAGACACGGCGAAATCATGTTTTCTATTAAAGTATTCGCGAAATAGACCCGTAAAAAAATAGTTAATGTTCTGAACTATTGATGAATAGATCCGCGCGCCGAACACATTAAATGTTCTAAAATGATATGGAATAAATCCGTCGAGCGCGATTAGTATTCTAAGTCATAGCTATTGCGTAAGACCGGTGGATCACTAACTATTTTGAACTACTGTGTAATATACCCGTGGAGAACATGTAGTTTACTCAAGTATTTCGGAATGGACACGTCGATAAATTAAACAGGTAGTACTAACGTAGAAATTACAACAACACGTGTTCTACACTATTGCCTAATTGACCCGTCGAACATAGTTACTGGTAATCTAAACTATTATGGAATAGACCCGTCAAACACCGGTTGAACCAAGAAGTTATAGAATATTGACACGTGGAAGCAAATAGATTAACAACAAATGTGAATTGAATAATTAAGTAAAAGGTAAATGACACTTGAATTAGATAAATGACTAATTGACACAAGGAGGATGCCTTCAATATTAATTCAATATTTCCAATATAGTTAGTTTTTTATTATAGCAAAACTAACTAACTTTTATCATCATTTTTTTGGACAATTTTAAATACTTTTCCATATCATAAATGTTTATTCTATAATAAAATTTTAATTTTTTATGAAAAATAATAAATATTATACAATTTAAAATTATATAGAGGTTGCATAAATTTTTTATTATATTTTTTAAAATATACTTCAACCATTTTTTTTCATAATTCTGATGATATTTTTTTAAATAGTAGAATTATATCCATGATATTATTTAAATATTATTTAATTAGTAATTTTGTTCAAACATTAATTAATTAAAACATGTGAAAGGGTGAATATATGAGTAAGAACATAAAACTCATATATTGTGGACATGTGGTAATTGTGAAACATTAAACGAATAAGAATAAAAGAATGTGCCAAATGGAAAACATTTAGCATGAATTAAGGAGAGGCTTAGAAATAATCCTTCTTTAATGAATATATAGATGATATTTTTTTAAATAGTAGAATTATATCCATGATATTATTTAAATATTATTTAATTATTAATTTTGTTCAAACAGTAAGTAATAAAAACATGTGAAAGGGTGAATATATGAGTAAGAACATAAAAGTGATATATATTGTGGACATGTGGCAATTGTGAAACATTAAACCACTAAGAATAAAGTCATATATATTGTGGACATGTGACAATTGTGAAACATTAAACCAATAAGAATAAAAGAATGTGCCAAGTGACAAACATTTAGCATGAATTAATAAGAGGTTTAGAAATAATCCTTCTTTAATGAATATATAGATAGATGACTAATTGACACAAGGAGGAGACATTAAATACAAATTTAATATTTTCAATATAGTTAGTTTTTTATTATAGCAAAACTAACTAACTTTTATCATCATTTTTTTAGGACAATTTTAAATAATTTTCCATATCATAAATATTTATTTTATAATAAAATTTTAAGTTTTTATGAAAAATAATAAACATTATACACTTTAAAATTATATAGAGGTTGCATAAATTTTTTATTATACTTTTTAAAATATACTTCAACCATTTTTATTTTTTTTTCATAATTCTGATGATATTTTTTTAAATAGTAGAATTATATCCATGATATCATTTAAATATTATTTAATTATTAATTTTGTTCAAACATTAATTAATTAAAACATGTGAAAGGGTGAATAGATGAGTAAGAACATAAAAGTCATATATTGTGGACATGTGGCAATTATGAAAGTTTAAACCGATAAGAATAAAAGATATGCCAAATAGCAAAACATTTAGCATGAATTAAGGAGAGGCTTAGAAATAATCCTTCTTTAATGAATATATAGATGTGTCAATAAGCAAATGGCGCACTGGTCTTAACGGATGGAGTATTTACCTAAATTAACAAAATCTATGAACTCTACAATTAACATACTATGAGTCATGAGTTATGACATCTTTACCTAACGAATTGAAATAGGTATATAATTACACATCATTTTTCTTAATTTCGGCTTAATTAGGTATGAGCTAATTTTGATTTTGATGACTAATGATAATATCAAAGTAAATAGTGTTCCTGTCAAAGTAATTTGTAAACTTTTACTTTTAGAAATGAAATTAGTAATTTTCCTATGAAATTAGTCAAAGCCTAGGGAGAGGCCAGCTTTTCCTAAATCAATGGAAAGACCAGGTTTTTTAGCTTACTTGGTCTGTCCGGCCGGTCAGACCATTCGTGGTATAGTTTTAAGGGGTCATGGTGTGGTTTTAAGTTTTTAGCATTTAAAGTTTTTTGTTATGATTTTTACGTCATTTGGTATGGTTTTAAGAAGCTACGTTATTGTTTTAAGATGATTTGTTATAGTTTTTTTTTTTAATAATCGAACCATTACAATTTGACAAGTAACATTACAAATCTAGTAATAAATTATAAATAATTTCGCACTTGATGAGAATTGAACTTATGACCTCTAGTGTCATGACACCTCAGTCTAACCAATTGAGATTTGTTATAGTTTTAAGTGACAATTCAAAATTGCACACAAATAAAAAAAATCACTATTAAACAAGTCTAAGAATTTAAGAATTGCCATTAAAATATCAATGAACAAGTTTACAATAAGTTCCTTAAAACATTTTAGTCATTACAATGTTGAAACATTTCGTGCTTTTTTTTTCTTCAAATAAACTTGTTGGAGAACTTCTTCTTCTTGCCTTTTATTCATCAAACTCAATTAGCATCATCATCACCTGCTTAAATCAGCAACGCTTGTTAAAATCACAACAAAGATAATTATAACCACACCATGTCCCCTTAAAGCCATACAATGGACAAATCCAACATTATATATTTCTTAAAACTACAACAATATACATTAAAACCACACCAAAATATCTTAAAACTATAATACAACAGTAACATGCAATTGAAGTTGAAAAACATTAACACGTGTTCTTAAAACCACAATAATAATATTTATAACAACACCATGTCCCATAGAAATCATACAACAAATCCAACACAGTAGCATTACGTATTTCTTAAAACCACAACAACGTGAATTAATACCACACCGAACTCCCTTAAAACTATAATCGAGCATTAACATGCAGCTGAATCTAAAAATCATATCAAATATATTTAGAGCCTTAACACGAGTTCTTAAAACAACAACAAAGATACTTATAACCCCACCATGTCGCCTTAAAATCATACACTTGACAAATCTAACACGCTATGAAATAATAAACCACACCAAAATCTATTAAAAGCACAATAGTGGATCCATGATAAAACACATTATCAAATTGAAATTCAAGTTCCTCCTCTTTCTCATCCTATCACAAAGAACACATAATCAACATACATTGCTAAAAAATATTGATATTCAAAACTATTTCGTTTACAATTACAAGTAAACAAATAGGTGAAAACTCAAATCCACACACTATGAGTTGAATTGCTCGAAAATATCAATATTCAGATGAGAGAGTCTTAAAACCATATCATTCAGTCTTAAAACCACATCACCCAATCTTAAAACCACACTGAAAAATGAGAGATGAGAGAGAAAGTAGATATGAAGAGAGAGAAAGTAGATATGAAAATAGAGAATGTAGATCTAATTGAGACAGCAGTGGTGGTGGCGTGGAGAAGCAGAGATGGTGGTGGCGGCGGCGACGTAGTGGTGGTGGCAGCGGCATGGTGGTGGTGGTGACGGCCATGTAGTGGTGGTGGTGGTGGCAGCGTAGTGGTGGTGGTGGCAGCGGCGTAGTGGTGGTGGAGGTGGCGGCGGCGACGTGGTGGTGGAGGTGGTGGCGGCGTGGTGGTGGAAGAAGGGGGAGTGGAGGAGGAGATTTTTAGAGAGAGAAAGAGATGATGGTAGAGAGAGAAAGATTATGGTTGAATGGGTTAGATTTAGGGTTTTTGTATATTTATACTAAAACTAGCTGACCGGTTATTTGTTGGGCTGACCGCGAATTTTGGTTTTTTAGGTAAAAAAATCAGTCTTTCCTACTATATAGGAAAGGCTAGCCTCTCTATATAATTACTCTTGAAATTATCACCAGCCAACTTTGATAAATGGTTTAGTAATCACACATACTCTCTCCGTCCCACTGTAAATTACCCAGTTTGACTTTTTTCGGTCAACAGTTTTCAAATTTGACTCTCGATTACTCTTAAAGTATAATGATAAAGCATTTGACGAAATCATATTATGAAAATATAGAACCAAAATTTTCATAATATAATTTTATTAAATATTGTATCATTATAGTTTAAGAGTAATTGAGAGTCAAAGTTGAAAATTATTGACCGAAAAAAATCAAACTGGATAATTTCAAACGGGACAGAGGGAGTAATTTTTTGTTAATTTCTATGACCTTATAGTTTAGTACTAGTATAGGAGGAAAAATTATAAAAAATAGAGTTCACAGTTAGGCAATGGTCTCCTGGGAAATGATTGCAAATCATTAATTACAACCAGTTAAAATAAAGTATAACTATTTATTTGGCTGAAGGATTTTTAAACTTAAAATAGTAAACATTCACCAAGTGTTTAACTTATGATGTGGCCTTCTTCCTAATCCTTGCATGTGAGGTGCCACTTGTAGTTTTACAGGTATTCTATTATAGTCTTACAATATGAAAAAGTCCACACCAATAATATAGTAGTACTATTATTTTTCTAGCCCTAAAATTAATCATCTTTCAAATTCTCTAACGCGGTTTAGCATTTGCATATAATTGCATGCATGTGATCCACCACAACTAACCTATATATAATACTCTCCGATAATAATACTAAAATGGATTATTATTCGGTGCTGCAAACTTTGACATTCCACTTAAACTGTACCAATATGTTTTATATAAGCCAAGCTACTCTATAAAGGCTTAAAGGCAGTAAATTTAAAACTTTGAATCCCACATCACTATTCACTAATCAATTAGGATGGTGTTAAACCGATATTGGTTACTTATAATTTATTCCTAAGAAGAATTTAATCTCATTTTAGATAAGGATGATCTAAAATTTAAAGTTTGAGGGGTAACTTATTATTTCCTGTGACGATTATTAAAATGATCAATAGCCTAACACATCCCAAAATTCAAACTCACTGGAGTTTGCTTCTTACGCTTTATTACGGACGGTAATTTTCATAATTCGCTAAATAAAATTTGATATGTCACCGTTATAGTACTAGCGAAAAGTTGATGGGAAATTGAAACGGAAAATTAAAGAAATTAAAATAAAATGGCGGGGATTACGTTAGAACAAAACAATTGTTTATGCTAACATGCACCTTGAGAGTTGAGACTTGTTCCATTACATCCTTACGGCATTAGGCGGACAATCTATACAATATACATTGACAAATTTTGCTTTAGTTGTACTCATTTAGACATTTCATCTTACAGATATGAGCTAACTAGTAGTATTAGTTTATAAGATCTACGCAAGTGGACAGGAAAAAACAAAGACAACAAACCTACAGTAACGTCATTGCATCAACCATGTCCTTGTTTTAATTTTACCAATGCCATCTGATTTAGCTGTAACCAAGGAAGGTTATTTGTCTTTGACTCAACAAAACGAGAAGTAGTCATATATTCATATTTAAATAATAGTACTATTATTAAGGTATTAGTATATCACAAGGTTAGGAGTAAAGCAAGAATCTATTGCGCTACTTTTGAAGGAAATATGTGGCTGCAAATGGCAAATTTAGAATGTCATGGAAATGTCTCGGTGGTCATGCTACTGCACTAACAGAGGGTCTTACTCTTTAACTACAAAGCAAGATTCTGGACTCCGATACAAACGGCTTTTCCAGTTCTAACTCC
Organism: Plantago ovata; assembly: GCA_028274465.1. Classification (NCBI taxonomy): domain Eukaryota; kingdom Viridiplantae; phylum Streptophyta; class Magnoliopsida; order Lamiales; family Plantaginaceae; genus Plantago; species Plantago ovata. The sequence continues at coordinate 109,047,462 of CM051456.1, read as the reverse complement.
ATACACAATGCAAGCCTTCAACTAAAAGGACAAGCAATTGGAAGTATAGTATGAATTATAAATGTAACCGACAACGATGGATGGCACTCCAACATAATTAATTACTACTGGTACTAGCATTATTGTCAATTGAAGACTATTAATTTCCTTTTCCCGGCTGAGAATTCTACAAAATGTCGAAATAAAACCAACTTCGGCCGTCGGCACAAATGTCCAAACAGAAGCCACAATCCACCTGGTCTGGTGAGAAATTTCTTGGCCCAAAAAAATCAAATTCAACTAGCAGTATTTGTTGTTAAACCAATCAAGTGCTTCATACTTCTCATGCTATCTATGCTATAACTTCACAAGTTCATCCAACGTATACTTTTGTGCTCCCCTTCACAGACCGGCCCCAATCAAAAAACAAATAGGACCAAGCAGTATCCCCACCAATAACTTAATTTCTGATTCTGACTGTCGGGAAATATCATCAGCCCCAAGAATAACACTCTCATCTCTTCAGACCCAGCTTTACGAACTGATATTTCACGTTCGGTGCACTTCAACAGAGTGGACTGCATCTCAACACCTGAAGTACCCCTTATTCAGCTAACCAAGCTTTGTTTAACCTGTAACAACCAGAATGTTACATTTCCTTCGATCAGACCCCTAAAGCATTGCTGATGTAAGTTTTATATATCCACCACACCAAGACAACATAGGTTCCGTGTAGATTGACAGAGCAATTTGATTTATCAGTCTTACTATCATCTAAGGTCAGTGCGACACACGGTTCAGCAAATGATAAATCTTGGTATCACAGCTCATATGAACTGCCATGGGGGATCACTTCCTTGCATACGATTATCCCAGCTGCCGTTTTTACAATCTCAATCTTCTGGAGTCATTTCACAGCATTAGTCTGTTATCTTCATAAACCTCAAACATGGTATAGGTAAATTTCATACCAGTTCCAAACCGGACACTGAATAAACCCTCACAGTGGCTCAATGACATCATTGTGAGGCAACAGTTAGGGTTGGTAGAGAGGGGGCATCATTATGTTGGAATAATACATCGGTTTGAATCTTCATCAAGCTATTACCTGCATCAGGAACAAACTTTATTTGGAAAGATTATCAAACTAAGAAACAGGACATCAATGAGTTGATTCAAGAAAAGCTACTCCGTGGTTGCATAATCTTCACTATTCTTGATTTCTTAGGAAGTGAAGAATGTAAAGCAACTCACAATCAACTATAAGTTTTAACGTCATAAACATCTGCGCTAGTTGGATGTGGGCCATAATATAAGATGTCAACATAGAAAAAAGGAGTACACTCTTCCCTCAAGTACGTAACATAAGGCATACTGTTATCATTTGGTAAATACCACATTTATGAGAATCCAGACAACTTGGTGTATGCAGTATGCTTCACAACTTCCAAATAATTGCATAAGCTAGTTGCTTTTTATTGTACTGAAGCCTCTTGACAGACACATAAAGCATTCTACTTTAAAAGTGAATTTGAGTAATGTTATCAGAAAACTAAAACCCAAAAGTATGCTCCGCCTGTCATAATAGGGCTTCAAAAGGCTATGCTAGTTGCCTATCCAATATACAAATGGCACGTACCTTCACCCAAGCAGAAGCTAATCAGATGGGAGACGGAGAAAAGCTAGTATCGCTGTTACACATGGCAGTTACTTTGATCATATTAGATTTGGCTGCATCTAGAAATGGGTCTGATTCAACTGCCTTGTTGAAACAAAACTTCGCTTCTTCAAAGTGACCCTCAGCTACAAACACGAGACCGAGATTATTATATGCGGGAGCATAACCTGGCAGCAGTTCGAGAGCCTTACTAAACATTGCTTTAGCAAACTCATATTTTCTCAACTGACGGTACAAGTTCCCAAGGTTGGAGAAAATTGCATGAGCTTGTTGGGAAGTAGCTAACGATAGAGCGTGCTTATATACTTCTTCAGCCTGTGGGGACTCCTCCAGTAACTGAAGTGAGATACCTATATATTTAGAAGCATACAAGCAAAGAAAATTAACCAAAAGAAAGGAACAAGGATATTTTAATAGACAGTTCTTGCAACAAAATAGTTAGGCGTTACCAAGATTGGACCATGTGTAAACACAGTCATTCACACGAGCAACTGCTGCCTTCATATATGTTTGAGATGTTTTAAATTGCTGTGTGCAAAGACAATGAAGACCAATTTGATGCCAGTGCACAGCATCATCACGATCTTCTCCTATTGCCTGATTATTAAATAAAAATATAATTATTAGCAACCTGCTCCAGCCAAACTTTCATTTTCTTTTGTGGCTTAAGGAAGGAGTTAAATAGGAAATTTTAGTTGAGAGCATACACGTCCAACCCCCAGGGACATTGCACACTATTGCACACTATTGCATAAAATCCTGAAAAGGCCAACTATTTACTTTTCTAAGCAACCTTTTTCGGCTTGTCCCATATACATTTGTTAGCAATGGCTACTTTGCAGATCAAGCAAAAATTGAGTTTATTCAAACATAAAGCTCTGGAAAAACCAATGAAAACTTGTTCCGGCAACAATGATAGTCCTCAAGCAGAGCAAGTGTTCAACTATAATGATAACTGCTGTGGGTTTCTAGATCTTAAAACCTCTAGGAAAGGAATAGAAAGAATAAGTGTGGTCTTTTAACTACCAAAGAAACATACAATATGTATACTTCGGATTTTAATTTCTACATGGATTCTCTAATAAGAGGATTGTTTTGACACTCCAACTACGTAATCTTCTAATTATGTCCTCAACACTACTAGTCCATCTGGACATCTCAAAATCCCAAGATAAACTGGGCTGCTGTTGTTTTAAGCTAAATCTGGAATAGATCAACTATTGCAAACACTCCTACAAACCTGAAGTCACGCGTCAAAAAGCCCCGTCTTCAAGGTTGAAAACCAATCAACTATACCTATCTCGGTGGCTGTTGTAAGTTTCTTTTTGCTTTTATAATTCACCACCTTGTCTTCTTTCATTTTGTCCACCATGGACATCTCGGAAAGTCAGAATGAAACAATATGCCAACTAAGTGGACATGCTAGAAGCCATGTTGATCTGACATCTGAGGATATATGACGGTTTAATGGAGAAAGAGGATGTCGAGTCTGCCAGTAAAACTGTGACGTCAAGGGTACACCAAAGCCGTGCTCTCTTTCTATCTCAACAGGTATCATCATGGCGTGATGTGGTATCTTAGAATATCCCACATACATTATTATACTACTTATACTTTATGTAAGTTTCTTAAAACCTGTGCCAAAAAGTAAATTCTTCGTCCAGTTTTTTTGGGATGGAAGGACCGAGGAGGTATAAAATTATGAAAAACTATCCTCCCCCTCCCCACAGAATATTGGCCCACTACTTATACATCATAATATTATTCAAGAAATTATGTGAATGCTTACTCTAGCTAACCACACCCAACGGTTATTAAAGGACTGGTGAGCTAAGGTTGCTAAGCATTCTTTTTTGCTTTCTAAATGAATCAGCCCTCATGCTTCTATGGTCTACCTAAGTTAAGCATTCAGTGTCTCCTCATGCCTGACATCATTTCATCTAAACCATATTGTAAAAGAGAAATCAAGTGAGTTAACAAACAAACACTAACCTGCTTTAGACTGAACATAGCACGTTCTTTAACTTCAAGCAGTTCCTTTTGTTCAATCTCGAATACTGCAGCAATCTCGTGTTGGGCCTTGTGGACCATGGCAAGACCTGCCCATGCTGTTGGAGGCTCAATGACAATGGGATCTCCTTCTCTCAATACAGAAGCCATCTCATTCCCTGCCCATGTGAGCTGTTCATTAGGATTCTGAGACCTTTCTGCATCTCTGATTCGTTGCACTGCAACGGCAAACCGCGTGGCTAAACAATTTGGCTCCAGTTTCCCAGCCTATACAAGGACAACCAAAGAAATTCTGGTCACTAAAGAATTTGAATCGGAAACCACTGACATTATCAATTTTGATAAACAAAACAAAAAGAAGAGGAAAAACGATACATAGCCATAATAATCAACATAACAGTTCCCAAGTTTAATGTTACAGCAGACTTAAAAAAGGAAGAAAACTTTAACAAACCATGCCAAGAAAGTTGCAATTGAATACCTTTTCTAAGCATTTTCCAGAACTATGATGATCTCCTGAAAGATAATATGCACTGGCCAAATTTGTCCATAAATGTGCAGCCCTAGGATCCATTTTCAAAGCTGCTAAAAGACACTCCTTAGCAACACTGGCAGCCTCAGCAATTTCAGCAGGCCTTCCATCTCCACTAGACCCTGCACCTAAACATAAGAAGTTGAAGATTAGTAACCTCTCTTGAGAAACCATTGAAAGGTAACGTAGAAGCAAGTCAAGCAACCAATATAGCTGATTACAACTTCTGTTTCTGTACATACTACAACAACAGCAAGTTCTTTTAAAAATACTAAAAAAAATTAAATCTTGAGTTACGTCATTTTTAAAAAGATAAGTGCAACTGATGAACATTTAAAGCACTTGAGTCTTGTTATGTTTTACATGCATACCTGAAACAACCGAACCATATCTGCACAAAAGAAGGGCAGCATAGTTGATTAAAGCAGCAGGATGGTTCTGATCTTTCAAAACCAAATCTTGGAAGCACTTCTCTGAGAGTTCCAAATGCCCACTGGAAGACAAGTTACAAAGTCAAATTGGCCTTCAGCAGGACATTAGACAAAATAAGTCGGGTAATTAAAAGCTGCAGCAGAAGTGATAATATCATCGCAAAATGAAAATTATCATTAGGACAGCAGACACAGCAAATGCACCAATTTAATATCATTGCCGACAAAACTGTTAGGTTTTGTACTATCATTACAAAGAACACATGGAAATATTGTGCATGGAGCGACTAGAACCTTATACAGTGGGTAGTAAAGACTTGAGGCTAATAACACGCAAGGTTTTATGAGCATGCACCGCTGTGGAGTGTCGTTTTAGGAGTACCTTATCTGGTGTGGGTCTGGGGGAGAGAGCACACAAATGGATAATTTTGTTCTTTCATGATGTTTGGTCACAACTCTTGCATTAAACCAAATGCACATCTAGTGAATAGCAATTTTTTGCAAGATGCTAATTACTGGAACATAGATTATGAATAATTAACAACTAGTATAACATTATCCATTAACAGATGCTTTGTTTACTGCATTTGCTATCACTAAAGGGACAAATAAAAAATGGAGGGAAACAATTCAAATAATTATATCATGGAAGCGGAAGGGGTCAGAGGTTAAATTCTAATTCAAATATGTTACAGCTGGTTTCACCTAACAGGGTTAGCTTGGTTTTGCACCAGCAGGTTCTCTATGGAGCGCCAGGCCCAATATGGAGTATCTGAGAACCCGCTGGTGCAAACCAAGCGAAACTTTCAGCTAGCGGTAATGATGCTTTTCCTCACAACCCCTGATATTTTAATTACTGAGCCACATGGCTATGCCTTGCTTTATTATATCTATGCATTTAAATAGGATTTGAATAAATAGTTAACAATTATAGCTGTGATATTCTTTGCAAAAAAGAATAGGAACACCAAACATCGGGTAGTAGATGAATTAGGAGAGATTATAGAGCACTAATTTTTTAGGATTCCTACAATGAGTGCTCTAAGTGACCAAGAGATACAGCTTTATACTTCACTCACCCTTGAAGATAGGCAAGTCCAAGGTTTCCCAGGCAATCCAAGTTGTCAGGAGCAATCTCGGACAATGATGAAAATACAGATATAGCACTCTAGCGAAGGGCCAGAAGTCATGTTAGATACTAGTATAAAACATTATCGAATATGATTTCAAAGATGCTCATGCCAGAAACAATATAATTTTTCACCTGCAAGCGACCTGTCCTGAGAAGTAGTAAACCCAGTGTGTTCCAAAGAGATGCCTGTCGAATCTCTGACTTCATGGATTCTTTCATCTTGGAACAAATTTCATCAAGTTCTTGAGGTTCAAGTTCATTATCCTGGCTACAATTCTCCAAGCTTTCTAAGAGTACACACTGCATGAATAGAAAACAAGGATTAGGGAACAAGAACTGTCATGGGCCAAAATTCATTGTTGATTTTACTTGCAAAAGTTTATGAAAGCAATCTTCCTGACATAAAAGATAGCTCACATGTGCATGATGAAGCTGAACCACAGAAAGCAACTCTGGTCGGTCAATTTCTTCTTCAGTGCGGAGTAGTATCTCTGCCGCTTTTTCATATGCCTGGGTTGCCTATACATATTTTCAGTCAAAATCTAGGAGTCATATAAGTATATCTAAAATCAAAGAAAATGTTAGAATGACATGAGCTACCTTTTGAGGCTGGCCCATTCTATGATGCATGAGACCAAGTATGAAATGAGCATGTGCATTCTTCGGCATCTTGCGTGAAACATGAATCAATCCCTGAAAATGCAAGTTAGGGTCAGGAATTGCACATATAAATTAGAAAGGACAATCATACAACAGATCAAGCATGGAATGAGCATATTTGTTTTGGCGTCTCCCACAAAACACGAATCCATTCAGTCAGGAATTTACACATATAAGTTCAAGAGGACAACCAAACCCCTGCGTCAGGAATCCACAGTTCTACCGATAATAAATTTCAGCAGCTGCCCCATGGCATAACTCCTTTGATAGGATTATCTCAGCTCATATTACAACCAATGAGTAGACGAAATTAAAGTAAGAAGCAACTAAATGTAGTGCAAGTGAATTGCAAAATAAATAAATAATAAATAGAGATTACAAATAAGTTATGGTTATAGTTCTTCCTCCATAAGCAATATAAACTATAAAGGTGACAAGAGAAATTATTGGAGCACTCAGTCTAGAGCTCTCTATTTTTTCTCTGTTTTGGATTGTTTGACGTTTTGATAATACCTAACAAGCATGTATAATAACAGATTTATTTATAAGAACGCATTAAAAATAATTGAACTAAATAGAGAGGTAGTATATATATCCATAGGTGTGAACTAAAGCTTGTGAAGGTCTTGCCATAAGATGGCAAATTAGAACCTGTAAAAGTATTCCCATAAGATTCATAACTTAGCTTTATAAACAGTATAATTGCTCTGTCCTCCTAGTTCCTTGGTTTGGTGCATAACATAATTATGAGAGCAGAGGCAGCAAAATGAGTATCATTTGCAATACAATACACCTTTATCATAGTTGAGTGCAAAAAGAGAAAAAGAAAAAAACACTCACAGTTTTAAGGCTGCTAACTTTTTCCTCGCGTGACGAGGGAACTCCTTGACCATTTTGCTCAATATCTATATCAGCTCCACTGCAGTCAGGGGGATACTCCACTTTAGTGGTTCTTGGTCGGATTTTCCCAACAGGTCTTTTTGATTGGGAAGCATCTGCGTCCAAGCCCTCAATATCTTTGCCCAGAGACGCCATCTTGTCCAAAATAGCCTCGCCGGTAACAAGCCTACTAGTATGCACAATTGCATTCAAAATAAGAACTGGCAAATGAATTTTTGTACTGCAATGCACATACAAAATCATGTGTACATAATCTTGAAGTCAATGTGTCAAACCAAGTAAGATCGGAACCAAGCAGGAATGTCCATTTTCTTATGTTTTACAATTTGTCAAATTTTGTTCAAGATGTGATAGATAGACCAACAAGTTTTTGGCTTATACGTAAGAGAACTGAAAAAGTGGTATCCGTTCTCAAAGAATACCAAAACAAGTAATCTGCCACAGGCTGCACTAGAAACAATTACGCTTGCTTTCTACCACAGAGACAGTAGGAAAACTAGAATACTTGTAATGACACAGTACCAAAGATTGCACAACTAAAATCCTTGTAATTAAGTATCAACTACATATAAGCTCAAATTAAATCTAAAGCTCAGTCGCATTCCGGTATCAGCCTGGAGTTAGTTACAACAAAATCATTGCTGACAACACATCTATGCATTATTATATGGACTTAATTGATATACTACTTCATCACGGTTCCATCACAAACAACGCACCTCAAAAAATAAATGCACCAAAAGAATAAGTCCTCACAGATAATGACAATTGCATAGCAGTTTAACTTCCTAAAGACCCTAAGCTACAAAACAATCCAAAAATTCATATATTGTGCAAAATCAGTACAAAATTCAACAAATCAATTACTAATAGTTAGCTTCCCCTTGCTATTTCAACTCAATTGTGAAGGAACAAGACCTTACAACTTAAACGCCTAATTCTTCGAATAATCACTAAATGCTAATATAGATTAGACAATTATTATAACGAAGTGACAAAAAAAATGGTGAAAGCCGAAACTGGAATACCTATTGGATGGAATAGGGGATGAGAAGTTGCATGCGTCAGATTCCGGCGGGTCAACGTTTAGGTCAGCCAAAACGACGGCTCTCGGCGGTGGTGGCATCTTCGCGGAAGTTTCTACGGCGAGACTTTCGGGAGAGGGGTAGGGTTGAGGGCGAGACATTTCAATGGAGATGGTTGTTGGTACTGCTAGTTTGCTTAACGAGTGAGAGAGAGAAGACGAGAGCTGATGTACCCAGTAGTGTTGAAATTTGTGCAATGGAAACAGAGCCTGACCAGTGACCACAAGTTGTTACTCTAGAAATAGGTTTTGGTTTTGGGGACCAAGGGTATGTTTGTCTTTTAATAACTGCATTTTGGCTAATTTCACAAAACCACATCAATTATCACACTCCATCCCACGTCAAACTTCTCATTTCATTCGGTTCGGTTTGTAACTTAAGTACTCTGAATTCTGCTTTATTTTCGCAATATATATTGACTTCTCAAAAAAAAAAACTTCTCATTTCATGAAAAAAAAATTTTTTCTATTAACCTCTTGTTAATGCAAGATTAATTCTAAATTATATAAGAAACATAATTTACAAAGTTATATTGTGAAATTTGTGTATAGAAACCAGAGCATAACAGATCAATGTTATTAGATAATCTACAAACCGTTCAGACCCATTAGGCATCAGTTCCTATCATATTTTGCACCCATCACGTTCACATTTTCTTTTCTTTTCACATTTCTTTTAAACAATACTTTTTCGAAAAAGAAAAAGTTTCAGAAAAAAGGGGAAAAAAAAAGAAATAAACGAAAAAGAAAATAACAAAAAATATATAAATAATAGATAATTATAAATTAGTGATACTTTCAATTCTTTATGTCAAATTAGTGTGAATTAATTTCTTTATTACAAATTAGTGATTGTTCTAATTTTAGTATTAAAATAATTAACTTCACTCCTAAATTTCATCCATAATTTAATTTATTTCACAATCTCAATATCAAACTACATTCAATCAAGTATCACATATCAAAATTGACTTTAAATTCATGTCTAATTCCCCTATATCAACGTCTGGCTTTCTTAAACTCATTATACAACTTCTTTAATTATTTTTTTGTCCATATTTTATGCTTTTGTTGCTTGCTTATTTGCATTTCATTGTCCTTTGATTTAATATAATTTGATACTTACTGCTTGAAAAATGGATCGACCAGATTGATGCTTCCATGTATCATCCGTGTTACTTGACGAGTGAGATGCTTGTGAAATTAAAATTCTCTCCGAAGTAAAGAACCGTGTAATGGATGAATTTCAAGGATCACAATTTATTTAAGATGGTTGTTAAGAGGTTGCTTGATTTTGATGCTTCCGCACGCTGTTAACGGATGCTTGAGAAGCCTTTTTCACCCTAAAACAAACCGCAAAAAGGAGATTCTTATTTTATTAAATATGGATTCGAATTTAGGCTCGTACGGATGCTTGAGAGCCTAAAAAGTAGATTTGATTCATAGGCTCACGGAGTAGATTGAAACAAGCATATGATTTTTTTGATTGCATATGTTGTCCTGAGCCTAAATATGGTAAAGGGGGAGAATGATTTAATAAAAAATAAAGAGAACTAATTTTATAATATTAGTTATTAGATTAGTTGCTAAAATCTAGTAAGGTTAATATAGACAATCACTATTTAAACACTATTTTATAATAAAGTTAGCATGTATCACTAATCTGTAAGAAACTATTAGGAACATAACTGATTTGTAATTTACCCTATAAATAAATAACGATCAGCCCTGCTAGAACTAAATCTAGAAATTGATTTTGGTTTTGGAACCAAGAGCATAGTTGTCTTTAGAAATAACTTACTTTTGGAAAATTACACCAAAACCCCATCAATCAACCAATGTGAAAGTGAAACCGATGTGAATTGTAACTCCCAAATCGCTGAAGATATGTTCAAGTTGTCAATTATTAACTAGTCTCGTAGTATACCCAGCATAGTAAGCGGCTAAGTGTACAAGTGAAATGAGATTGTTCAACAAATTAACGAGCACCTCTTCCAGGTCGTTTTTATTCCTCAAGAGGATAAGCAAATCTGGCATATTGATGACTCAGGAAATTTCACTTTTCACTTTAAAAAGTGGGCATAAAAGTCGAGTAGATTCTAAGAATCCCAATCCAATGTGGCCTTGTTGGCCGGTTGTACCTGCAGGCTGCAACAGTTAATTCATCTGTGCAGCTATTAAAAACTCAAAACAATACGATCACATGGTTAACAGGTGAAGTTTTCTAATCTCTTTTCAACTTTAAAATCTTCAGCAGAAGCACGTCTATAACTAATCCACAAGGGAACAGAGGCCTAAGAATTTATACATCATAGACATCACTCATCAGTAGGAATAAAGAAAATAACAAGAATCCAGCCAGAAGGGATTAAAAGACCCGCAGGCCATCCACTTCCGGATAAGGAGAACAAGTCACTGTAAGTCCTGAAGCAAGAAAACAGGAAACAAAGCAACAACATATGACGCAGAGACAAGACTAAATCTCTCTCACAAAGCAGCCGCATCTGGTGCAACACCTACAGCAGCGCCAGAACTGAAAGACGGTGCGAGCCAACCTCGATCTCTTCCATACCCAATATAAAACTCAAACTTGTCCTTTGCGTTCGGAATATCTAGTGCCAGATCATCAAGCCCATCTCTGATCCTGTTAAAACCTTTGGTCATCTGATTGATGGTGATCAACCCCTCACTGAAGCACTCCTGCAGCAATTCCAGCATCCTGTCATTCTTCTTTTCCATAGCCATAACCAGAGCTTTCTTCACCACCTCATGGTTAAAGAACGGCATGTCCAGATCGCGAATGCACTGGCAAGCTTCACTCACAACACCGCCACTTTCATACTCTTCCAGAAGTTTCTGGATCGTATCTTTTGCATCCTCCACGGCCCAGCCAGTTCCACCTCCCCAGCACCTGAGGAGCCTCTCCCCAGCATGACGAGCAGCTGTAAGTGATCGCGCCATTCGCACAGTTTCGATACTGCTGCTTTTTGGTGGAAGCAGATTGGAGATCTCTTCCAAATTTAGAGGTGCAAGAACATCATCAATCACTGCCCTTGCCAGGAAAAGGGCAAGTTCATTAGAAGCATCCAAGATGTCCAGCGCAGTATCTTCCGCAGATTCCAAAAGCATAACAAAACCGTTAACAATATCTTCAGTTGAGAAAATCTCTATATGAAGAGCAGAGAGTAACACTGATGCCATCTCCTTCTCTCTCTTTTTCCTGTCCATGGCTAGCGTGATGAGCCTCTTCAGAAAAACAGGGTTATATTCTGGCATTTGCAAGTCTTCCAGACTCCGAATCAGCTCAGGAATATCATCTGATAGGAAATATTCATGAATTATGGCCACAATTTCTTTCTTGTAGCGTCCTAGATTCACATCATTGACGCCTGACACATTTCCATCATCAGTTGAAGCTTTGGAGTAAGATGAATCAAGCCATCCTCCAGATACTGCCTTGTGTACAAGGGTTTCGAACATTTCCCTTGCAGAAGGAATGTCGAGGGCAAGATCATCAAGGCTCTCCGCCAACCGAGAGAAACCCTTCACCATTTGACTGGAGCTTATCAGACCCTCGTCAGCTGCTTCCTTGAGTAGTCTTATGATGAGCGATTCTGCACTTTGAATCTCCATTGCTAGAGTCAAAGCTCTTTTCACTACTTCATGATGGAAGAATGAAACACCAAGTTGTCTAATACATCGGCAGGCTTCAGAAGTATCACCACCCTCAACATATTCTTTTAAAAGCTCAGTAATCTTTTTCTTAACCTCATCGACAGTTAGATGAGTACTGCCACCCCACCTCCTTTCCACAAGCTCCGCATGATGTGGTGCCGAGAGATAGCTCTTTTCAGCAATTTGCAACACCTCAAATCCCTTAGATGTCTCTGGAAGCATTTTACGAGCTCGGGCAATGAAAGCTGGGGGGAGAATGTCATCGACTACAGCTCTGGCAATAAATAGTGCAATTACATCTACCGCATCTAATATGTCCACGGCCAGATCATCAGCAGATTCGAGCAGCATGAAATAGCCCCGACTAATCTGTGCGGCATTTATGACATCACCATAAAGAGCAGAGAGTAAAACAGAAGCCATCTCCTTCTCTTTGTTGTGCCTGTCCATAGCCATGGAAACAAGGCGCTTAACGAAGTATGGGTGGTATTCGCTTGATTGCAGTTCTTTAAGATCAGAAACAGCAACTTCTACATCACCATTGGTGAAGTACTCTTCAACTAGCGAGACCACAGCTTTCTTGTAATCATCCAAAGGATCAGAGACAGCAGTTCCAACAAGCTCATAAGGCTCCTGTGCAGGTCCCAGAAACCAGAATTATTAAAGGAATAGAAGAGCAAAACAACAGTGGTAATGATTATGATGATAATGATAAGAATAACAATCATGGCAACAACAATAACAATAATAAATGGATAATAATAATAATATTAACAACAAAAACAACAACAATAAAAATAATACTAATAATAATAACAATAATAATAATAATAATAACAATAATAATAATAACAATAATAATAATAATAATAATAATAATAACAATAATAATAATAATAATAACAACAACAATAACAATCACAATGGCAGTCAAACCAGATATTGGTGAATAGAATCAGTTCTACAATACCTCCCCACTGTCGTAGTTGGGATCATTGCGGTCAAGAAAAGATTCACCGTCAGTATCAAGTAGTTTTCCCCATGTACCTTTACCGCCAGCACCATCTAACATCAAATCAAGAAGGTATACGTATAAGATGAAAGCTATCAAAAACATTCCGAAAAACAACAGAATGTAACATGCACGACAACATTGCAGCAAACAAATCAAGATTGCCCAACATACAATCCAACTCCAAAAACACAACTACAAAACATGATATACAGAACAATCTAGGAGGTGAGTTAAAAGATCATGATAGCACCAAGCAAGAAGACAAATAAAGATTATCTAGTGAATGGGCAATGGTAAAAGCTAATACAAATTTGTCAACCAATCACCACTAAACTTAGAGCAGTATATCATTATTACGTTTTGATTTCTACTAATTCTGAGTGAGGTTCGGACCCAAGGAATCAGTCACATTGCCAAACGACCACTAGTTTTTGATACATCCAATTGATGAAATCATCTTGTATAGAATGAATAACATCATATACAACAGATCTTTAACAGAGAGGGAAAATATATGGGATTACTTCGAACATGGGGTATAGCATTTAATTTGGTACATAAATATTTACATTAAAGCCTTGCTCTGGCATATCTCTAGTATACCAAATTTGTTAGGCGTATGCAGGTCTACAGGTGACTAAGGGAGGAAAAAAATAAATGCTATTATAGCATCCTAACTACCAATTGTAGACGAGTAATCAAAAGATCAGATCAGAAGATTGTAATCATTGCTCGCAGATTTGGAATATGAATACCGCCAATATGCCAAAACATGGGCGGTAAAGAAAAACATTCAATATAAATGAGCAAGTTGAGAATTTAATACGCAATGAATTTATATTCTGTTCAAAGATAAGGGACACGTGAACTAAATGCAAATACACTCAAGTCACACGAGGTATAAATGCATAAATATTACTCATCTTTTTTAAGATTCTTTACGTATTCCATTTTTGTCCGTTTCTTTAGATTCTTTATGTTTCCTTTTTTGACAAATCTTTACCTCAGCTTTATTGTGAGTCCTGATACTAAACCAAACACCGCACTCATTACAAATCTCATAAAACTCCGATCCAAAAGAAATGTAAAGAATCTACAAAAAACAGTTGAATAAAAAGTTTGCTTTCCCAGTTTTAGGTATCTAAAAGTTTGATTCCCCAGTTTTATGTATTTCATTGGGCCATATGAAAAGGCAAGTTGAACTTTAATCCACATTTAATTGCAATAGAAGTTGATAACCTAGGAAGTTAACTGATTAAGCATGCAACATGCAAAACTAGGAGATGGAGGATAGGAACGACAGTATCACAACAAATCTAGAGAGGTTCACGAACAAATAGGCCACGTGTTGCTCATGCATACAGGTACACGAGTCACTTCCAATACAGATAAGTTACACAACTGCGGAGCATGTAATTATGCATGTATACCAGTTTCTTCTACTACCAATAACGAATCCTTATGATAATGCTACATGAATGATGATTGATTTCAACAGTAAAGTCCAGTCATGGATATGACCATGGGAATCAAAAATTGCAAATCCATACAAAACACCATAATTTACTTTTACACTTCCAACAAGTCAACTCGCTAAATCACAAGCGACAAATAATATTATTAGCCAAGAACATGTCCACGTGTAGAGTTATATGACCTTATCATAAATTGATCTCCAAATATAACGACAGTTCAAAGTGCAACTATTTTTAAGTTTTCTTCAACACAAACTTACACAGCATCTACGTAACATGCAAATAAAACAACCAATGAGCCACAAAACCTCGCAGCAAGACTGGCGAAGAAAACAGGGATCTTCGTGGACACAAATTTAACATACACTCAACTACACTAGCTCAAAGAATCTTTCAAGTTTATAATGATCTACAGGCCAGAATCTTTCAAGTTTCAAATGCACTCTAGTATATATAATGATCTACACTAGCTCAAAGAATTTCATATTGTCAAAATGCACCATGATAGAGCATTCAGTGCAAGGTACGTCCTATAAACTTCCAATAATTCTTAACCTAGACACATTCCAGACCACAATCACCAACAAACAGTAACACAAGCTCATTCCACAGATTAATTTACAACTACAACTTCAAACTAAGATCACATACAGCTCATAAATCAACTGGTGTATTACATTTCCTCGAATCGCTTACCCTTCTTAACTCGGATGTGTTTTCCAGAATGAGCCCGGCGGACATGCCTGCCTCCTAAACCTCCAGCCCCACCGCCGCCGCCGCTGGGAGCCCTGACATGGTGATTTTGCTCGGACGGCATTGATGCACCCGGCGACTTCGGTGACGTCGACAGCGACAAGGAAGACATCACCTCCGCATTTTGTGAAGCTATCTCGAGCGTCTTCCTCTGCTCCTCCGTCAAAAAACCCTCGCTCGCCATTTTCCTCTCTTCTCAACAAAACCCTATCAAACAGCAGCATTTCACGACAAAATTAAAACAACGAAACATTGATTCATTCATTCCGAATTCAAATCAATTAATCAATTTAACCAATCAACCAATCATCACCTTCGTAGAGTGGAGAAGGTGTCCTCTGTCCTTGGCTCGGATCTCGAGCCAAGAGAGGAGAGACTGAATGAAGCAGCAATCGAGAGCACGATGATCTTCGAAACAAACACCGTCGTCTAGCGGTGTTTACCGGCGATAGAAGGCTGTAGCTGTGTGTGCGGATGAGTGTCTGTATGTGTAGGTAGGTATTTGTACGTGAGAGAGAAAGTGAAGTGAGAGAGAGAGGAGAAATGGATGAGAACGAAGGTCGTCTTATATAGGGAGGCTGCGGTTACGCCTACACGTCATCGTTTAAACGAGGGTGCCTCACGTTTTTTTCGCACTTAAAGCGCGCTTTGCAGGTTTGCTGCCTTATTTCTACCAAGATTGCTGGTATGGGAAACGCGATTTTCATGGAAGGTTTGTAGTGCTTCATGTGATTAACAGTATTGGAGCAAATAGGGTTCATTCTAGCTACATCAATGGATAATCCATTTTATATTAGATAAGATAATGCTAATTCTAGGACAACATTTACTAGTTCTAGGACAAAAATAATAATTTAAAAAAAGGCCATAATTTATATAAATTACAAAAAGGTCCCAAAAAAGTTATACAATTTGAAAAGAATAAAATTTAAACAAACTCCATTCTAACTCTTCTCGACACTCTACAATTCAACTCCTCGAAGGATCTGAAAAATTCAACCGGTCATAATTACTTTTAATTAATTTATTTTTTTATTTCAATAATCCAACTAACAAACCACTAGAAATCCGCCCCGAAAATTACTTTTAATTAATTTATTTTTTATTTCAATAATCCAACTAACAAACCACCAGAAATCCGCCCCGAAAGAGGCGGATTTTCGCACCAAAAGGGCCGGATTTCTGCCCCATTGAGGGGCTGCCCGCTCAGATCGTGGCAGCCCCATGAGGGGCTACCCTCAAATTCGCTGGCAGCCCCTATAGGGGGGTTGCCCGTGATCTGGGCGGCAGCCCCTCAAGGGGCTACCTGTTGATTCACGGGCAACCCCTATAGGGGATGCTCATCAATTCGTGGGCACCCCTTTAAACGGGGCCATAATTCAGAGTTTTTTTTATGGATTTTCGACGGTATTCTTTATTTAATTTATTTAAGTGTGTATTTGATAAAATTTCGGTGAATATAGTAATTATTAGTAGACTTAATTTAAAATGTTTATGAATATTATTAAATAACCGATGAACTTACTCATTTAAAATATATTATTAGATGTACTTATTATTAGATAATCAATATATGTGTCATTAATTATATCTATGATATATGACTCCATATCATCCCCCGAATAATCCCCATCCTCCATATCACCTTCATATATGACTCCTCAACGCCCGGATTATCTTCATGATCATCACTCGTATAATTAATCATTATCATTATGATCCAATCCTTCACCCTCATACGGGGTCTCTCCCTCTAAATCATTACCAAAAGAATCATGAGGAACATCATCATCATCATTCAAGTCCTAAAAAATTATAACATGTACTATGTTCTAAAATATTAGCATACCTCAAATTATGTATTATATGACTAAATTTTTTTAAAAGTAATATACTTTATTGGCTTTTAAATGACTAAAATTAGCCGAAATTTTGATCGAATTAACAAAAAATGTTTATTTAATGAGGTGCCCATGTTTTCACGGGCACCTCTTTGGAGAGCTGCCACCAATCTGGGTGGCAGCTCTTCAAAGAGCTGCCCACGAAAATGTGGGCAGCTCATCATCGAGTTGCCCACATTTTCGTGGGAAGATTGGTGTTGAGATGCCCACGATTTGGGTGGCAGCTCATCATCGAGCTGCCACCATTTTTCGTGGGCACCTAAATATCAACTAAAAAAAATAATATTTTGTCGGTAAATCTCTTTAAAATTCGATGATATGGAGAAGTCGTACATATAAAATTAGAAGATATGAATAATTCGTGTATATAAAATTCAACAATTTTAAAACATACCTCTACATTAACCTTCTTCATACCCATGATAGTTGTAATTTCCGTTGTAGTCACTCATGTTGCAATGTTTTATGTGTGTTAGAAACTTTTCCTTTACGTTTATATACTTTTACATATAAATGATGCCTTAATTGAAAATATATTTATGTTATGGGTCTTTCTGTAATTTATCAAATTTATGGACGTTTTTGTAAAATATCAAATTTTGTCCTAGAACTAGAAATTTTGTGTCCTAGAAATAGCAATATCCTCTATATTATATGTTATAGTGTCACATAGATAGTAACATATAGTACGATCTAGAACTGACAAAATTATTCGAATCTAAAAATTCGATTCGATTCGTAATCCGAAGTCTCACCTAAAAAAAATATTATGGTCAATTATCTAAACTTTGAGCCGAAATCTGACTCAAATTCATCCCATCCGAAACTACCCGAATTAATTTAATCCAAACTCATTCCGAGCCGAAATCATCCGTATAAATTTGATCTGAAATGCATCTGATCGAATTAAATATGGCCCGAACTCATCCAATTCAAATTTATCTGCATTGACTTAATCCGAATTCAATCTGAATGATTTGTTTGCCAGGTCTATACGATCTAACACAACATTTGGAAGTACAAAAAGTTAGCATCTCATGAGATATCAAAAATACTTCGTTTGAAATATACCTTTTACGAAATTGTGAATTTTGTTCTTACTTTATGGTCGGGATTATGAACTTTAATATAATTAAGCATAATGACTTATGCGTGCTTTTAATTTTAAACAGAAAGCACACGGACACGATCAATTGACATTCGTCATGAGTCCTGACTGGCATTTGGCAACTACTTAAAACTATTGATATAATCTAACAATGATGATTGCCATCTTTTAAAACCGACACATCATATTTAAGATTTATAAAATTAGAAAAATATTTAATGCGTATTGTATACAAATGGGGTTTTGTTTCCCGTCATGGTCTAATTGAGCCAACATGCAATTCTCCCTTTTTTATCTTTCATTTGTTGGGAATATAGTACATTTATCATGTCCATTTACTGCTAATGGAATTAATATATAAGAAGTCACACACTTTAATTAATATGTTATATAAGGCATTTTAAATGATTTCAAAATCAAATTTGTGTGACCTTCAAGCTTCCAAACCAAATAGGTACCATACCAATAAGAGATATGTGTATTGCTCAATCATGAATAGTTATACCATCCAGAAAGATCCAATTTCAATTGATTATAGTTAGAAAAAAAAAAGTCGGAGTGATATGCTAAAAGAAATAGGAAGTATATAAAACTATAAAGACAAAGCTCCAGAATAGTCAAAATGTAACAAAATGAAAAGAAAAGGTCTAAATGAAAATATTAGAAAGAAGAAAAATTAAAATTAGAAAAGAATCGGATTTAGTTGGAAAAAAAAACACTAAAATTGAAAAAAAAAAAATGATAAACAAAACTAAAATGTGAAAATAAATTAAATGAAAATGTTGAGATCTTTGAAGAGATCTTAGGTAGTCTATATGTAATTTGTCTTGATACAAGCGAATAAGGTGTCATCCAAAGATATCTGACACGAAAGGGAGAGAGACGACATTCTTGTGTGAACAACGAACAACATCATAAGAATGAGAAGAGAAAGTAAGAAGAAAACAGGAAAGAAACAAAACTTAGATGAGAAAATAAATGAAATTAAAATGAGAAAACCCAAGCGTAAGACTATCTAAAACAGACGTGGTTGGGACAGTGGCTACCAGAACAGTGGTAGATATGGTAGTTAAGTTACCGTTCTGAATTTGATTATTGGAGGTGATAATTTACTGATCAGTCGTCAAATTTGTAAAAACTAGCTAGATCCCTACATTTGGTACCTGCAATAACTGTGTTCATGTTTTAATGTCAGAGTCAATTTTACGTACAATGTTAAGCTCAATATTGTCACAACAGTGCAGACAACATTGACTTACTGTAATGTAAATAACAAAAAGTAAAGCAACGGAAAACTTAAAAGAACACATATTTACTTCTTCATGGGAATAATAAATCATTCCCATGTGGCCCCATGGCTAAATATCAGTATATAAGTAGAAGACAAAACTAAGATTGATCTATCAATAATGATGATCAATCCGTACAGTGCTTAGCTAGGTATATGATTACAATGAATTGCAACCTAGTTCTAGTTGATCCTAAATACAATCATGTTCTGATGAACATGATCATAAACTAGAACACAACCTAACTCACTCATAAGACTTTAAGATGTAAAATATAATTCTATGAAAATTAAACTCGAAATCTTCAAGTCTTCACAATGAAACTGCCCTAGTATTTAGAGTGTGTCTTGGCGTCCAGATACATGGAGAGTTTCACAATATCTTGTTTCTCTGTAAGATGGATCTTTATCTCTTCAATTGCTAATCCGTAAATCTTCACACGTTATATGATAGACTGAGAATCTCTTGGTCTAAGTAACTAGGTTACACGCACCAGAGTCCTAAGCTTTATCGGAAACATTTAGCTTCTTATCTCTTGCTTTCTTTCTTCGAATAATAACACTCATTCACAAAGTAGAGTCCTTCAATCACTTTCTCTTAGTCTTAAATAATCCAAACCTAAATAGGAAGATAAAGTACAACCAAAACGGTTGAACTAATTAAATTAATTAATAAAGGTAAAACTTCAAAAATAATATCTTAAGTGCAGTTTATCGATGTTGAGATCAAATGTTATGTCAACATTGTTATCACAACATTGATCATAACATTATCCTATAATTTAGTCAAAACACATGCACTTTCAAATTTATTGACATACGACCTTGCCTGTCACGTACAAGAGTTTTCATCGAAGAAGTGAAAGTTGCACGACATTTATTTTTGTCTTTTCATGCTCAATTTGTTAAACGAGCTGAATATGATTTAGCTCATTTATTCATGCATGATATTTTCTCTTTTTTTTTGGATTCGTTTAGCTATGATGTTTTGTCATTCGATTTTACTAAACATGTATAATTGCTTCTTTTGATTGAATGAAGTCAGATTTTTATTCTTATTTTATTTAAACGGCTAAATATAACTACCCTACTCCTAGACTACCTCTTTACCACCTTATAACTCCAAATACTTCTAAACGACCTTATGCCTCCGTCAGGGTTCGAACCCCCTACCTCACCTTGCTACTCCAGCACATTTACCATTCGCCCATAATTAAAAAAAAATAAAAATCATACACAAATTCTCTGCCACGTTAGCATTCCCCTCACATGCATACATATACCCTTACTGTTGAATGGTAATTCGTGCTTTCTCTTAAGTTCGTATTAAACCGTAACAGGGAACTATTTAGGTCTTCTTCATGTAGTCTTCCTCTGATGAGAGTAGGAATTCTTCATGTAGCTTCCTCGTACCTGAAAGAGACTGGAGGGGGGGATTAGTACCTCGTGCCCAGTCTGTCAAGGATCAGACCGGAGGGACGACTTTACGTGTAGGGAGTTGAAGGGCTTCCCTAGTAAGAGTAGTAAATGTGGTAGGTGAGTGGTAGGTGAGAGTTATGATTGCTTACCTAGGGTTTATGAATGAGTCCCTTTATACACTTGTAGTATTTTATTGTCACTTAATGTAGAATCATGACAAGTGTCCGGCTGAGATCGAAGCCTCCTTTGGCCCAAGCCCATTAAGGAGGTCCATGAGTTTTGACCCAAACATCTTGACTAGGGTTTGGAGGGCATTATTGACATTTCGGGTCTCATGGAATATTCTGGAAGGCGGGCCCCACAGGGACCGACCATGGGTCCTCGTGCCTTCCTCTGATATTCATGGTTCGAGTAGTGCTCTGCCTAGTCTCCTTTGGAGGGTGTCACATTGACGTAAGGTCCTCCTCGAGCCCTAAAGATGCTCCTCGCGCCCCACAACTGTCTTGTTCTTGTAGTGAGCTTATCTTGAGGGTCGGCCTCACAGTGATGGTCGGACCATATGTTGGTTGAGCCACACTTAAGTGACATACTTGGGTGTGGTCGCGCCCCTTGTGGGACGACCCTTGATGCCTCGTCGCGCTCTTAGACCGCTCCAGTTCGTACATGCGGGCTGGACATATTTTAACATTTTTAAAAGACACTTGCTTTCTTATGCAAACAGGTATGCAATAGACTAAGTGGGCAATTCACAATTGAGTACATATATTTGCATTTATTATTTGTAGGCCACTCGTTTTTCATTCATTGCATTATGTCCCAATAAGTTTAGATTTGATTAAAATCCTTCTACAACAGTCAAATTGCCCCGAATTTGAAGCTTCATAAAACAAAAGAAAGAAGTGCAAAATTTGAACAATATATACAAAATGTAAAAATTAAATGGTACAATTCAAATGAGCAACCAACTGCTGGCACTTTGGCAGAGTGGCAAAACTAAAGAAACTGATAAGACTAAATCTCCAAGGCCATAAAGCTAAGTGCCATCTGTTTTGTTGAATTGTACGAACAAGATAAATGGGTAGAGGAAGTTCATTAGAAACCTATGACATCTCATTCTTCTTCGGCAGCACTGGCAGCACTTAAATCCACGTTAAGATCAAGAACCTATAATTGAAAAAATGACATCATTATCCGTACCATTTTATAAATTTGATATAAATGAATATAAGTCGGTAAACGAAATAACATAGAATAATTGGCGAATGCAAAAAAGTTTATCAACGGGGCATAATTATAAGAGAGATGGCAATGAAAAAAAAAAGTAGTTTGAATATGGTGCAGACTGCAGACCAACATTACTCATAATTTTTGTATTATATAACGTATTTCATTAACCAAACACTTTTTTGAAGTTCCGAGGTAATTTATTCATTGCAAACATGAAAAAGAAAGAAAAACATATATGAACAATAACGAAATTATAAGTGTATGACCAAACCATAAACAATGAAAATCAATGAAAATTACTCTTTAGTAAATATTGTTCAATAGTTCGACAAATGAAAATTTCTAAGTAGATAATTATTGGTTAATAATAATATCACTGAGATCTTAATACTTGAAAATGAATTAATGATCTAAAATGGAAAAGATCAAGTAGAAATGAAGGAAGGACATACATAAACTTACAATAAAAAAGCGTATAATGGTAATTTCACATAAAAATCGAGGGAGCACTTGAGCCCTTAAGGTATTGTAGATCCGTCATTACATAAAATGATGCATCAAAATGCACAGGTAGCACATAAAACGTGTGATCATTGTTACCCTACACACCACGTACTAACATGCTGCAGAACAAATCATCTCCAAGTGACATATGCAAATCTATAGCATGGAAAAAGAGACAACTATAGGTTTTGGATAATAATGCCAATTGAAATCCAAGCTATTGAATAATTATATCAATCTCCTTAATTAGATATGCAAACTGCACCTATGCAAATTGATAAATATGACAAGTAATATACATCAAGAAATTGAAGTTTGAAGTTTGATTCTCACCTTTCCAGTGATCTTGGTATACATATTCAACACATCATCTACAGTTGATTCGAAGTGAGTTGTAGCATCATAGCTCTGTCATATGGAATTGATTAAGTGAACAATTATTGATCTACTTTGGAAATTAAAATGACATTCATGGAGCACTTACTGTTGAAATAATGCAGTTGTCTGCAGAAGGCTCGTTCACTGGTTCATATCTATCATATGTCTCAAAGAATATCTCGTCCACAGGCCCAAGAAGATCAATTCCTGGCTTCAGTTCTGTCTCAGAATCATCAGTTTCTGCCTCGGTTGATACAAATGCAATAAATTTCCCTTTTGGAGCAACATTGTGAGAATACGAGCAACAGAACACATACCTGCGAGATCAAAACATAATGTGATCATATACATAGAAAATATATGTGAATACTTAGGCCTAATTCGCTATAAATCCATAGAGTGTGTAGAACACGAAGAATCATATAAAATCTTGCTATTGCACAATCAAGCATAAAGATATCCATGACAAAGCGTAAGGTGAATCTCGACTGCCCTACGACTTACATCTCATCTCTAATTACATTATTCAAATTCACATAATTTTTCCTGGTAACATTCACGAGACCTAATCTCATAGTTTTGAAGATGCCTTAAAATGAATATTCAATACACTACATCAATTGCATAGTCCTTAAATTAACCAGACATGACATCATTATCCATGTTCAGCCAATATCATGGCTTGTTCATACTTTGCACTCTACTCCCTCATCATAACATGCCCATTTTATGGAGCGACATTCCTAAATCCTGACCCAAGATATTGTAGAATAAAATTCATAAAGCATACAGGAAATAATTAACTCTACATAATCCAACAATCTTAAGCAACCTTTCTATTTGCATATGACAAAAAACAAATCTTCTGCAAAGATATGACAAGTAACTCACATGTCAGATTTACGACCTAACTGTTTTTGGGGGAGAATGACTTGCGACGAATCAGAATCATTTGTATTTGGAATTGGGTGGCTCATGATAGCGATAGCCCTGGCAACCTTGCCAACTTTGCGAACCTGAAACATTTGTCTTATTATAGACTTATAGTCTCTGATAGTATCATATGAACTCTCCAAAGGGATACCATGCACATAAGTATTATTCTAGGAGACCTATGGAAGATGATGTCGGTTGTGCATGAAAATGTTTTTACAGAAGAATATAAATTTATTTATTAGAGAACTAAATTATATCTGAAATAAAATCACTTCCCAACTACTACAAACTTGCAAAAGTGAATTACCTTGTCAGAAAGGTAAGACGGATCACAAACAACCTTCTTGCACTTGGCTGTTTCCCCTTCTGATGTAACACCACGTACCTTCCCTTCATCGTCAAACTCTACCTGACATTAGGTTAGATCATAACGAAGAATGTAAAATTGCGTAAGAAGTTGCAGCTTATGAAAATATAGAAAACAATAAATAACTGACAGAAATAGTTTAGTTAGTTTAGTGGAAAAATTCAAATTATTTTTTTACTAGTCCTAGGTGAAAAAATAAACTTGATTTGTCAAATCATTCTACTTTGATATGGAATGGGTCTTTGCATTTAGAAGGGTAATACCTTGCACTCGGGCTTATTTAACATGTAAGTGCCACCATATACAGCACTTAGGCGAGCAAACCCCTATAAAAGAATACAGGTATACAACTACAACTATTAGAACATAAATGAACAAGAAGGACACTAAAGAAAATAAACTATGGACCAATGAAAATGGATATTGAAGACATGTGCGTCGACGAATTAGCAATTGAACATTTCCTGAAGAAAAATAAAAACTTTACCAAGTCGACACTTAAAAGAGAGGCAGACCTGAGGAAGCTCTCCCAAGCCGTATAGCGGATATATGTATGGTGATCCCCCAGCAAAACGTGTAACAGACTCCGCATATAGCTATCACGGAAATCAAATATTTCAAATGGGAAAATTATTTATAGTTAATGCTTATGATTTCGAAATCGAAAGAAAAAACATAAAAAGTACAATGAACACTTCATCTTAATTTGTCAGAATGAAAACATACCTTCATCCTTTTAACTGTATCCAGTGCTGGTTCGTCCAAGTAGTTGTCATCTCTGTGGAGGGCCACAGCATGACCGATAAAGTCCATAGTGTTGTCATCAAGACCATATTTTCTGTCATAATTGGCAAATTAAACATATATATGGGAAGTAATTTCTTGTTCGATTAAGTGAGAACCAACAACTAAAATAAGGAGTCAGGTCAAAAGTATATAGTATTTTACTAGTTCAATACATGCTCCTTATACTTATTGTTCGTGGATGATGATATCAAACTAATTCAGGGAGTTGGTTGTCTATTGTTTTGGCAAAAATGAAAAATAATCATACAGAGAGGTGAAGTTTCATTCGGTTGAGCAGACATCTACAATACATACACATGCAACAATGGAAGTCACTTCTTTATGATATTTTTAAGAAATATATTGGAAAAGTTCCTCGGTCGGTATTTTTTGTTTGGGTAAGAAGACTTCGAAATCCAACATACATAGAAAACTTTGGTACATCGGTGAAAAATTAGAGTTCACACTTCACAGTGATGATTATGCCCTTTTGTAAGTATCTCTTTGTTCACTCAATAATGGAAACTCAACAACTGAAAGCATCTAATTGTTCTAGATATCTAATTAATTAGCTTTGGCATACTAGACCACATATACTTTGTATAAGTAAGAGAACTGCTCTTTGAGGTGCAACCACAAGATATGAAGTCAAAGCTAAGCTAGACAAAAGTTAAAACTGATTAAATTAGTATAGTAGAATTTCGTAGGGAATCTAGCGTAGATCAAACAAATAGAGAAACCAAAAGGCATACTTGATCAGCTCTCTAGTTGGAACTTTAGTCAAATCCATTCCATCATGTGTAGCGGGATTGCTTTCATCATAATTTTGGACAAATATAAAGAATTTAGCGGCACGACGCTTTTCAAATATACCCATTAGAGGTGATCTCACAGCCTCCATGTCAGTAGCAGGTACCTTATGGATCTGTTTATCAAATATACCACATATATTAAGCGAATGTGATCTTTATATTTAGAGACAATATTAAAAAATGCAAAAGAAGAAAAATAACATATTGTACCTTGCCTTTCTTGTATACATAGCTACCATCAACAGCTTTGAAGTTCAAATATTTGGTAACATTAGTATGAATGAGCACCCTCACAAGTGCCCCGTTTGCCATAATATACTGAAAGATGTGGAGAATGTTTTTAGTTAATGAGCGGCTTGTAAATAAAATGTCAACGAACATCCAACATGATATAGGTAATACAAATGCAAACCTTGGGGACCATGTCGACATTGTAGTCTCTACTAGATCCCAGTTGAGCCGGAGGAGTATCATTTCCTCTAAACCTCTTCCAAAGCTAGTATATGCAAAATATACATATGTATGAAAAACAAGATACCTTAACTATATATGCTTCGGGTGGACTTATGGCATTGAACATATCTCTTACAAAATAAAATCTAGTACCTGATTCAAGTTAAGTGAAGTTGATTCTCCGCCATAATAGTCATTACGATCCATGTGGAGAACCTGGGGTACTAAAAAGGTCAGGTATAAATTGTGGTTGCTATAAAAAGGTGTAGTGGTGACAAAGAAATGAAAAGAACCACAACCATTATGCAATAAAATAAATGGCCATATAAAAATGTATCATCAAGGGTTCTTGGTTTGTGACTTGAAGAGGAAGTGGAATCCTTAATGTGACGTTCGTTCAGGTGGTAATGCAATTGGATTTGGCCTAACTCACGCATATCTTGGTTATTGTGTACCTTAGGTTAGATGGATTCGTAGTACTGTTTTGGGTTTGATATAGGCGGTAGAGTTGGTACTATAATGTTTTATGCCATGTGAAATCGGAGTGTGTTCCGTGTACTTGAGTTGTAATGGTTCTCGAGCATTAATTCTTATGCTATGCAATTAATAAAATTATTTTTTCTGTTTTAAAAAAAAAAAAATCATCAAGGAAGGAAATTGTGTGTGTGTTAAATGTTAACATGTTTAAGAAGATTAGAGAACACAAGCACCGAAGGCACATGCACAAGGTGATAATTTGATCATACATAAACATCAAATAATTGTACGAGTATCTTATCACACTATCGGACTAATCAAATTTTGATCGAATAATTACAATATTGATCATTCAACACACATAGCATACATGGATCATATCACACAATTAACATTTCCTAAATACAACAAAATCGATTGGTAAATGGGAACAATAGAACGATCAATTTCATTCGTGATAAACATAACAAAATAAAAATCATGACATCGTAGATTAGGGGTGGAGAAGAAGGTACAACCTTGAGGCCATCAACGGATAGAACACCGCTGAGAATGCATTCCTTGAGACCAGTTCCCAGCACAATCACGTCGTATTCCTCATCCATCGTTACAATTTCTCCTGATCAATAATTTTTTGGAGAGTGGTCAGAAATTTAATGCTCATGAGCTCGAGAATATACTTACATTCGATGCTTATGTATATATATGTGGTTGATGATGATCAAAGCCGACTCTAGGGGGTAAAGCAAGTGAAGCAATTGCTTTTGACCCCCAAATTGAGGAAGGCCCCATATTTATTGCATATTTACTATATGTAGGCTTTTATTCACTATACATAGGCTTATTTTCTATTTTATTTTCTTAAAATGTGTAATATACAAAAGCCGACTTATTATTGTTTTGGTGGTTGTAAGTATCAAAAATTTTGACGAATTTATGATGTTTGCTATAAGTACTTTTTGTATTTACAAGAAAATTAGAGAATTTAGGATGTTTGATATTAATAGCTTGGGTTTTTACAACGAAATTAATTTCAATGCACCTAGTCTAGGATATATAATGCGAGAGATAAATATATTTATATAAAGTAGCCTTTATCAACTTATCTTAATCTCATCCAATTTTTCCTATCAAATCTATGTCATCTGAAATCTTCAATCTTGGGCCAGTACTACTTCACTCGAGTTGGTTGACAAGGACTTGTGTTAGTATTATTTGGGCTGCTTGCAGTGTTAGAGAAGGAAACATACTTATATGATGTAACATGTCCACCCGCGCTACAATATCATCATTATGTTAATTCAATCTTGCTTCTATTGCTCTTACTTCAATCAAATAACAAGATATTATTTTGTTTATCATTTGCTTTTTTAAGTTTTTTGCATTTTATCATATAATCATTTATTGTTTATTTTATATTCTGTGTTTTTCTCTTTTTGTTTGAAAGTTTCAATGCTTAGTAGAAAATAGAAAAAGTTTCGAACTTCGTGAGAAGTATATGTCCTAAGCTAAACTAAGACGTAGTTAGTAAAGACAATCCACGTGTGACAGATGTTTCTACTTGTTACTACATATTTTAGTAACTACATATTTTAAATATAGTATACAAATTAATAATTAATGCATTAATTTTTTTTAGAGATATAGTACTATATATTAGGCAATGTTCCCTATTTTTTTGGTGGGCCATAATTTTTTTTAAGAAATTTAATTTGTTAAAGATTTTGATATATGTATTAATAATTTTATCAATAGTTAATAAAACTCAATTTAGGGAACGTGCCGTAAATTATCTTTATAAATTATACTATTATATTATGGTAGTACAACAAATAGACTGCTGAAGTTTCGTTGCAGTGTAGGTTGTATTATCACGAATATATCTTATACTTGGATTATGAAATAAAAATTTTAGCCGATTATAAAAACAAATAGACTGTTGGAGCTCATTAAGAAGTGAAATTTTAGAGATAGGCTTAATGAGGAATTGGGAACAAGCCCATCTCTAAATGAGCTACAAATGTATGAGTTCAGAGACTGACATGAGCATCTCTAAATGACCTCTAAACGGTCTATAATTCTTATCTAAGAACGAATAAACGCGCTCTCTTTGAGCCACATTTTTTTTTTCTTTTGGCGAAAATGAACCCTTATAATCCCATTAGTAGGTAAATAATCAAATTTCACAGTTTCAGCCTTTCTTCTGGGATTAGAGCATGTTACAGAATCATAAAACAACCCAAAATGATTAGTTACTAATTAGTTGTAATGATCACTACTACTTTCTGACAGCAGAATGCAACGTCAACTCCACCAAACGCTCACTGCGTTGCTTATGTGTCAGCTGCCATGCCTGCATATTCATACGATTTGCTCATTTCAACTACTCAGTTTCTTTTGTTCCAGAACTAGAAGAACGAGATTTACCTTGCGGAAAGGAAGTGTAGCAGCTTTCCAACAATGGGACTTCAGAAACTGCCTTCTCCTGTTAACAGCACAGACAAGACCCATCATACTGCGCACTTAAGTACATAAACCGGGAAGGCAATATGGTAGTTTATAAAGAAAAGACATACCGCGATTGCTTTCCATCGCTGTAGCCGCTGTTAATCACATCATTTGGTGTATTAGCTACAGGCTGATTCTCTCGTGCCAAGCACTTGGGTAATGATCTACTAAGCGTAGTGTCTCCAACACTTAATGCATTGCCATCATTGTTTCTGATGGTCTTGAAAATGTCTTTCCCATTGCAGCATGTGAGTGAGTTACGAGACTCACACTCTGAGGAACATGTCTCAACATACTTATCTCGAGTTATGACTGTTTTAGGAGTCACATCAGAATCTTCGGATGTATTGGTTTCGTATTCTGCAGGAAAATCAGACCTCAGGTGCACTCTGCGCGAGCAATTGAACAGGCTGAAAGATGGCCTCTTAGACTTTGTTGCAGGTCTATTTGAAACATTACATGCAGGAGTTATCCTCAGTTCGACATTATGCCCCAATATTTGCTGAAGCGCGTTAGCAATCACTTTCCATGACTTCTCTGCTTTAGATACAGAATCAGGAGAATCAAACTCTAGTTTTGCCACTGCAGTACCTACATGGATTTAGAAAAGAAACATCATATGATTTGTGTCAAGTACAGTTATTTCAATAATTTATTTATTTTCCTCTCCATTCTTTTAGTTCTTGATAACGCCCGAACTTTTAGATTAAAAGCAATCTAATCCATATCTCAAGTATACCAATTAAGATAAATTTTCGATTGAGAACTCTAAATAGCAATCCAACTGATAGGATAATGATTCGAGTTATTGTATCAAATCATCTGCTGGTGGAAACTAAGCTTAGGATTGAACAAAGTGGAATGTGTAACTTGAATAATATATGTTACCTTGACTGAGATTAACAGATACCAACTTTCCCCGTTTTTCAAGGAATTTCTTGAGGGAGTT
Source organism: Plantago ovata (assembly GCA_028274465.1). Lineage (NCBI taxonomy): Eukaryota > Viridiplantae > Streptophyta > Magnoliopsida > Lamiales > Plantaginaceae > Plantago > Plantago ovata. The sequence goes on along the minus strand of CM051456.1, from coordinate 109,017,025 downwards.
TGATGTACATACTCCAGTAGCTCTTATCCAAACCAAATCCATTTGTTCCACATCATCACACATTTCATTTTTTGCACATGCAGCATTCTCACATTCACATAAAGCAGGATGCTTTAAACTTTCACCAGTCGATGATGTGCTTAGATTGGGAAATTCACCATCTGAACAGTAAGAAATTAGCCAAAACATATAGTCACCATTCAACAACCTTTTAGTGGAAGTTCAAATGTAGATTTAGTAAAATAGCGGAAGACATTCAAGCTGACCTCGGGGGTCTACTGTCTGCATGCTCAGCCTTGCACTGGTCCCATCATGTAAAGACCCGGTGGAGCTTAGTTGGAGAAGAGCAACAATGAGCCACGTGCACTGATTCTTTGACGTCCTCAATTGTTTCTCAGCTTGAGAAAGTACCTTTAGTGCATGACTCAGTTGCAGCATGTCTGCTTCAGCTGCGGCCAAAAGAAGTTTTGTTAGCCTTCAGCAAATTTTTTATATAACCCCCGTTCTTATAGCAACAAAGCAGAATTCTTTCGGAACCTAATTTCCATGAGAAAGAACAAGGTTCACAATGTGAAGTAAATGCAGACTACTAAATCTGGCGTGCAACACCAATGTCAGATTGAATCATGACTGATCCTTAACATTAGAGTATATGAATATGCCAATATAACAGAGTAGATAAAGTCTGGCACAACAGTACGTATATAAATAAAGACGATCACATTTAGATTTCAATCAAGTTTATGAAACGTACAATTATCCGTTCCAAAGAGCTTCCTTCTAAAGTCAGAGATGCTGTCTGGACATTTCCCAGCAAGAATGTCCATTATGAGATTTGCCAACTGTGATACAAGCTGCAAAGGATCTATACGCGATCCCATTAGCTCTCTAGCCTTTTGAACTGTACTTGAAGCATCAGATGAGAAAGCTAGAAGCAGTAAATCAAGCAATTCATCATCAGAAACAACACCATTCTGCACAAGTAAACATTAAGTTGAACTTAGACTCCATTTAGAAAAAAACGAAAAGCAAAAGAATAAAAAAATTGGACTTACAATTTCGTTGACCAACGAAAGAGTAATCTTCTTTTCAAGCAAACTCAGTTGATCGAGCATCATCTCTGCGTCCCGAATAGAACCCTTCGATTTAGCTGCAATTACATTTAAAGCGTCCTGGTCATAGTCAAGATGTTCTTCAACGCATATTTTCCTTAACCTATTTGCGACGTCAACATCTTTGACCTTTTGAAGATGGTATCTTTGGGACTTTGATACAGCAACATGAGGAAGCTTATCAAGGTCAGGAGTAATCATTATAAACACAACATGTCCCGGAAGCCTCTCAAAGCTGTTTAACATAACTGTCCATGTCTCCCCGCGTAACAATTGGCACTCGTCAATTATATAAACCTTGAATCGCGAGAAAACCGGAGGGATCACTGTGCTCTTGATCAACGACCTACATTTATCCATTTTGTTAATTCTCACCGGATCCACTTCTCTAATGTCCCTGCTGCTTCCAGTGAAAAAGGACACGCATTCTTTGCACAAGCCACACGGTTTGTCATTATCTGGCGAAAGGCAATTCAGTGCAGCAGCAAATATTCTGGCAGCAGATGTTTTTCCAGTTCCACGAGGGCCATATAAGAGATAGAATGAAGCTATTCTCCCATTAGAGACGGCACTCAATAGAGACCTTGCTACTGTACTCTGACCAACCAACTCACTAAATGATTTAGGCATAAACTTTTGGCAGAGGCTTCTAGGAGTCTCTGCGTATGGACTTACTCCCCTGTCATGCTTCCAATCTGTGTGCTCTCTGCTGGTTAACAACAAAGGCCGCTCTTCAAGGTCTGGAAGAAGATTTGTTTCTCGAAACTTCGATGATCTTGACCAGCAGCTCCTCATTCCACATCCTTCATCTCCATCTCCATACAGGGACAAGCCACAGTTTGAGTTCCCTTTAGGCATCTCGTTTACAGAAAAGCACGGACTACCCGACCGACTCAAAACATCACCCTCTGTCAACCTGCACAGCATGTCATGCTTTCTGCGCCAGCTTCTCCTTTTTGATCCACGCTTTCTCATTTCTGCTTGGGTTGGTGGTATCTCATCTTGTTCATTACAAGAACCCTCGCCCTCTACGCAGTCATTATATACCATCTCCTTGTTAAATGCCCGTACATCCAAGCCATCCACATACGACATTCTCGGGGGCGTTAAACCTTCGTTTTCAACCAAATAGCCTGATGTTTTCGGAGACGCCAGCTTCGATTTAGGACTAGCAAGTTGATCATCTTCCTCATTAAATAAACCTGAACTCCTCATCATCTCCCCAATGTTATCTTTAGAGTAGCCATCTTCGAAACCCAACGTGATACCATTATTTGAATTCGTTTCCCAATTCAAATTGTCAACCAAAGAAGAGAATTTGCTCATGGAGTTTGTAGATGGGTCTCGGAGAGACTTCACTCTTCTAAGTGCTATGAGTGCTCTTGTTATAGGAACATCTACAGAATGCCTCCTCCCCTCCATTGTTTCAAAAACCAATCAATTATAACCCACCAACTAGTATAATATTATCAGCCTGCAAATAGCCATCATAAAGAGGCACTGAAAATTCCATTCTCCAACTTCAATACCAGAAAAAAGACCCCCAAAATGGCCTATTGCCCCAATTGTTTGAAATTCTGCAACTAACTAACCCTACAATGTTTCACTAGTCTACTGTACATTAGACCCCTAATTAATCATGTGTCATGAAGAATTCAAAAAAGAGAAGAATGTGGTCCAGCAATTGAATTAAAAACCTTCAACAGCCCAACAATAACAACACAATGTACTAGCCTATTCGTATAAAGTAGTTGAAGAAACGTACTAAAAATTAAGAAAGTTGAAAAAAAAGGGAACATACTTGAAGTGGAGAAGAAGCACAATGTAGCAGCATCTTTAATTTCTGAGGGAATAATAATGCAGCAAAAGTTGCACCACCTTCATCATATCACCTGGAACCACAACACAGAGAGTCAGAGACATAAAAGTGAAACAAGAAAGCAATTTGGCAGTAGTAGTACATTGACAGAACCAAGGTGAGTGAGTGATGAAAGACGACAACTTTGAAAGGAAGGAAAAAAACACGAGAAACCTGTGGATTAACGAACGAGGCGTTGCTGGTAAGTTGTCATCTTGTCACCACCATTGAAGTTCTCAAGAAGAGGAGAAGAAATTTCAAATCTTTACCGGATTTTGGGGAAAGGCCCAGAAACAAAAACAAGGAAAGAAAAGATTTGATTTTTTCTACTGGGGGAAAGGGTAAAAACTACTACTGTTACCTACATTATTGTTTGTTGAACGTATAAGAAGCAGAATATAGAAAACAAACCTGTGAGTGGCCTCAGAAACAGAGGTCAGGGGCCTCAGGGGTCATGTTTTAGGTGATGGTAAGTTGTAAAAAGCAGTGAATGTCATTAATGAGGAAGGGTGATTTACACGCCATCATATTTATTATTTGGCCTGGCCTTTTTCCACTTTTGTCATCAAATTCTGGATTTTTTGCCTTATATTGGAAATTACTAATTAATTATATTTTCTGCTCATTTGGGTAATCTGAATCTGAGGATAGTTGGATTCGAAATTAATACAATGTACTACTACTGTATGTAAGTACTACAGTACTACTGCTGGGTTGTATTTTTTCCGTGAAGTTATATTTTTGGTCAGGACTTAAGATTGTGAGTATCGGCAGTAGTGTTTGTTGTGACTTGTGAGTGATTTATAATTTAAAAAACAAAAACCTGAAGCTATGAGAAGAGAACGAGATTGTGTCATTTTCCAGTGGGTTTTTTCTGAATTGAGCCTTGAAACCTTTAAATGGGATTCAAGGGGTAAACTTGGAATTTCGGGTGAAAATCTTTGAGTAGTCTCTAGTCACGTTCTGTATGATGGACCATACTCTCATCTGTTCCGGATCCGTACTCACACCCTGCTTTGACCAAAATTTTAAGGCCTGCTTGATATAATTTTTTTTACACCCTGATTACTAGTTTAGTTACATAACAAGTCACAGACTTATTAACTAGGTAGCACGGGTTACACTTATATTCGGTTGAGTTTTTTGATATTATAAGATATTCGAGTTAAGGGTTATATATGGTAATTCTAATTAAAAATATAGACCCAAAATATTAACATGAAAAATTGTGTAACAGTACGCGTATTAGTGATGTCTTTAAATTTGTTATCCTATCAAATTTATATAATAATAACTACGTGTTCCATTTTTTTATGCTCGACGGATTAATGAAGTAGCTCAATGGTAGTAGCTAAGGGGAAAAAAAGGTACTCCAAAATGTTATTGTCCAATTTTTGTGCTCCATAATATGTCAATAACACCATGTCCAATATAGGTAATCCGGTCATTTTTTCAATGAGCCGGTAAACTTAATTTTCATAAAAATAAATACAGTACAATGAAATTCGGGACACATGTCGCATTTTTATTGGTTCTGACTTACTTTTTTTAATACAAAAACTTAGAATTTTGTTTTAAATTGTAAAACAAATATAAATAATATTAATTCATTTTAAAATTATTAATAAATTTTTAAAACATTTGAGAATTAAAACAATATTAAAATAGGAAAATATTGAATTTTAATATAAAATTTTGGAAAAAAATAATATGTAAAAAATTGGAAAATAATAATTTTCTTAAAATATATAAATAATTGGAAAAATATTCAAACTTTAGAAAAATTACCATGGGACATTTTTTTAACATATATAACTTCCTCTTAAACAATTTATGATTAATTTACATTTTAAGTGAGAATAAATAAAAACACGACAGGTGTTCCAAATCTAATTTACATTTTTTTTAGGGTAAATTACATCCACCCACCCTGTTGGAGACCGTAATTACGGATCCTCCCTCGCTAGTCTAACAATTACATCTAGCCCCAGAGACCGGAAAAAAGTTGACTTCGCCATTATTCACTTTTCCCTTTTCTCCGGCCAAACATGCCCTTAGTTATTTTCCTTTTCTTCTTCTTTTTTTTTTAATCTTTTCTCTTCTTTTATTTTTTTATCTTTTCTTTTTTAATCCATCTTCTTCTTCCCTACTCTTGGATGACCCTTTTCTAATTCCGGTACCGGAAATATGCCGGTACCGGTCAGCTCTGTTACCGGAAATATTGTCGGTATCAAATCCCATTCTACCTAGTTGTAGACTGTTTTCTTACCTTTTGTAGCTGAACCTGGCAGAGATCTTCTTTCATCTATAGCCAATATGATAAATATAAACTTGCTTAACTCTTCCTTTAAAATTTAAACGGTCTCTGTAACTATTTATTTATTATTAGGTACAAGCATAATCCTACATGTTTAATGTATGCAACACCAATTCTATAAGTTAAGACTTAAGACCGTGATAAATACATAAAAATAGACCAGCGTAACTAAAATTATATACAAACTATAACATCAATAAGAGTTATTATATAGTAAGGCTGTCATTTCCTATTAACATGGAAAGGCCTGGTTTTTATATCAAAAACCAGAAACCAAAACCGCTAGGCGGTTTTCGCGGTTTTGAGCAGAAATTAAACCGGCCGGTTTAGTATAAATAGGTCAAAAAACACACAAAATCACAGAAACCCTAAAACACATAGTTGAACGTGCACTGCGTGTTTTTCGCTTTTCTCTCTGCAAATCGATCAAATCTCACCGGAATTTCACCGGAAATTCACCGATCAAAGCTCATCTTCACAACTTATCATCCGACAACACTTCCATGGATGTTAATCAGGTGAATCAAGCAATAATCATCTGATTTCTATACGTTTTGCAATTGTATTTTGCTGTTTTCCTAATTCATCTCTATTTTTTATGATTCAATGTTGTTTTCCTGATTATTCAACGGAATTGTGGTCGAAATTGATGTTCAGAACGTTCAGATTCATCCGAAAACGCTTCCATGGATGTTAATCAGGTGAATCAAGCAACAATCATCTGATTTCTATACGTTTTGCGATTGTATTTTGCTGTTTTCCTCATTCATCTCTACTTTTTCTGATTCAATGTTGTTTTCCTGATTATTCAATCGAATTGCGGTCGGAATTGATGTTCAAAACGTTCAGATTCAACTGGTAAAATACTTGAAGCACCAAACCAAAACTTGTGAAGAAGGAAGATTCTCAGATCTGGAAATTATTGAATAAATTGAATCAGAACAGCAAAATCCGTAAGTTATTATATACTTTTAAGCCTTTCTGTTATGGTTTGATCTGTATGTAGTATGTTTGTGCATATTTTTATTTGATAACGGCAGGTTATGGTTTTAAAATGTCGTTTTTTATGGTTTTAATCGGCGTTGTTATAATACTTTTGAGCCTCGTTGTTGCTTGTTTTTAGTTTGTCTACTATGTTTCTGCATTTATTCATTGAATCATGACGTATTATTGTTTTTAATATGCATAGTATAGTTTTAAGAGTTGTTTTATGGTTAATTGCAGTTTCTACGGTAGTCTGATTGTTACCGTTCTAACCATAGTACATGTTACGCGTTTAAGGTCTCCAAGTTATGGTTTTATGTTATGTTGTTATGCTTTTACACAACACATTTATATGTTCATTATAAGTTATGGTTCTAGCAACGTTGTTATCGTATCTTACATTATTCGGAATGTTATGAATATATATTTAAGGTTCATGTTATGCTTTTCAATATGTTGTGTTATGGTTTTAAGCAATGTTGTTATAGTATTCTACTTATTCAACATGCTTTTGTCTAAGATTTTGTGTTATGGTTTTAAGATAGCTTTATAAGACCATTCGTTATGCGTTTGAAAACTATTATTTTATATTTCTCCATATTAGAGTTTGAAGGACGCCTATTATGGTTTAAAGTATGATGGTTGTGGTTTTATGGTTTTAGAAACTGATCTTACAGTATGTTTACAATTGGCAACTAGTTTAGAATTGGTTTAAGATTCTTACAGTTATACTTAAAAAAGAACTTGTTTTAACGCCTCCTATTTCACTAGATGAATAAAATGCATGTAATTTCAACATCCTCATGATGTTGTGGTTTTAAAAGTAGATATTAATTATGATTTAAAATAATGTCAGTTGATTTTTTTATGGCTGACACTTGTTAAGCTTGTGAGTCATGTGGTTATGATTTTAAGTGCACCCGTTTATGGCTTGAAGGCATTTTGTTGTAGTTTGAGGTTTTGATTCTATGAATTTTAGTAATATCAGTTAATATTTTCATGTTGTCAACTGGTATATTCTTTAGGTATGTTGTTATGATTTTACTAGATCATGGTATGTTTTACATGACCGTATTATGGTTTTAAGCATGTAAATGAACAAAAAATTTAAAGGAATGCATTTTTTTCAGAAACAAAAGGATGAAGATTCAAAAATTTATCACCTCTACCGTATGATGAAGATGCTAGGCTGACTACTATTTTATGAAGAGATGGAATGATGAAGGAGGACTACAAGTTGTTTGGAGAAGTTGTGATATTTTTGACACCGCGTACAACCTCATATGGTTGCATCAGAAACACCAATTTTGTTGATTCAAAGATCAAGAACAAGCTTACTTGCAAGAAGCCAGTTGCTTCAAAGATCAACAACAAATTTACTCGCAAGAATTCAGTTGCTTCAAAGATCAAGTTTACTCGCAAGAACCCAATTCAAAGACTCATATCCATTTTGCATCAGAAACACCACATGAACGCTTGTTGTAATTTTGTTGCTTTCATAATACTAGTTTTAAAAACTTTAATTGACTGAATGTTTCAGTCCTGATATGACTACATTATTCAATTTTATATTAGTTGGCATGGTATCATATATCTCATATAGCAATTGGTGTGGTTATAAGTACCATTGTTCTGGTTTTATGTATCCAGGTTGTTGTTTCAAGTACCCACCGTTTTGCCGTTCTAAGAACTCAAATTAAGATTGTAATGGAGAACGATTGTTGTAATTTTGTTGCTTTGATAATACTAGTTTTAGGGACTTCAATTGACTAAATGGTTCAATCTTTACATGAATGAAGTATTCAATTTTACACTAGTTTATTGCATGGTTTCATGACTTTACATTGCGCCTTAAAAAAGGTATAACAAAAGCTCTTAGAAGTATAACATAAAATATTAAAACCATATCATCGTTAACTATTATGAAAATCCCTTAAAACCATAACATGACTTATTAAAAGTATTAACATATAACCAGTTGGCGTAGTTATCAGTACTCTTATTGTGGTTTAAGTACATACATTTTTTTAAGTACCCACTATCCAAATCATACACTACATTTTTTTAAGTACTATTATCGTCCAAAAACACATCACAAAAGCCCTACTTCTTCAGAATTTTGTTGTTTATTATCTTAACTCGCACTTTTTTAATCACTCGGTCAATTGTGCTTGGTTCTTTAGAATCTTTACCAACTTCAACAGCAACAACTATACCAACAGTCGCAACACCTTGTCTCTTAAAATCATAATAAGACGTGTTAAAACTATAATGTATACATTTAAAACCATATCATAGATTAAAAACAATAACCAAAACATATAAGAGTTGCACATTAAATCACTGCTTAAAACCATACACAAACTTATCGTTCAAAAGACAAAAACTAATTGTTCAAATCAGAAATTACTTCAAATAAAATCCAAATAATCACTTTTGTCCAGGAAATTATTACAAATCCTACTTCTTCAAAATATTGTTGACTTTACGTAACTCGCAAATTATGTAGCTTTCGTTTAATTGTCCCCATCTCTTCATAATCTAAAACACCAGCAGCTACACAACCAACAATTATACGAACAGCAAGGGCATCTTGCCTCTTCTTTGATCTTCTCTCCCCCTACAGTATCAGAAACATCAACAACTACAAAAAAGAAAAACGCAAAACATCAGCACCACATTTAAAAGCACAAATCACACCTTAAAACAATAACATAATCCCTTAATTATATATCATGATCCCCAAACTATAACAGTACATCGTAATCCTTTCAGCAAGAAAACTAAAGTAGCATAACATTACACCCCCCCAACCCCCTAAAAACCATAACGCGTAAGACCTTAAATAGCATAGGAGGATATCTTCAAACTTCAACAACACAAACATCAACATCTAAAAACGTACTATCACATATAATCACTTAAAAGAATAACAGGATCCCTTAAAACCATAACAATGCACCTTCACTTTTTCAACTACAAACTAAGGTAGGATAATGACACACCCCCTAAAAATCATAATATAAACACTTACAAATCATAAGACGACTTATAAAAACAACAACAACATAGTTACGGAAGCATAAACATCACACAACCCTTAAATCTTAACAATAGGTGTTAAACTATAACATAATCCCTTAAAACGCATAACACAATTTGATATATAGGAGCGTGAATAATAATTTTCATAATCCCAATGACACTTAAAAACACACCAAAATTCATTATAAGCATACCAGCAACACTTAGTACTAAAAGAAAAAAAATTCAACAACAGAAATTAAGTATATTATTAAGCATACTAGATACACTTAAAATAAAACCAAAATTCATCGGAAACAACATCAAAATACCTTATAAGCATACCACAGACACTTAAAACCGTAACATAAAAACACCTGAACCATAACATCACACAAACAGAGCACATAATAGAATGAATACATCCACAAACACTTCAAAGCACAACAAAAAACAGATTCACAATATCAAAATCAACAACTAAACTAACATACCGTTATAGGAAGAATCAACTCTCCGTCGTGAAAACTACTTCAACGGATTAGCAGCGTCTGGAACACCGAAAACACCCTTCCTCTTCGTCATGCTTCAAATCAGAACCCCTAGATCTGTGAAATCAGATCTGAGAAGAAACCAAATTTGAAACCCTAGATCTCACAAAACACATTGAGAACACTGAATCCAACATGAAGGTAGCAGAAAACGAAGAAAAAGGAAGAACAGTCGGCTTGTTTCTTCCATTGATCAGAAAAGTTTGAGATTCAGCAGGAGAAGAAGATGGAAATTTGCAGAGAGAAAAAAAAGGAATTTCACACAGTAAAACGCTGAACTGTGTGTTTTGTGTGTGGAGAGGTTATATTTATTTTATCAAGAAAACCGGGTTTGCGTAAAAGCTCAACCGGTCGGCCGGTTTAATCTCAAAACCAGCGAGTTTGGGCAAAACCAACGAGTTTTATCCTAAAACCAGGCCTTTCCATGTTGGTAGGAAAAGTCGGCCTCTCCATAGACTTTAGCCATCAATAAATAGAATAAAATAAACAAATATCTCCAAATGAATTAAATTGAAAACCGAGCACATTAAAAAAAGCATTATGCTGAACAATAAACTTACATATCCATTACTATGATAGGTAGAAGATGAGAGATCCCGAGAAGAGTAGGGTAAGTTATTGTTCATTTTTTTTAAATGTTTTTTTTAAAAATGTTTTGGGGTTGTTTTGAAAGAAAACTTTAATTTGGGGTTCTTTTATAATAATTATTAGTTCATTTTAAAGTTTATATAATTTTTGTGGTTAATTTGAAATAAATTCAAGTTAATTTTGTAAAGCAAAATAGTTTAGAGGTAAATGTGTAAATAATGAAAATTTAAGGTGTTTGTCTCATGCCAAATTTGAAATTCCAGCAGGGGTAAATTTGTAACTTCCAGCCCTTAATTCGAAAAAAGTCAAATTCGTGAGACTATCTGTTTTTGTCTAACACTGGGCTACATATAATTGTTTAACTAAGAGGGCAAGATCTGTTATTAACCAAACTAAAAGGGGGATATATGCAAATTAAACTTTTTTTTTAGGTCCAAACAAAGTTTTTCAATTCGACTCACGTTCACCAGAGAATGGATTGAATCAGACTACCTAAAATCGGCATGGTACCATGAGTGAAAACAAAAATAAAAAACAATTACCCTAGTGTGATGATCAGTAATGACTAATGAGAGAATAATTAAATTAAAGTCTGTGAAAGCCCACAAGTGATGGAAGCCTACTACCCCTACCCGGCCAGACTTAGTTGAGATTTTGGGCCGAATTTGTACTGAATGGCTGCAGGCCTATGGGTGGAAAGCCTGACACAGACTTCTTTCTTGTCTCTCTAGTCTATACACACGGTTTATGAGATGCTAGACTAGTCTATTACACATTTACACCACCAAGACACATACATGTGGATTCTATATGTATGAGTTCCACTATCATGTGTTTTGATGGTGTAATAGAATAACTCTAGCATGGAATAAAGGTCTACACACAAGACACAAACTTCTTTTGTGTTAATGTGATGCAGGGTTCTTTTTAAATTAGTAATTTGAATTCAAACTAGCTACTTGTGATTATGATTTGCGAGATCACCATCATGTTGGAGTCCCACCGTTATTTTAGAATAATTTAAATTTTTTTTATCAACAATTTCAACTTTAATTTTCAATTAATTTTAACTTATAATGATAAAATATTTAAAAAATTATATTATGAAAATATAGAAACTAAATTTTCATAATGTAATTTTGTTACATACTTTATCATTGTAGTTTAAGAGTAATCGGGAGGCAAAGTTGAAAATTGTTGGCCGAAAAAAGTCAAACTAGGAAACTTCCGAGATTAATCTTGATCACCTTTGATGATGGAAGATCTAAGAAGCACCGACATGGATATTGACGCGAATACGATACGGACACTAATACGCCGATATGTCAAAATCCAAAAAAGTAGGATACGAATAAGTGACCGATACGTTTAATTTTTTAATATATTTAGTATGTAAATTATTTTAAATTTTAAAAATTCTAGCTAGTCATTCTAATGAATACTAAAAAATCAAATAAAAAAGTAAATAACTAACTATTATTCTTTAGTTATCCATAAAAAATCATGCCAAATGCTTAAGAACATGCTAAAAGAGAGGGATACGTACGTATATAAGATGAATCGGGTACGTATCGAATATGTATCCGAATGGATACTTGGCCATTTTAGAGTATCAGTAATTTGCTAGTGGAGGATATTGCCAAATGATGTTAAAAAAATTAAAAAATATATATAGTATAAGGAAAAGCTTCGCACCCTATACAAAACACTAAATCTAGCTAACATATGACAAGCAAACATCCAAATTGACAAATGCAGTACTTAAATTAGGCAGGGAACCATGGAAATGAGTTGTTCTTATTGGTTCAAAGACTATATGTACGTAAATTGACAAGGGAGATAATGTACATAATTTAAGCGTATACATAAGATAATTATGAGACAAACAAAATAATTGATGTGAAATTATGATATCTCTCCATGTGCAAATGGGCTCAAGAAAATGACTAGCTAGCAAGCAAGAAAGGTTAATTAGTCTGTGTGATCGATCGATCGATCATGGCGTGACTAGTGGATATACACAGTAAATAATTGAAGTACAACACTCACTAATTAGTGGTTGGTAAGTTACAATCATGCATGATACTGTCACAATCTGTAATTAGCTTAGCTAGGTCCAATTAAGGCAAGAAGATTAAAGTCACTCTCACTGTGCTAATTAATTAATTAACAGAAGAAGAAGAACACCGTTCAACACGTACAACATGGCTGGTCGATCGTGGGCTTGTAATTTGTAAGGCTATGCTAACTTGGACCTTTAACCGAACATAACAACAACAATAGACTAGCACGTTCAGTGTTACCCCAAATTGCGATATGTTAGATTATGACATCATTAATTCCCGATATTTAAAACACAAGAGAGTTCGGCTATGTTATCTTTGTCTGAACTGAACTAAACTAAACTGAACTTAATGTATCTGAACTGAACTGAACTTAATGTATCTGAACTAATATGTACTGAACTTAATGTATCTGACCTTATTCGTAATATAAAAAACTATTAGGTGATTCTGAACTGATATGAACTGAACTGAACTGAACTTATTGCATCTTAACTGAATTGAACTTAATGCATCTGAACTGTACTCAAAATAATCAATTTTCAGACGAAGAGAACAGAGCTTTAACCTCCCTCCATCACCATGGATGATGGCTCTGGCTCATCCTCAATTGGTTTAAATTAAAAGGCCAAATATTACCCTCTTATCATATTTATCATATGTTTAATTCCAGTCTATTATTCTCTCTCTCTAAAAAAATAAATAAATAAATAATAATAATAATAATTCCAATCTATTATGTGAAATCTATTGTATATGTGAAATCTTCTGACCGTAGAAAAACCCTTATTAGTATGTAGTCAAATGGTAGCAGCTAGGAATCACATATACTTCAAAATGACAACGTACTAACATGGATATGTATCGAAAATGTTTCATAAAGGATACTCAAAGGATACGTGTCCCTCTTTTTTTAAAAATAATAATAAATTAGATCTATAATAATATGTATTTATGATAAGGATGCAATTGAGATAGAAAATTTATATATTTTTGTATTTGTTGGACATTTATATGAAAGTTTTTTTATTTAGTTATTTAGTGTTCACTACATTTAGAAACTTTAACTTAAATATTAAATATATTAAAAACATATATAAAATTAAATGCACCTCACATGTATTCGTATCATTTTATTCTCGCATACTGGCATTTTCACATATCTGTCTAATTCGTACCTGTATTCGTCTCCGTACTTCTTAGGTAGGAGTTGTGCAATTTTGACTTATATGGAGTACACGATTTAAATTTTAACATGAATTTTTGTTAAGTGTTTTCAGTACTATATATAAGGTTGATTTTGAAGTCTCACAATGATGCATTATCGGCTAGAAGTGGAAGCAGTAAATTCGAAGATGGACCAACTTTAGCATATTTAGGCTCATTTATTTTATTTCATTCACTTAGCTTGTCAGCCCATTAATTAGGGCTTCTCTAGGGTTCTTCATTTAAATACTTGCTGTTGTTTATATATCATTGTTGATTCAGATTGATTATTGAATAAATAATCAAGGTTCTCATCAAATTTGTCAATTCTTCAATATATTTGCAAAATCAATGAAATTTTGAGTATCATTTTTCTTTGGTTGTCCACACACGTTGCATCAGATAATATCAAGCGATAGTTTTTGAAGTATGATAATATCCAAAATATGAATGCACAAATTTCAAGTCCATAAATATGAACACTATTATATAATTATATTACTAATTATTACAAAATCAATACTAAAAGATATATAAACATATATATTATAGTACAAAATAAGGTGGGTGGCTTGGGAATGATTGACACTTGCAAGAAAAGTCGTTGGGAGGATTCATCGATCTCCTATCACCGTACATCATGGGTCCCACATGCACAGTGAGAGAGGGTCAAACTAGACCCATCCTCCAATCGAATAAAGCCATTAAAAATCTAATTATCTGTAATAGCTTTTTACTAGAAAATAATAGGGTGTTTGGCACTCATCTTGGGTCGCTCATTTAGCGATGAAAACGAGCATCCTATTTGGCTCTCATCTAATGAAATGAGCTCTACTATTCATCAACTTTCCTCCATTTTCATTTTCTATTTTCTTTCCACTTCCTCATTTTCTATCTCTATCCTATAACTCCAATAAAATCTCCACCATTCATTTTTTCCACTCATTCTTCATATCCATATCATATATACCCTCCATTCTCCTCAATTTCCGTACCTGGTACAAAACAAAAAACATTTCTTCTTACACATCACATATATATATCTATTTTTTCCCCCAAATTAACACCAAACATAATTTTTTCTCAATTCTAAAGTGAGATACTCCCTCCTGAATACAATATAAGATATTTTAGTTATTTTACCATTTGCAAAATATAAGATGTTTGAAGTTGGTGTCATATAATTGTGTGTTTTTTACAACTTTTTATGCAGTCAGCCCAAATTTTTATATTTTGTCTACAAAAGCTATGCAAGGTTCTCATGTTTTTTGCAACCTTTTCAACGACAAAATTGATGAAGATCACATTTTTATAATATGTGTGAAAATGCTAAAATATTTTATTATATTGTATTCAGGAGGGAGTAACTATTTTTCATTTTACCACTTTTTCTTAATTGAGCATCCAAATTGAGTGCCTAACACCCTCTACCGAGTAATCTTCATCCACATACGATAGGACTAGTTTTACTTTTTGATACCACATTTAAACTGTAGCATACTCCATCTCCATTATTTAAGTTTATTTTGTCCATGTTGCTTAGGAAACCTAACTAATTATAGTTGAAAAGCTTAAAAAGAAAAGAAGAAAAAAAGAGAGAAGTAATTAAGAAATGAAGTAGTACTATACAACTCTTAAAAAACTGCCGCCATTGTCCTTTTGAAGGTACGGCTTAGGGAGTGACTAATGACCCATAAAAACAAGAAAGATAAAGTTAGATTTACTATGCTGATGATGTTCTTTTTGATAAATATACTCAGCTAGTGGCTTTTTATAACTATTCCTTGTCCCATAATCGCTTTTGGAGTACAAAGAGATGATTTTAAAGTCCAATTGTGAACCTTCCAACGTAGTATTTACGTACGAAACAGTTGGAAAGATACAAATCACGAACGAACAGAATAACACAATAAATAACATCAATACAAAATGAATGCATAGACTATAAATATGTACTATTGCTATTTAATGTGTGTTTATTAAGAAATCCAACTGATCAAGTGTCAATCGATTAATACAGTGTTTGTACTATATAACTTCTGTCGGTTGCCAATTCTTTTACATGTTAAATGATTTAAGAAACTATAATTTCAGAGCTCATATAAATAGAGGTCTAGCTAATAATTTTCCAGTCCTAAAGATCAAAGTCACCCTCCTAAGCACTGGCGGATGCAGTGGGGTCCAGTGGGGTCACTGGACCCCCCCGAAATTGTCATTCTCCATTTAAAAAAAAAAAACAGCTTATTTTTACATTTTGACCCCCTTAAAATTTACAATTGTACACTATTGACCCCTCTAAATATTGAAAAATTTATCCTTTTATTAATTTTTATTTTATTTTATATTAAAAATTACTATACAATGGTAAATTAATTATACTACGACCCCGGTGGAAATCACTCCTGGATTCGCCACTGCTCCGAAGCCTATCCAACCAGAGTTCTAGTACCTCCTCCATTTCTTTAGTTACTTTCTAAAGGGACTGTTCATCGCGAACTTTGACCGCGTATAACTTTTAAATTAAACTGTATCAATATAAATTAAAAGTTGATTATTAAAATATACTTCATTTAATTTCATAATATAATTTTATTATATTTTTCTCTAATGTAATTTAGGAGTTATACGTGGTCAAAGGTCGCGGTGAACAGTTCCCTTAGGAAGTAACTAAAGAAATGGAGGAAGTATTTTTTTTTTTTTTTTTTTTAACAAAAAAACCATAGCAATACTCCTCGCAGATTCTAGAACATACAAGTCACTACGACCCTAAGAAAAACAACGGAAATGGAAAACGCATAAATAAAATGTAGCAGGAGACAGGTAACACGATAATAAATGAAACTCGTGGAGGTATAGCCGTATAGGTACTCACTATGAGATCAAAGCAACAATCGTCATCAAATTCAAGATCAAACGTAAGCCTTTGATTGACGCCATCCAAACCAAATCAAGCCTTGTGGGGATCCTGAGCTTTACTCAAGATTGCGGTTGATCCGCACGAATTGAGCAGCCTCCAGGCATGGCTGGTCCAGAAAGGAAGGATTGTTTGTCATTGACAACAGACGAATTAGGAACGTTCATGGTTGAACATGATCGAGAGAGAATTCAGAGAGAAACAAGAGACTTCGAGAAGTAATGTTTATTTATCAATATCAAAGTACATGGAAAAAGTAAAATACTGACATGTTTATATACTTATAATTCAGACACAAAATTCTAAGCGGAAAAGAAATCTGAAAGTAAAAAAGAAAATACTAGCCTTAATCTCTACGGATAAGGTTCATTGTTCTAATCCATATCTGATTAGTGTGAACATTAAATCTTAACCATAAACACTGACAATCCTAATAAAAGAAAATACCTAATTACTCCCCGCTACTAGATCTCCTTGGGCTACGAACTAGCCACGGTCCGCGCATGTAGAAAATAGATTTAACTAAAAGGAAGCAAACATCTTTGACTTTCAACAGAGAGGCGGCTTGCTGGAATTCCCACAAACCCTGCCAAGTTCAAGATTATGTTGTGAGGCTCTCTGTAAGGGCCGGAGGGGTACCAAATTTTGGTTTTCCTCTTTTCCTTTGGCCCGTGGCACAATAAACCTTCACTTAACCTTGTGAGTTTTGGTGCGGAAGCGCATTGATTTGTTATGTTAAACTGCAAACACTAATGTCACAAAGAAACACAACAAATACAATACTAAATGTAAACTGCATATGTTGATCAGTATGTTGAACAATATGTCGTGTCAACAAACTTCACAACAAATATGAAAAGTTTAGAATAAATATAGTAAAGTAAAATACTCAGACACACCTGGTTTACAAATCTTCAAGTATATTAATCAAATGATCAATATACTCGAAAACTTCTTCAGAGCAAAAAGACTGCTTTGACTGCTAGTCCATCAAGTGTAAACACCAAACACACCTAGGTAAATACCAGCGCCAGTGGCACAAACTCAACTAAGCCTGCAAGATAGGTTTTCTGACCTATTGAATTCACCTCATAAAGAGGAAGATTTCGTCGTCACAACAACTCAGTGGGAGTTGTTGTAATGAGTGTGGATTAGTCGCTTAGACAAACAACCACAAGTGTGAACATACACTTGTGTGGAAAATTAAACTCATTGCTCAAGTGTTTGAGTTCCATTGTTCCTACCTCCTGACTATTTAAGTCAAGACTGAAGTGATCGTGTTGATATCTTTGTCAAGTGTGTTGAGAGCAACAAAGACTTTGACAAAACAATCTGCAATGGACTTCACGAAGTTGTCGACAAGGCTGGACAAACTTGGTTTAAAGTCTTGAGGACCAAGCAGCAAACACTAGCTGAGGAGTAAATGTAGAACGTCCGACAAGAACCGATGAAATGGTCCAGACGGCTTCAATCGTAGATAACTTCTTGATGTCCAATAACCGTCCGATCGTCCTTAAACTGTGGAGATTCTGGTTTGACTAGATTACACTCCTTGACTGAGTTGTAACAAACTCCACCTTTTAAACGTTGCTTCTCGGAACAATATCTTATTTATAGCATGTGGCAAGACTTGGTCCGACTACTTACTTTGCGATCAAGAAAGTGTCTATGAGCCGTTAGATGAAGTCTAACATACTCCTCAACATTGATATGATGTCAGTTTTGGGAAGAGAGACAAAACATTACCTATATTGTGGAATATGTTGTCACGTATTTTATCACAACATTCATATGTTGTGCTAAAAGTGGCCTAACATAATTTCCAACATAGTTGTGAGAATTACTGGATCCTCGATTTCGAATGGAAAAATAATAATGAAAAGCTACGGAAAACGAAAAGAATACCTGGATTCTCCTACCCGATCACGGTTAGGCGAAGAAAGGCTACTAAAGAGTAGTCTTCCCTTCCGTTACTATCTCCCCAGTAACACGGTTCTATAAGACTATCTCCCCTGTCGCAAGGTTCTATCAAGACACAAAGCCGCAATCTAGAGATGAACTCACAAGTTTATTGACTGAATGAAAAATAATGAAGTCTTACATGTGTATTTATACTAGCAAAATTAACAGGTTTTAACCCACTAAGCTACGGGCTTAGCCCAACTAAGGGAATATTCTAGAGCATAAACTAAGTAAAACCCTAATACTACACGTATTGGCAAAAATTAGGTCACTTGGTCATACGTTGACCCAATCTACAATTTTGGAGAAAGTTCACCACAAGTCAAAATTGCCCTCATGATGATCTAATTTTGACCATCCGACCGCGAATTAGCACACGGATTAGTGCGACCCAATTAGCTAATTATATGGTGTTCGCCAACTAATATCGAAGGTTGCCGGTCCGTGGAAGTCGCCGGGTGCCTCTTCACGTAAGGATTAAAATGGTGCCAACCATTAATTCGCTCCCCTAAACTATTAGTTCGGTTGTTGCAATTTATGGACCAAAACCTTGACTCTCTCAATTCCCCGCAACGTGCTCCAACAGTTATGACTCCCTCAACCTCAACATTCAACTGAACATTATGAAACGGATAGAGAAAGGACGACATATTTAGCTAACGGTTGGCGGAGTGGAAGAAAGAGTCTGAGGGACCTAATTTAAGAAGGGCACCGGCGAAGAGAAAAGGGCATCCAATTGCAACTAATCCAGGCTCGTCACTTACAATTATTCTATGATAAAATCAACTTACAGAAATCCACCGTACTCCGGCCGTCTCCACTTGCATATTCAATCAGCTCCATAAGAATCCATAGTCCGGCACCCATAATCTTAGAGAAATCTATCTTGGCCACCGGAGCCCTAAGCCGTTTCAATATCCATCCGCCGGAGACATTGTTCACCGACATCGACCTAGCCAAGTCTCTATTTAATTACTTTTAATCGCACGTTTACTTTATTCTTTATTATCACAAATTCGCTAACTTGAGCGCCGCAGCCCATACGGTCGGCACCACACCGGTGTCCCAGTGGAATCTCACGCTTTCTTGATTGTCTATCTTGCAGGTCGCCACGTTTTAGTTTTTGCTAATCCTTTGTCTCGCAAGTAGTTGGTGCCCACGAATTATCAAATCTCAATTGTAGATTTTTGAGCCTCTACACTACGCAACCCTAGCCGCCGCCTACGGGCTTGGATCCACTCCTTCTTGGGCCAAACGTGAGTGTCCATCATCACCACCCCCTAAAAATTGACCTTGTCCTCAAGGTCATCTAAATTGGCTCTGGAAGATCCTCTCCTAGTGACACCAGCTCGGGACGCCTTCCTCTTGTGACTTTCATGCTTGATTTCCCAAAAAACCTTGGCTCTAATACCAAGCTGATGGACACTCGATTCGAATAGAATTACTGGAACAATAAACAAGGTAAAACAAAGGAATTACCTGGATTCTCCTAAGCGATCACGGCTAGGCGAAGAAAAGCTACTGAAAAGTAGTCTTCCCTCCTACTACTATCTCTCCGGTAACGCGGTGCTGTTGGACGCTCTCCCCTGTCGCTGGTACTATAAAGACACAAGGCCGCACTCTTGTTCAATCAAAACCCTAGATGAGTTTTGCTTGATTTCCTTCCATTGGCACGGTTCTCGTCGTTCGATCATATCGATGAGTTCGATACATATCCTTCTACAGTCCCTTGTAGCAGCCCGTAGATTCTCCAACTCCTCTTGAGTAGATTTCATCTTTCCTAACTTTGGAAAAACGAATTTGGATCTTCAATAACATCCTCTGGTCTACATCAGATCTGCCTGACCAAAAAAAATTATTTTCCGATCTCCACCGTCCAACTTCAAGATCTACGTTCTGACTAGCTGCTGTCGAAATCTGGTGGCGATCCAATCGTTAGATTACCAGGAAAATCTGTTTTCGTACGACTGCGCAGTGCTGGCAGATTTGCGTGGAAATCCAAGATAGAAAAGAAAATTCGATCCTGGCAGAATAACTCCACCGTCTGGATCTCCTTGTGCGGAAGCGTGAATTAGTACTCTTCAACCAGGCTCTAGATGCCAAGCTGATGGATCCTCGATTTCGAATGAAAAAATAATAATGAAAAGCTACGGAAAACGAAAAGAATACCTGGATTCTCCTAGTCGATCACGGTTAGGCGAAGAAAAGCTACTAAAGAGTAGTCTTCCCTTCCGTTACTATCTCCCCGGTAACAAGGTTCTATAAGACTATTTCCCTGTCGCAAGGTTCTATCAAGACACAAAGCCGCAATCTAGAGATGAACTCACAAGTTTATTGACTGAATGAAAAATAATGAAGTCTTACATGTGTATTTATACTAGCAAAATAACAGGCTTTAACCCACTAAGCTACGGGCTTGCCCAACTAAGTGAATATTCTAGAGCATAAACTAAGTAAAACCCTAATACTACGCAACCCTAGCCGCCGCCTACGGGCTTGGATCCACTCCTTCTTGGGCCAAACGTGAGTGTCCATCACAAATTCACTCAACTTCTGAAAGTTTAAGTCTTAGATATTCTTAAAAGGTCGAATAAGAGGTTTTATAGAGATTGTAAATTTAAATATCAAAATTTAATAAAGTATTATTTGTGCAACTTTAATTGTTACAACTAGGTGTATCTTTTTTTGTTTGGACGGTCAAGGAGTTGTGAGGTGAATTTCTATATAATTACATTTCTTATAGGATTTGATGCTATATCCGATAACTCATGGCATTTTTTACAATTTACCAAAAGTTTAGTTTAACATATTTGAAGGTATCAATTCTCGTCAAGTGCGAGATTATTTATAGTTTATTACTAGCTTTGTAATGCTACTATGAAATTGTAATGTTTCGATTATTAAAAAAATATTTGAAGGTCTACTGCCCACGAAATCTGTAACACTCATGTTACTAATGGATCGAAGTCCCGACTCAAAAGTAGATATTCTTGGGCTGATCTCCGATGAAATATGTTAGTCCCACGGACTAACATATAAGTTCTCAGTAAGTCATTCATCTTAAAAATAAAGGAGTACTTTATTTGTATAAATATATATTGTTTAAATCCTTTAAACAATCAGTTGATTATTTTTCATTTCTTCGTAAAAAAAAAATTTATTTTTCATTTTCTTCCTAATAAATAAAAAAGTCAGTGGATACTGTGGTTAAAGTTGAATTTGTTGTCAATTTTACCGGAAGACCAGCCAACATTTCGGTGACTTTTGGACCTTTGGTGTGTAGTTTTGTTTATCACGTGGCGTTTTCTGGGATAAAAATGGCCCCTTGAAATTGAATTTTGCCCATGTACATACATACATTTATAAATTTTAATATTTCGCCCCCTCTTAAAATTTTAAATTGATATGTTCCCTGGTTTTTATTATTAGCTCCCCGCACCTAGGTTAATGTGAATTTGAAAGTTTAACTATATACTGTAAGCCGGTTTTATTCAATAACATATCTACATTTTATTAGATAAAAAAATATATGTCATTTCAAGTTATGAGTGCGCAGTATTAGATAATGTCTGGCGAAGGATAAAGTGATATAGTCAGAGTTAAAATTATTAATGCCAGAGCAATTTATCTTTTATAGTGCATAAATTGCTATGACATTAGTAATTTATGCGGTGACTATATCACTAGTCTAATTCTGGATAATTTTGTGAACTAGCAAGACTGGTTTTCTTGATCACGCCAATGCCAAGAAACTTGATAGTATTAGAGAACTGATATAAGGAGTTATAAGGTGGTGCGGTGGAACGGAGTGAGATTGGTGCAGGGCTCGATCCCTGACGAATACATAAAGTGGTTTATTGTAATATATACTGTTTCAAAAATAAATAAATTAGAGAGCTGATATAAATAACTATATTCCACACATTTTCATCAGTTTAAACATTTGATAGCGTTGAAATTACATCCGACTCATTATGAAATTTATAGCATCTTGTTTATTGCACCTTCTTCATCAAGCATAATCAAAGCTTGGTTGGCCAGCCAAATAAGTGCAGCATGGTGCATTGACATTAGTACTGCATTGGCATAAGAATTCTTAAATCCAATTTCAAGCTGCAGAATTACTTTTCGGAAAAGCCAGCATTCCTTGAGAACTTGGATGCATGCGTACACTTTTTACAACTCAACTCTGTATCAGATGAGATAATAAGGTCTAAAAGTTAGAAGTAAAACTGCAGTAATAGGGATTTTTAGTCTTTTACACTTGGTTAGTTTTAATAGTGATTAGTTTAATTGAACAAACCTGAACTGAATTTAATGCATTTGGACTGATCTGAACTGTACTTAAAAATTAAAATAATCAATTTTCAGACAAAGAGCCTGGGAGGATATTGGTTTCTTTGAGCATTTTCTCGCGCCATTTTCTCCTACACATGTACAAGATCTTGTTTAATTCTAGCAATGAGCTCACACAACAATCTAGCTCGTTTTGTTCGCTCCAAAGCAACTCGTGCTACAGCATTAAAATCCCATATCTTCAACTTCTAGTCCGTCCGTAAATTACGTGATGAGTCAATTTTACATCCACAATCGAGGGCATTGCATTTGAAACTAGCAAATTGCTAGGTTAGGTACTGCATGTTTTATCCAACCCAAATTTCAACGTCTCATTCATTATATCTCATCTAATTTCATTTAATTTTCGCATTTCATTTCTCCAACGTCCTTGTCCTGTTTAAAGTGTAAACTGGAGAAAACTTTAACGACTTAAACTAACTCTTCCCATGTGTAGTGTATGATAGTATCTCCTCCGTAAATCATGTAATGACCAGATAAGCCCAAAGCTTAGCTACCAAAGGCCCTACTTGTCTAAGTTTTCTCAAATTTTATTCCCTTTATAAACCCCACTCCGTTCCCTCTTGTTTTCTCACACCAAGAAAAACCACTCCATTAATTCCAATGGCATCACTTTTCCCTCCTATCACATTTCTTCTCTTTCTCTTGTTTTGCTTCTTACTTCCATTACTAATTGCCTCTTCTCCAACTCTGCAAGACCCTGAGCTTGTAGTCCAAGAAGTACATAGGTACATTTTACAATAATAAAAATGTACTACGTACCAAAGTACTTTTAATTAGTATACACACATTTAAATGTGTAACATTTTATTTTTCTTAACAATGCAGGAAGTTGAATGTCTCTAGGAGGAAATTGGGATACTTGTCATGCAACACGGGTAATCCAATCGACGACTGCTGGCGTTGCGACCCGAACTGGGAGAAGAATCGTCAAAAGCTGGCGGATTGTGCGATTGGGTTCGGGAGGGGTGCCGTTGGTGGCAGGGACGGTAAAATCTACGTGGTAACGGATTCCGGGAACGATGATCCTGTGAATCCGAAACCAGGGACGCTCCGTTATGCGGTGATTCAAGAGGAGCCCTTGTGGATCATATTTGCCCGGGATATGGTGATACAATTGAAGGAAGAGTTGATTATGAACTCGTTCAAGACCATTGATGGGAGAGGTGCTAGTGTGCACATTGCTAATGGTCCATGTATTACAATCCAATATGTTACCAATATTATAATCCATGGTATACATATACATGATTGTAAGCAAGGTGGGAATGCGAACGTGCGGTCCTCCACGACGCACTCTGGGTGGAGGACGATATCGGACGGTGATGGTGTGTCGATTTTTGGTGGGAGTCATGTGTGGGTGGACCATTGCTCGCTGTCGAATTGCAACGACGGGTTGATTGATGCTATTCATGGATCTACTGCAATTACTCTTTCGAATAACTATATGACGCATCATGATAAGGTTATGCTTTTGGGACATAGTGACTCGTATACACAGGACAAAGGCATGCAGGTTACTATAGCTTTTAATCATTTTGGAGAAGGGCTTGTGCAAAGAATGCCAAGGTAAAGTATGCTCCAATAAAATTTGTTACTACTTTTGTTGGTAATTAGTTGAGTTTAATTGAATGTGTTGTGTATGTTGATTTGATCATTGCAGATGTAGACATGGTTACTTCCATGTGGTGAACAATGACTACACACACTGGGAGATGTATGCAATTGGGGGTAGTGCTGCTCCCACGATTAATAGTCAAGGGAACAGGTTTCTTGCTCCTGATAGGAGATTTGATAAAGAGGTTAGAAATTTAACTCTATACACGTATTCTATTTTACTTTTATCCTTGAATTTTGTTTGTTTATATTGTAGGTTAACTTTGTCTTATCTTTTTTCATTTGTGTATTTTATACCACTAAAATTATAAACATACATGATATACCAACTATAAACCTTTTAAAAACCGATTACAATTTAATTGAATGTATGAAATTCAACAAAATAAAGTTGCAGTGGTAATGTTTTATCAAGGTCATAAACATGTTTCTTCATTTAATTCTTGCTAGTTATACAGCGTTATCAATGAAGTTTAGTGGTTGAGTATTGAATATTTCTGGAAGTACCAAATTAAAAGTTTTAACAACTACGTACTACAATAATTTTAAAGTTGTATAGTGAACTATTAGTGCTTGGAGTTAAGTCAAAAGGCTGCCCAGAAGAGGTTCCCTCGTAGGCACGACTTATTAAATACGCACTTTGTAGTACGAATGTCTCTCTGCCTTATTAGAGCATAGGGGTTGTTAATTAATTATTTAGTTTGATAATATGTGTCAGCAACTCAGCATTGTGCCATTGTGAAGTACTAGTATATACTAGGGAGGCAGCAGTACTATATACTGATCGTTAATTAATCGGAAGAAAATGACAGATTAAAAGTGTTAGCTAATTAATCCAATACTAATTAATATTAGTAGAAAAGTGTATTTTGGTGAAAAAAGATTCTTTTAAGAAAGAGAGACCCAACTTTTAATTATGAGCGTCCCTGTTAAATAAATACTCATTCGTCCCGTCATTTCTTTACGTTTACGTTTGTTTTTATTGAATTTTTTCGATGTAATTTATTAATTATATCGGAAATTCAATTTATGAAAATATAGTATCTCCATTTTCATTATATAACTTTATTAATTTTTTTTTCAATAAAATTTACTAGGATTTATTAGAGTTCAAACTACGATTAAAAAAAAATCAACGAAACAAAAGTAAGGAGTTCATTGGGACAAAGAGAGAGTATATTTTAATAGTATTTATTTATTTAGGTATAAATTGACTTTTCAATTTCAATGCACGTTATATTATATTATCAAAAATAGACCCTTTGAAGTAGACCATCAACCTCCAAGTTTAGTCAGCAAAACTAATTGCTCAAAATGGCAACCCAACATTAATTAATTAACAAACTAACTAAAGCGTAACTGGATTGTTACAGGTGACCAAACATGAAGATGCACCCGAGAGTGAATGGAAAAACTGGCACTGGAGATCCGAAGGCGATCTTATGCTAAACGGTGCGTATTTCACGCAATCGGGTGCAGGTGCCTCAAACAGTTACGCCAGGGCTTCAAGCTTAGGCGCGAGACCATCCACATTGGTTGGTTCAATAACCTCCACCGCGGGTGCCCTAAACTGCCGCAAGGGCTCACATTGTTGACGAAGTTATTATTATACCATACACTTCAATATATGTATAAGTAAGTAGTACTATGACCTTACAAGACAATACTAATTAATTTGGTCTTGTTAATGTGTCACACAAGTCATGTAAGTTATGATTCTAAAGTGAAATATAGCACATGGCATGGACTACGTACAATAGTAGTGGTTCTAGGACTTTGCTAGATTTTGATTTTTATGATCACTTGGGGTTTTCTTAGTTTGACTTTGTTGTCACAGAGTACAACCTTGGCCTGCTAAGCTGTATAAAGTATAAACAGTTGTACCTAGTGGTTAAGGTTAAGAACAAAGCAAGTGCTGCATTGTTGGTATTATCACTATATATTATTCAGAAGTATTTTATAATAAATTATAATTGTAAAATTACTATTTCCCCCCAAACTTGATTATACAAATGAGGTTTAGTTCAATTGGTTAGACTGAGGTGTTATGACACTAGAGTTCATAGGTTCAATTCTCGCCAAGTGCGAGATTATTTATAATTTATTACTAGCTTTAGCCAAGTGCGAGATTATTTATAGTTTATTACTAGCTTTGTAATGCTATTTGTAAAATTATAATGGTTCGATTATTAAAAAAACTATATATTATTCAGAATAAATAATAGAAAAAACGCAAAAAATGAAAATGTTAGAAAATTTTAAATGGAACAGATGAAAGTTTATGTTTGATTCATCTGACTGCGACTGAATTTCATTTGAGTTAAATTTCAATTAATTAAACAAATTTCAACTCAGATTTTTCAAACGAATCCTCAAAGTGGAGTATGCCATTTTCCTCCCGGCCATTAGCTTTTTCAAGCACATGAGTATTTATGTATGTATCTCATTTTCTTGTAGTTCTTTCAAGCACATGGAGAAAGTATATGGACATTATACGTTACTTTTCGGCTTGATGGTGAAATGCGGGTTTATAGTGAATTATGGGTTTATATATTAGAAAGTGTAGTATTTATTATAGGTTTAATTACAACTGATCATATAACCTACATATTAGTCTTACATATTAAACTTCCAAGTACATATTAGTGACAAAATATATTAAGAATTAGGACTATATTAATTCTACATAAACTAAGGAGAAAATATGACATCTTAGAATACATTCGTAGGAGAAAATATTAATTACTAATTCTAGATGTACTATTTAGTTGATTTGTTGTCTTACATAAGCATTTGCTATAAAATCTTTCTATTATTAGTTAAATATGTAAAATAGATAGAAAAGAAACACCATTAAAATAAATATTGACAAGCATCATGTATATGTGTATGTATCAACATATCCTAGTAGTAATAACATGAATTGAACAAAGGAAGCATCAATTGACCTAGCATAAGGTGGTATTTTTTTTGACCTAGCATAAGAGTGGTATTTTTTTTTGAAACGGCTAAATAATATTAATAACAATAAGAGCATAAGGAATGTTCGAAGAGAGTACAATGAAAAAGAAAGCAATGCACGAGGCTCCCTAACCGCTAACTAATACAACTTGCCGAAGCAAAACCGGCCGGCCGGAGCTAGAAGAACCAAAGAGCACACAACCATGGACAAAGAGTGCTCAAGTCAACATCCAAAATCTACTAGACTAAACAAACAAGTCTCGAAAGGTAGTAGCCACTAGTAAGAACACCAAAGGTAGTCTCCAAGGTGGCCGAGAGCCAAAATGGAGGCAAGAGCTTCATCTCCAAGGTTCAACACAAAATCAAAGAGAAGTCGACCACACATGCAACGATAGAGAAGAACAAATATGGAACAAGTAGTTTAAAATAATTTTCCTATATTCCATCTAAACGATGGTTTCCTTTTCGTGATGAAAAATATAGTCTATTCCTCACTTCATATTCGAACCCCTCCACCCAAAGTCGAAAGTCAAGGGTATGACAAGTAGTTTAAAACAGTTTACCTATATTCCAACCAACGACGGTTTCCTTATCGCGGTGGACACTATAGTCTATTACTTGTCATACCCTCGAAGAGCACTACAAGTCAAACACCAAAGAAAAGACGAGGGACGGAACATCTCCAAACCGTTGAACTACTCAAATTTCCCCCGTTTTTTCTTATACTCAACTCCTACACCATATATGCCGGAGAGAGAACAAAGTTCCCTAACCACCAAGTGGCAACCAATTTAAAATATGACCATAAGGAGAAACCGAGGAAAAAGAGTCATACCAACACGATCTAAGCAAACAGGAGCACAAAAGTTAGTAAAACACGAAATTTGGTGACTACCACTCTGTGAAGAGAGAGGAAGTCCCCAATGGATTTCCAAGTCGGGTTTTTACTTGAATAGAGATACGGAGTCCCTTATCCAAGTTGACTTAATCCCTTAGAGGTTAAGAGAAGAACATAAAGAATACCACAAGGACTTTTCGAGTTAGTTTTTTTTCTCAAAAAGGATAGCCTTATCGAGTTCACTCTAAGCCTTGAAAAATATCCGCCACTCTCCTCACCCTTCCCTCCTTTCCATCCTCCACACGACGATCCACGCCTCTACAACCTACAACAACAAAACAAGCAACCACAAGGTGTTAGGGATTAGAAGAAACTCTACAACAACCCACCACCCCCTCTCTCGGCCGCACCACTCCCTTCATCACTTCTTCTCTACAAATTTAGACACCTCCTTGGTTCCAAAAACCAATCAACCAGGCTATCCTTCACTTTCAAAGCTTTTTTTCCTTTTAACCACCACCAACAATGTAGCTTGATCTTTTCTACCACCTTCGAAGGGGTCAAAACTTCATTTTTATAAGAAAGATGTTTCTTGCCAACCAAAGGTTCCATAGAGTCCCATGCCAAAATATTACCACACCTTCTTCTTCTTTCTTGGAGCCACCCCAACAAACAACTCTACACACTCCACCAAAGAGGGAGCAACGGGACAACTTACTTGAAGTCAATCTAGCAAAAGATCCCAAACTCTAGAAGAGAAAGAGCAACCCCTAAGGATGTGCCAAGAGGTCTCCTCCTCCCCCCCCCCCAACACCATTTGCAAAGAAACTCCGAGTCATTAAAGAACACTCCCCTTTTCCTTAATTTAACCTTTGTGGGTAGACGATCTTGGAGGGTATTCCACACAAAAGCGTTCACTTTGGATGGTGCCAACTTTGACCACACTTCCTTTGACCAACGAGCTATATCTAGAATTCGTTCATGAGCGTTAAGGACACTATACCTTTCACTAATAGTATAGCCTCCTCCATTATTATTCCTCCACTTTCAACAATCTTCCACCCCTAGTCTAAATGGAAATCTCTCGACCTAAAATCTCAATTTTTCCTTCTCTTCCTTTTCGCAAACTAAAAGATCACGTCTCCAAATTCCACTAATGAAACAACATACCTTCTTGGTTTGTCACCATCCTATCCCCTACTAAACATCTATTGTTTTCTTCCAAAGAGAATAACCTTGGGAACACCTCCCTCAAAGTTTTAGCTCTCCCCCCCCCCCTCCCATCTTTCCAACCAAAACAAAGTTTTCATCGCATCTCCCACTTCTTTCTTGCAATTATCTCCAAACCAAGTGTTGTTTCCCACCTCCGCAATTGTTTTCCACCAATCCGACCCCCCCTTTCTTTCCCTCAATTGTTAGATTCACATTGTCTTCCTAACAACCATATTTAGAGTCAAGAACCCTAAGCCAAAGATCATCCCCTCCCACTTGGAGCCTCCATGCCCATCTTCCCAAGAGTTCTATTAAAAAGGAGAAGATTCTTGACCCCTAACCACCATTTTTCTTTGGATTGCAAACTTTCTCCCGAGTAACCCAAGCAATTTTCTTCTTCTCTTTGTCGCCTCCCCAAAGAAAATTCCTTTGAATACTCATCAACTCATTGCCTATCCCCACGGGGATCTTGAAGAAAGACAAGAAATAGAGTGGTAGAGCATTGAGATACAAGTTCAAGATCACCAACCATCCGCCTAAAGGGAGAAATTTATTCTCCCAAAACTCCTAAGTCTCTTATGGAAGCCTTCCTTCACTCCTTTCCATAATGCATTCCTTGTTGGTTGCCCTCTTATTGGCAAACCCAAATATGTCATCGGTAGATCCCACTTGACAACCTAGGAGCTCCGTCCAATCGTTCCTTTCTTCAATCCCCACCCCTACCCCAATAAGATTGCAATTTTGAAAATTCACCTTAAGTCCCTAGTGGGAAGAGTGCTACAGTAGCACATGAGAGGTCGAGAGTTTAAACAGACAGAGACATAAGGTGATATAAGCTTGGTATGGACATATTTGGAGTTATAAAGTGGTAAAATAGTAGTGTCGGAGTAGGAGTAGGGTAGTTAGATATAACTAGTTTTGACGTTTAAAAAAAATAAATAATTCAATTCAGCTGGATACGTGAGCTTGAAAAATGTTTAACAAGATTTGACAATAAGTAAATTAAAATACGTGAGATAGTGTGTTAGTTGGACGAAATTCAAAAATATAGTTATTTAGGTAGGAAGTTATTTAGTTTGTACTAATTTAAAACAGTATAAATGTTTTAAAGTATAACTAATTTGTAATTTTTCCTATGGTCAAATGTTCTAAAAAAATATACTGATAGAACTATAATGTTAAAGCAAAATTAATGAAGTTTTTTTTTAATCGGAAATTAATGAGTCTTAAACATGAAAAAAAATCATATAATAAATGTTCTTTCCTTTCCAAAAATATATATATAGCAGATCTGTCACTTACGGTTGCATAACACTCATGATATCAAAATATGTCCAATTTGTCTTAGTCCACCAACATGTGTTCTAAGGCGACCTGGGTCCTCCGATGCTTAGTGTCCGTGTGTGTTCACTTTCGTGTCAGTACCAATATACTTAGTAGGTCGCTCCCTCAGAAATATTGGTACATCTGTGCCTTGGCAGCATCCGGTTCCTAAACTTCAAAAGAAAGAACCTACGGAAAATTGCCTGTAAAGCTCTAGGAGCCGTGGCCCAAATGGTGCATGCCCCAAGGCATCCGGATACCGGAGACTGAAGAGAGTCACATGCTTCATAGGTTCAATATATGAGAATAAAGGACCACGATATGCATCCCGGATGTGCTCACAATGACCAAACGCGCAAAACAAGTGGATAAGAACAAAGACAAATATTTTTCTTACCTGAATATGGGCCAAGCCCATATCCAGCAAGCTCAAGGCTACCAACCACCTGTTGTGTGGACACTTGGTTATGCAGCGTGCGTGGACAAATAAGGAAGAACGATAAATCAAAATTTCATTCATTCCACATAATACTAAAGAATCGACAAATTTGAGAAAAAGTCAACTTTTTAATTCAATAATCAACAAAACTTTCTGAAATAAACAACTGACATATGCTTAAATAAAAATCCCAGAGAAATCCAGATTGAAAGAAAGAAAATAAACCCAAAATATTAAAATTGGTCTACCTTCAAATTTATTGCTTCAACTCTAGCCCATATTGCATCATTCTCTCCCACTTAGAGAAAAGACATATACTTTGAAATATTTGTTACTCACTCACACTCACATAATGTTAATAAGGAAGGCTTTCCATCCACCTTCTATTAAAGTCTCTAAACTCCGGTTTGACCTCAAAGCCAACCGGACAAATAACACACCCCCTCTCCAGAACCCACATGCTAGATATGGAAGCTGACTGAAGATCCAAGGAGGAAGGAGCAGAGGAAATATATAAGCATCGTCCCAAGCCATTACAGAAGGTTCTTACCCTCAATCCATCAAGTTTCGTACTTCAGAAGGCATCTCCAGACCTCAACTCCTATGATCCTGCGAAGGTTTTCACGGCCCATAGTTCAGATTTATTCTCAAGGGAAAATCACATCGAGCACTAATTGTAAATGGGTGAGTTTCTACTTCAATTGCACTGTGCTCAAACTATCCTCCCGTCGTAACTGTTGGTAGAGTTGTGTGATGAATGTGTATTTTACACTTTCATTCGAGTTTTTTTCACCTATTTTAGCTATCCTCTATGTTAATTTAGCTATATTTTAGTACATTTTATTAGAATAGTGTCACGTTTCCCTTTAGATTTTATTTTACAGGTTTTGGTTGAAATTCGAGGATTTCCGGGCAATTATATTGAAGTTGACAAGGAATTGGTGTTCCAGAAGCCTATTTGGAGTATCTGAAGGTTTCCGGATAGGATTTGGAGTCTAGGGGTCGAATCTGGAGGTTAGAAGGCCACTAGAAGTCAGAAACCGAGTCCGGAAAGGTGAAGAAATCCAAAACCGCGTCGAAAACGCGGAATTCCGCGAAAAAACCGGGGGGCGAACCGCCGGAGCTCTGGGGCGAACCGCCCCGTAGTTTTTCGGGGCCTATATATAGTTGCTCAGTTTTTCTCCGAAAATCATATCTTTCCAGACCTACTTTCTCACCTCTCTCTATAGTTTTAGGTAGGAACTTCCCGGGGCCTGTCCTGGGAGTTCCGTAGCTTAGGGGACACTTTTCATAGCGGATTGGAGCTCGTAGGATCGCAATTCTTCGGAGATTGACAACCTTCGGTAACTTGTATCTTACAGTTTAATCTACTTATTTTATATATCTTTCAATATATTTTCTTCTATGATTTCTGTTGATTGCATGCCTATTATGAGTAGCTAAACTTATCATTGGTGGTAGTATGTGAATTCTTAGCGAAGGGAAGATAATCATGCTAATGGATATATCGCACATTATACTCCGTGTCATTGCTTTATTTCGTTGATCAGTTGTAAACCAAATTCTCGTATGTTGTATTGATTATTATGCACAATTGGACACTTGTCGACCACCAGACCAATTATCTTCGTAGTGTTGAATAATTACGGAACACATTAGTACAATCGTGATTGACTTGTCAGACCTATTATCTTCGTAGTGCTTAATATTTGCAACAGGACACTAGATTGATTCAAAGATCTCTATGCAAGACCGAGGAATTTATGCATGACTATCGACCCGTTATGTCAAGAAGGATCATACTATCACCAATCTCCTTTATCTGCTAGAAACCCCCTATTGATATCTGTCTGTTGTTTTATATTCTCTTGTTAAATAGATAAAGCTAGTTATAGTCCTGAGAGAACGACACTCGAGTCATTCTACTGCTACACTACGGTTTTCGTTGTAGTTGTGGATTGCCTTTGGCTAATTACAAATTTATTTGATCCGTTCGCATTGGAACACGACACCAGCGCGTTCATCAAATTGGCGCCGTTGCCGGGGACTATACTCCTTTTTTCTGTTCAATTTGTTTATTTTCAGCTTTCAATTCCTAATTCTATTAGTTTTAGTTTTCCTTTTCAATCTCTCTCTGATACTCCTTTCCTAGCTTGTCACAGATATTCATGTCTTGTGATGGCTCGCCCACTTTTGAAATCATGGGTACAACCCAACAAAGCACTGATGAGAGGTCCGGCTATTGTTGTTTCTGCTGCAACTCGAGATTTGGAAATCAAAAGTTGCATGTACCAGCAAATCCCGAGGTTCTATGGGTTGGCTAGGGAAGATGTTATGGGATACCTGAATGATATTGACGATTTTATCAACAATCTTCCAAGACCCGGAGCAGGGATAACGGACGATGAGCTAAGGATGAAGGTTTTTGCTATGGGGCTTGGTGATAAAGCCAAGGCATGGTTAGGCTCTCTGGAAGCCGGATCACTAGACACCTGGGACAAGGTGTATTCTGCTTTTATGGAGAAATATTTTTCTCACACATTGACTACCGCGCTTAAGGCTCAAATCACAGGATTCAAACAGGACTATAATGAGACCATCTACACCGCTTTCGAGAGGTTCAAGGACCTCATGCACAAGTGTCCACACCATGGTTTTGGGCTTCCTGATCTTGTCCAGTACTTCTACAATGGACTCACATATGAGAGTCAACAGGTGGTGGATTTCCAATGCCGTGGTACTATCTGGGAAGAGACCGCCGAGGATGTGTGGGCGTGTTTAGAAAGGCTTGCTAAAGGATCTCAATCCAAGGATCCAAGAGCAATGGTTAGAAAGGCGTGGACCTGAGGCTCCACCAAACCAGGAGATCCCAATGCATGAAGTGAATGGTGTGAGTGGCGATAGGTTCGAAGGTTTCGCCAATCAGATGAGGCAAGCTCTAAGTGTCCTAATCGAAACTTCTCTCTCCAACGAGGTATGTAGGGTGTGCAAGAATTATGGGCATGGGGCTCATATGTGTAGATCAGATCTAGCACGAGAAGATGTTCACTTGGGAAACCGTAGTAATCGTACTCCTAAGGACGAAGCATCTACATCCAAGTCAGCAACTCTCTTGGATAATTTACAGAAATTGGTGGATTTCACCCAAGTGTTTTTGAAGAGATACGAGGAGGATTCGGCAAAGATCAATGCTCGTCTGGATCAATTGGAAACTAGATCTAGTAGAGAGCAAGGGAAGTTACATAGCAGTACTGAGGGGTCCATGTCGATCAACTTGGTGGGAGATCAACCAGTGGAAATCACCATTAAGCAAGTTGCTAAGTGCGAGTGTTACAAGGATGAAGAGCCTCCACTAGCCAAGGAAGAAGAGAAGGACCTTGGTACTGATGAGAGTGGAAAGAAGCAAGAGAATCCCGAACCACTCAAAGTTTCGATGTTAAGGTCGGAATTGGCGAACTTGAAGATGTCCGTGCCACACTAGACACGGGATCTTACTCCAACGTGCTTCCTTTGAATGTGTTTGAGAAGAGTAACCTTGGAGAACTATCTGACCATAGGGCTATTGTGCAACTGGCGGATGGATCCTTTGTGAGACCCGAAGGCGTTGTGAAAAATGTGTTGGTCAAGATTGGTGAAGCATCTGTATACACCAATTTTGTAGTTATACCGGCGTCTGCACCTGGGACGGGGGATGTCATTCTCTTGGGACGAACGTTCTTGACTAAGCTACGCTCCGTGATGGACATCTGCCAAAGAACTTGCACTATTGAAGTGGATGGCAAGCAACATGTGTTGCAAGCCATATCTGATCCACCTGATCCGCCTGATAATTCTTTCACTACTCACTACTGTGGTCTTGCAGCCTATATTCTTTCTTATTCACAGGTTCGTGGCATGTAGAGGAGATCGATGAAGGGGAAGTCTAGTACCCACAGAAAGAAGAGATAGGCGCGGACAGGAGTCGAGTCAAAGACTTTAAACAATGGCGCTATCCGGGAGGCAACCCGGAGATTTAATCGCTTTCTTTACCGCTTTAGATTTTATCTCACGAGTTTGATTGAGTATTATAGGTCACTTATACAAGCATTAGCTCTCACCTTGGACCCACTTTCGACGTTCGGGACGAGCGACGACGTTCATGTTTGGGGGGAGGCTATCGCTGGTTATCTCTATACTTATCTTGCTTATGATAAACTCGTGAAATTTTTTGCATTTGCACGTTTACTGCTTTCCTAGGATAGTCTTGCATGTTTTATATGGAGTTTATTGCCGAATTTTTTGAACTTTTTTTTATTGGATAGATCAACCAACTGTGTCATTAATCGTATGCTTCATCTCTATAAATTCGTTTGAGGTTTTTCTCGCTTGGCTTGTCACATTTATGTATTGCACTTAGTTAAGCTTGGTAGTCTCGACATCACTTAGTGGTGTTTTCTCTACTACGGTTCACGAAGGCCTTTATAATAGGATGATGCATGTTAGGGTCTTATTGTTGTTTTCCCGAGTAATTATGTACCTAAGAGGCAACAAGTCTTCACAATGCTTTGAGATTGCTAAATGCCTAGGAAGGAGGTAGTGTGAGGTTGTGTGATCCTTTGTTTATAACCTATTCTTCCGAATAGGTTTGGGGAGGGGGTTACACCATCATAGACTTGTTTCTGTTTTTCATTTTCGTATCGTGAGTTTATTTTTCATTTTTCATAAATTTTGTTTCTCTTTTTGTTATGCTACTGCTGGCTAGAAAAATCGAAAAAAAAGAAAGAAAAAATTCCAGAAAAAAAAGAGAGAAAAAGAAAAAGAAAAAATATGGAAAGAAAAAAAAGAAGAAAAAAGAAAAGACCCCAAAAAAGCAAAGGAAGGGTCCAAAAAAGAAAAGCCGAATAGCAGTTTAGCAAAGTGTTGAGTCCTTTCCAATTCTTGTAATGTTCGTAATCGTGTTTTTCTATTTTTTGTCTTTTATTCTTGAGTGACATGTGTTCTAGACCACCCTCGTCCTGCCATTCAGGAAGTGGTGAACAGCTTAAGACTTTACTTGAGAGATGGGTAGAATAGGGGAGTGTTATCTTTTATAGGGAACCCTCCTTCGTTTGATGAGAGCCAGTACTGGTTCGACCTCTTTTGAGGAAAAGTCTTAACATGGTGGAACAGCAGTAAGTCCTCAGTTTCATAGGCACGGGGCAACCATTCGTATCTTAGCATGCTTCATTACGTCGTCACTGACTAGGTCCAGGTAGAGAATGTTACGAGAGACTATCTTGCCCTGACATAAGTGCTTATGTGGATGTGTATAAGTCAATCGAGGTATTCATCAACCTATATTCATGCTTTGATTTATATGGTTTTTGTTCATATGTTATTTGATAGATTCAGTAGATTAGTTCATTTTATTTCGCATGAAACTCCATTTTGTGTCTTGCATGTTTTTTGTATTAGAGTCTAGCTTAGTTGCTTGAGGACAAGCAAAGGTTCGGTTTGGGGAGTTTGATGAATGTGTATTTTACACTTTCATTCGAGTCTTTTTCACCTATTTTAGCTATCCTGTATGTTAATTTAGCTATATTTTAGTGCATTTTATTAGAATAGTGTCACGTTTCCCTTTAGATTTTATTTTACAAGTTTTGGTTGAAATTCGAGGATTTCCGGGCAATTATATTGAAGTTGACAAGGAATTGGTGTTCCAGAAGCCTATTTGGAGTATATGAAGGTTTCCGGATAGGATTTGGAGTCTAGGGGTCGAATCTGGAGGTTAGAAGGCCACTAGAAGTCAGAAACCGAGTACGAAAAGGTGAAGAAATCCAAAACCGCGTCGAAAACGCGGAATTCCGCGAAAAAACCGGGGGGCGAACCGCCCCGTAGTTTTTCGGGGCCTATATATAGTTGCTCAGTTTTTCTCCGAAAATCATATCTTTCCAGACCTACTTTCTCACCTCTCTCTATAGTTTTAGGTAGGAACTTTCCGGGGCCTGTCCTGGGAGTTCCGTAGCTTAGGGGACACTTTTTCATAGCGGATTGGAGCTCGTAGGATCGGAATTCTTCGGAGATTGACAACCTTCGGTAACTTGTATCTTACAGTTTAATCTACTTATTTTATATATCTTTTAATATGTTTTCTTCTATGATTTCTGTTGATTGCATGCCTATTATGAGTAGCTAAACTTATCATTGGTTGTAGTATGTGAATTCTTAGCGAAGGAAATATAATCATGCTAATGGCTATATCGCGCATTATACTCCGTGTCATTGCTTTATTTCGTTGATCAGTTGTAACTAAAATTCTCGTATGTTGTATTGATTATTATGCACAGTTGGACACTTGTCGACCATCAGACCAATTATCTTCGTAGTGTTGAATAATTACGGAACACATTAGGACAATCGTGATTGACTTGTCAGACCTATTATCTTCGTAGTGCTTAATATTTGCAACAGGACACTAGATTGATTCAAAGATCTCTATGCAAGACCGAGGAATTTATGCATGATTATCGACCCGTTATGTCAAGAAGGATCATACTATCACCAATCTCCTTTATCTGCTAGAAACCCCCTATTGCTATCTGTCTGCTGTTTTATATTCTCTTGTTAAATAGATAAAGCTAGTTATAGTCCTGAGAGAACGACACTCGAGTCATTCTACTGCTACACTACGGTTTTCGTTGTAGTTGTGGATTGCCTTTGGCTAATTACAAATTTATTTGATCCGTTCGCATTGGAACACGACACCAGCGCGTTAATCATTGTGCATGTCGGGCAATAGTTCGCCTTAGTGCGTTGTAATATAAATATTTCGGTTATCTGAATTAATACGAATTAGTATATTACAAATTCCTTACTTGTCTTGTGTACATTTTTCAGTGTTACAAGTATTTAAACAATTATCTAAAATTCTGGACATACATCTTAGTAACCATAAGTCTGGTATACATGTGTGTTTGAATACACTAGAATTAGACTTTACATGGTAGATGTGTGTAGAATATGCCAGCAACGGTCATGTCTTCAGGATTGGGACATGAGATCTAAAATTGATTTATTGAGATCCTATAACTCGGTGATGTTATCACCTACGAGGGGCTGGCTTATCAAGGCTGACTGATCAAGCGAGATCAAATAGGTACCACTTCATACTAGTATAATATATTTACATAGTTTGTTTGTATAGTTAAAACGTTGAATAATTATTGTGGTTTTGTTTAAGAGGTCCTCGCATGTTAAAAGTGATTGGTTTTTTCCAAGTTGGTTTGTTAAATTGACATTTTTTAATATACTTTCAAGTTATTTGGCATTCTGTGTTAAATTAAAATATTTGGGTCAGTTTATATATTTTTCAAACTTATAATTTTTTTTACAATATGATAAATATGTGGACTTACTGAAATGAAAACGAAAATTTACATTCTTAGATTCCAAAACTGCGTGCTTTAATTCATAGTCATTAGCGGATAGAGTGGAATACGTTTTGTTTTCTTCTATTGCGCCCATGGTGCGGGGGATGGGCTGATTTGATTACGTTTTGTTTCAGGCCTCAATAGGACCAAAAGCAATGGGGTAGCTGACCTCCATTTGGGCTTGCTCTGAATTGAATTTCTATGCAATGATATTTGTTGATTCCGATTTCCGACTAGAAATTGAAGAAAGTTTACAGCACGATTCAAATATTCAGTAAATTTAGAAAACAAACTCTTTTTTTTTTAAAACATCTAAAGATTTTTCATTGAAAAAAAAACATAAGAAATGCTCGGTTAAAAAAAAAAAAAGACGAAAAGCAAGAGGTGTTAATCATTAAAGGTTTAAAGGTTCTCCGAGATTTTAAAACTTGAAACTTGAAAGTTTAAGTCCTCGAATTAGAATCGGGAAGGAAGTTTAATACCCGATGAAATTAGAGTTCCCTATTCGGATCAATCTACTCACCTCCAAAATACAACGAAAAAAACCAACAAACTTGCAAATCCCACTCCCGAAGCGCTCACCGGTCCTCCCAACCTACAAGAAAAGAGCATACTCATCTTCTATTTTTTAATAGATTTTTTACGTATTTATTTTTTGTCCGTTACTTTAGATTTTTTAAACTTTTGGCTCACACCGTTTCAAAAAGCAAATGTGAACAATTTGCAGAAAAGAAACTGAGGCTAGCAAACAAAACGGAATAACTTATGTCTCGTCTCTAACTCTATATAGAAGTAGGAACGAAGAGAAGCATGGTGGATGATGAAACTAGACCTTGCTTGTACAAGGGTACATGCCATTTGAAGATTAAAAAATTATGCAACCATCTTAAAAATTTGTCCCTACCTCCTCATTCTGCCTAAATTTTGGTTTTGTAATTATATAAGTGTGGAGCAAAGATATAAGATTGCACATGCAATTAGTTAGAGATACTTTCTACAAAGACATAATTACTTTTGATACCCCCACTAAACAGCTACTTTTCATCCTAGTCCATCTATCGCGGAAAATTACAAAAAAACCCAAGTCACCGTCCGATATTGACTCCGGCGTTCTCTCTCTCCTTCAAAGTTAACATCCAAACAGGGCCTTAACTATTTAATTTTTCCTTTTCCTTTTTTTTTTTTTTCTGTTTTTCTTTATTTCCTTTTTCCTATTTCTCTTTTCTTCCTTCTTTCTTTCTTTTCTCATTTTTATTTTTACTTTTTTTTTAAATCCAACTCCGGTACCGGAGTTATAACTCCGGTACCGGAGTTACACAGCTCCGATCGGAGCTGTGTTAAGCTCCAAACGGAGCTTTGCACAGGTCCGATCAGAGCTGTGCAGCTCCGATTGGAGCTGAGCTCCAATCGGAGCTGTGTTAAGCTCCGATTGGAGCTTAACACAGATCCAATCGCGGA
Organism: Plantago ovata; assembly: GCA_028274465.1. Classification (NCBI taxonomy): domain Eukaryota; kingdom Viridiplantae; phylum Streptophyta; class Magnoliopsida; order Lamiales; family Plantaginaceae; genus Plantago; species Plantago ovata. Next base: position 108,976,854 of record CM051456.1, on the reverse strand, counting down.
GCTGTGTTAAGCTCCGATTGGAGCTTTGCAAAGCTCTAATCGGAGCTGTGTTAAGCTCCGATTGGAGCTTAACACAGATCCCAGCTCCGATTGGATCTGTGTTAAGCTCCAATCGGAGCTTAACACAGCTCCGATTGGAGCTTTGCACAGCTCCGATTTGGAGCTGTGTTAAGCTCCAAACGGAGCTTTGCACAGCTCCGATCGGAGTTGTGCAGCTCCGGTACCGGAGTTATAACTCCGGTACTGTACCGGAGTTGGATTTAAAATAAAAAAAAAAATGAGAAAAGAAAGAAAGAAGGAAGAAAAGAGAAATAGAAAAAAGGAAATAAAGAAAAACAGAAAAAGGAAAAAAAAGAAAATTATTTGGGACTGATTTTGAAATTTAATTTTTTTAGGGGTTTGTTTTAAAATAATTTTGTAGACTATTTTGAATTATATTTATATTACATGGGTTAATTTCTAATTAGTTTGTGTTAATATTGTAAAAATTAAAATATTTAGGGTAAATTTGTAATAACCAAAACTTAATGTTGTTTGGCATTTTTTAGAATTAGAAATTCCGGCAGGGGCGAAAATGTCATTTCCAGGCCTTAGAGCGCAGAAAGTCAAATTCGTGGGTTAATCTGTAATTAGGTTTATATAGCAAGGGAGGATTACGTAATAAAAAATATAGATGGACTAATCTGTAATAGCGGAAAATAGCAGGGGTACCAAATGTAATTTGCCCTTCTACAAATGACTTGCTTAGAAAACAGAACTAACAATAGGAAATTAATCATGCAAATGTTAATCACATTTAATCAAAAAAGCTTCAAATAATTAAAAAGTACGCAAAGAAACTAAGTGAAATACTGTCACGTCGTGCAAAATTAACAGTAAAAATATAGATGGATGGTGTTAGAAAATTGGATTTGCATTCATAACTGAAAATTAAGTCTCTACATGATGATGATGATTAAGACTTAGGAGTTGATGGGTACTGCAGTAAAGAATTAGCCACAGACGGCTCTAAATGTAAGCTCTAGGAAGGACGCAAGTAGCATGGCGTTCATTGAACCTATTTCTAAGATATTTTTGTTTGGGGTCTTAATGATTAACTTCCACACTAATCTATCTTTCTTTTTAATCAGACAAGTCACAAATTAAACATGAACCAGCCAACCAGCCAATTAAGCCTACTAGTGTTGTTTTCTAGCCGACGCCAGTTGGGAATATGATAAAGTATTAAAATGAAAGGTATAATCTGGGAAGGCTTAGATGTTTCTATACTCTTGTGTGGGAGTAGTACTTGGATGACTTAAAAACTTCCAAAGTCGGGCCAAGAGACAACATCTTCTATTTGGTTTTGCCTTCACTAATTTTTTTCGTTTATATAGGAAACAATATTCCATATCGACGGGAGTAATTACTACATTGAAGTAGACATGCAATTTCAATTCGTATGAACCTTTTTTGGGTGATTGTCAATTTGTATTTGTTATTTTCAAATATTATAATTTTTCGATTTCCAGTATTAAAATTTTCATTATAAGGTAAAAACAAGATCAATACAATTCGTCTCTGTCGGCTCAGTTATTCCTTTAGTCCGGTTAAACTATTCCAATCAACTGCACCACCAAGACCACAAGATGTCCACCAACCAAATCCACAAAGGGAGAAGAAGACAAGGAAGAGAAAAAGGGTATAGAAAGAACACACAAAGGCTTCCAACGGATCTCTCTTGTTTTCTGTTTCTCACGTGAATAGACAAAGGGGGAATATCACGTCTGCTTCTTCTCTTTCACTCAACTAATGAGCTCTCATCTCTAAGACCACCCGCATCAGTGGTTTAAGGGTAAAGCCAGTTTAAGGGCTTAAACTGGTCTTAGCGGCGTTTAAGCAGTTTTCGCCCGCATCAGTCACTGCTTAAACGCGGTTAAGGCCAGTTTAAGGCCTGCCACGTCATTTTTTTTTCAATTTTTTTATTTTTTTTCAGTTAATGTAAATAAGAATGAATATTTGTTGTAAAGAATTTCATACGAAATCAAGTTAATAGATGGAAATCACAAATATATTACATTAAGTTGTACCAAATTTGGAGTGTTGAGATTGCTTTGATTTTAATTAAGAAGGGAAAAATGAGTTGGAGAAGGTGTGAGCAAACATATCCAAGACTGGTGTCTATTTATAGATCTCGAAAAGTTCTATCCGTTGGTAATTTTTATTTATTTTTAGCATTTGTATTTTAAAAGTTATGACCGTTTGAAATTTAAACGGAAAAAAAAATTAAAATACAAAAGGGCCATAAAATAGAAGTCATAGTGGGCTAGCCTCTGACGCCATAAAACGGGTCCGCGGTTAAACCGCGGCTTAACCGTATTTTTGGGCCACATTAAACGGAAAAAAAAAATTAAAATACAAAAAAAAAAAAAAAAAGTTTAACTGCGCTTACTCCTGCTGATGCAGGAGGTCTAATAACTAAAGAGAGCTAGGGTAAAGAAGCATTGTGGGCTTGGGGCAAGTAAATGGCTTGCTAATGGGCCAAACTAATTGGGCTCCAATATTAACATTCATTATATCAAGAATGTTGTATTTTTTTTCTTGAATATTGCAATTTGTTTTTTTTTTTCATGGAATTTTAATTAATGGGAAAAGAATAGTGTGGTTTTAAAAAGTAATGAGTAAAATAAAAAGTAAACTTGGGTTTGACAAAAATTGATTGTTGGTGATATGATATTGTATGATATAGTGGAATGTTAACGCGGTGAAGCTGATAGAGTTTGATGGAGTTATATTGCTCGTCAGGATCATAATTAATGCAATACGTTTACTTTTTCTTTGATAAATTCATTCATAATAACTTCATAACTAAGCATTTTGATTCTTGCTCTTGCTCAACAGTTTCACCCCTTATAACAAACAAATGGCCGACCCTCGTCCAAAACACAAAGACACTGCATGTTGCACTCAAAAGTAATATAGCCTGCAACGGCTAAACATGTCATCTCTAGCACAACTTCTTCTATCCCATATACTGGTAACTCATACAAGGTCACAGTGAAAGCGATACCTTGGAGACATATAGACACGTGCTCATATTTATACCAGAACATAATACCTAACCATTAGCTACATTGTATTCCAGAGGGGTCGGCAAAGCTTCCACTCTTGTGAACTCTCCGGTTTGACGAAGACGTTACCTGCACCAGTATCAACCAGACGAACTCGGGTGACCTGCAATCATGGAATCGGAACGTAGCTTGTCCAGTTGACAGGTGAAGTCTATGTGGGGTTATCGAACTTGAATTGCTCCAAATTGTAGCCTACGTCCCTTATGTTTTTTTTTTTGCACTTCTTGGACTCAACTGATTGCCACTCATCCATATTGGTGTTATTTTATGGATCGCCATTTCAAGCCTTGCCCCCGTTGGACTTCTTATGTTAGGATATGGATCAAATAACAAATATTCCTTTTTAGGTGGATTAAGGACTGAAATCAATAGGATTTCCCTAATCCTCCCTTCCTGAAAGTAAGAGCGTGAAATTCTTTTTTCTTTGACTCAAAATGGGAGAAGGTTTGAAAAAGGATCTTGGAGTGTCTAGGGTTGGGCCAAGAGAGTTGAACCAGGTCCTTCACTTTTGCTAGGTGCTTTCGGTGTAGTCATCCCGTCGCAGATTTGACAACTAGCAAACCCTTCCTTGGTTCCGTGTCCACCTCTTCTTCGGTAATCACCCCTTCGTTGAACTCCTTCTTGACCATTGGTATGATAAATATTGCCTCTTCAGCTCCGCGGAATAACTCGAACTCCTCACTTTTGACCTCCTCACCTTTTTCGATCTCCTTGAGTGTCCCAATTGCCGATTTGGACCCACAATCGCCTCCGTAGGACACAAATGTCATTCCACAAGCTGCCAAATCATCATCGTTGCTTGCACGTGCTCTCTGGGGTTGCCAAGCACTGGAATGCTCGCTCGATTCGCCGCTCTTGGTCTGGTCATAATGAATTTCGGTGTTGACTTATATTGATAGGCTTTGGACTTGTTTGATCAACCACTGGTTGGAGCAGATCAAACCGATCATCTTCTCCCTAACCTCTTGGCGCGCGCCTTCACTATGGGTGAAGTTTGGAAGCTCCGTTCTCCCTCGTTTCTCAATAAAATTGAAGAATTCTTGCAACGTTGAATTTGTGGCGACATCCTTCGGAAGCCAACCCACCATGCGCTCTGAATCGTGATCTGCTGGACAACCAGCAATTGGGGACTTCAAGATTTAGGTTTGAAGCTTTCCATCCCACGGGACCTTCTTTTCACCACAAACTTGATCCAAATTCTTCCATTCTCCCTTCCTGGACGTTGTTGGCTACCTTCAAGTCGTCAATGTGCACTGATAAGATGTTACCAACCCCCAATTCTCGAGTTTGGCCACCTCTGGACCCTTCATCACCATGTCCAACATCCTTCTCAGATATGAAATTGAATTTTCCAGGTTATGAGGACGACTGCTATTGGTGGAAGGGCAAAATCCGAAAAGACCTTTTCACCTATGCTATGATATATATGTCTTTGATTGATGAATAAAATTGCTTCCCAAAAATCTCTTTTTGCATTGATGGCGCCAGTTTCCTCATCTTTTGATGTTCCCTTTCCGTCTTTCGTCGTTCTAATCACTCAAGAATGTGGTTAGACATAATTAAAAATACAATTAGTTTTGGTTAATTAAAGTTTTAAGGTGAATAGAGTTTGGAATATCAACGTTCTCATCTTTATCTATATGGATAAGGTTGTGATCCTAATTTATCTATAAAAGATAAAGAGTACATTCTTATACATAAATACATTCAGATACATAAATATGGTGTTCAACCGTAAAAAATCTAATTTTTAAAAACTTTCCATCAGAATTCTAGTACTACCTACGAATTAACCACTTTCAAAATGAGGAGACATCTCAATATACATATTTAAAGACTTGTAACAACGAAACGTAGTTTAGTTGGTAAGTTGCTTCATCTCCGGTCTATAAGTTGGAGGTTCGAGTCACCACTAGGGCTGTTTTTCGAACCGAACGAACCGAACATGGACCTTATCGAACGTTCGTTCGTTAAAGATATATTTGTTCGGTTCGTGTTCGTGTTCGATCGAACACATGACTATTTGTTCGGTTCGTGTTCGTTACTTTTTTGTAATGTTCGTGTTCGTTCGTTTTGTTCGTTTGAATTCGTGTTCGTTTTGTTCGTTCGTGTTCGTTTTGTTCGTTCGTTTGGTTCGTTTTGTTCGAAAATGCAAGAAAAACCTGAATTAACACAAGGAAACTACTATATTGAATAGTACGAATTCGAATATGAATCAAAACACAATATATTGAAGATTGAAGAGTATTGTTCAAAGCGGAGTGGATTCGCGGACTGTAGTGGTCGCCGCCGCCGGAGATGATGGATTCGCGGGGTAGGGATTCGCCGGGGTAGATGGATTCGCGGACTGTAGTGTAGTGGTCACTGGAGATGATGGATTCGCCGTGGTGGTGGACTTGCGAGAGAGGAGAAGAGACAGATCGCCGATCGAGAGGGAAGAGAAGAGAAAGAGGCGTGACTGCGTGAGTGAGTTTAGATCTAGGATTGTGAAGTGTGGTTGTAGAAAGAAAATGGGTATTATGCATATATATTTATTTATTATAAAAAATAGTAATTATTAATAAATATTACATTTTGTTCGTGAACTGTTCGCGAACAATCGGACATATATTAATGTGTTCGTGTTCGGTTCGCTAAGAACTCGAACATGTTCGCGAACATGTTCGAGTTTGACCGAACCGAACACGAACCGAGCGTTGACCGAACGATTTCGCGAACTTTTCACGAACGTTTGGTTCGTTAACAGGCCTAGTCACCACTAGGTAAAAAAGAACCATTATTAATTCTTATTTTATCCGGTAGAAAACAAAATACTTGCAACAGTGAATTTCAACCAATATAAAAGAAATCGTTTAGAAGTCACGTGAATGGCCCGAAATACATATGGCGGTGTAGAAAATGAAAGCTAGTTCCACCATCTTCATATTCTGGGGAATAAGATATTTTTGTGTACATAATTCTATCCACGTGTAGTCTATGGAATTTCCTAAATATATTGTCAAACACATAAACAGCCGGAAATAAATTCTGTGCCATCCAAATTAAAAAAATTAAATACACCAAACACCAAAAAGCTAATAACAGTTGCTGGATGGATGGACGGATTATAATCATTATTTTAAAATCAAAATGATGGATGATGTATTATTAAAAAACTAGTCCCTGTTTAACTGAAAATAGTAAAATATAATGTGGACCAATTGGTCCGCGGCAGATAAACGTCGGCTGGGTGACGTGGATTTGTTGCAACCGAGTTCAGCGGCAAACGAGTGAGAAGTTTGAAGACATGTTAGGAATTAGGATATGGAGAAACCGTCAAATGAAAAGTTCAAAACAATCGCAATTTTCAAGGTCGCGGATGTGTTTAATAGTGTGTTTTTGGCGTTACACGTAAGTTTATTTCAATTTATGTTACCGTTTAATTGTTAAATATATATATATATGTTTCGAAGAGAATTATTTATCGCGACCTTTAACCATATATTAACTTTTAAATTAAATTGTTTCAATATAATTAAAAGTTGATTATGAAAATATAATCCATTTAATTTCATAATATAATTTTATTATATTTTTCTCTAATGTAATTTAGTAGTTATACGTGGTCAAAGATCGCAATGTACAATCCCCTTAGGAACTTATTAATGAAACAGAGGAAATATTAATTAAGGTGATTGGCCGACCGAAAAGATACTCTAAAATAAAGTGATTGATTAACCAATAAGAGAATTTATTGATTACCAAAAAAACAAAATTTTACCTCATTCATTTCATTTGTCTTGCCAAGCAAACACTTAACTCTCTCCGACTAGTATTTAAGGTAGCAACTAAGTGCCGGAAACCTAGCAGAAACCAATATGACTAGAGTTCCACCGGAGTTGTTATTCCCATATGAAGTGAAATCATACTATAACATCAATACAAAACCTAATACGGAGTAGCTAGAAGGATCCAATCCCTAGAGTACATCCTTGTTGCGTTTTTATTTTCATTCTTAATGTTGCACCATGTACATTCCAATTTGCACATAAAAAATGATGAAGGCCATTAATATAATCATGATGTCTATCCACACAAGGTTAAGTCCAGTCAGCGCTAGACCCTATAATGTGGAATCTTTAACCAGTCTATGTTGTCTTAATTACGAGTAGAAAATCATTTTGGAGCTCGATTCCAAAATTCAATTTGACAAAACTAATTTAAGGAGGAATAGTAAGTCTATTGAGTAGATGGAGAGTAATTGTGTTTGAAGTTAAATTTAGGGAAAAATAGATGTATAGAGTAGGGTAATAATTAGGTTTAAGAAGGAATTTTTTTTATTTTGTACCAGGTACGGAATTTGAGTAGAATATGTGGTGATAGTTTTATTTGTGGATGTAAAAGTAAATTAAAAAAAAGTCAAAATCTAAAATAAAAAAAAAAGAAAAAATCCCAAGTAGAGTTTTGGGATGAATAGTACTGAGTCTAGCTATTTTGGAATTGAATTCCAAACATGAAACTCAGTTAAGGAGCTCCAGAAGAGTTTCTTAATTGAGCTCCAAACGTACCGTCAGCTTTCATACTCTCTTCTTGTTTGGCATCAGTTTCTCATTCAATTTATAAGGTGTAATTACTTTTTGTTAATCGTTTAACTAAATAAATATGTTTAGTAAATGTAAGTAAGATAGTGATTTGAGAAGTTACTTTATATAGTTTATTAGAAATAAGATGAATGAGCTATTAGGTTGTGTTCTTTTCGTCTGAAAATTGATTATTTTATGTTCAGTTCAGATGCATTAAGTTCAGTTCAGTTCATATTTGCCTAATAGTATTTTGTACTACAAATAAGTTCAGTTCAGACGAAGAGAACATAGCCTTAGTCACCTTTTCAATTTTCACTCATCTTAGGTTTTGTTCTCTTTGTCTGAACAAAACAGAAATGAACTGAATGAAGTTAAACTGAACTGAACTGAATTAAGCTGAACTGAATTAAGCTGAACTGAACATAACTGAATTTATTTGTAATATAAAATACTATGCAACAAAGCTGAACTGAACTTAATGTATCTGAACTGAATTTAAAATAATTAATTTTCAGAAGAAGAGAACAAAGCCTTATCAGATATCAATCACCTTATCCGTTGTTTTTACCAAACAAATATATTGTTCTTGCATTCTTAATTTCCTATGTATATTCCTATACATATTTTGTCCTTCCTTTTTTCCATTCTGACAAATTTTACAATCATATCCAATTTACTCCAACTACCCTAATTTGCGTGTTTAAAATCAAATATTACATCCTGTTTAATCTAATATGTAAAAAAATGTTATTCTGAAGTTTAATTTGCAGGGCGGGGTTAGCTTATTCTCATGGGTTCTCTTCTAAAATATCTAAAATATCTTGGCCTTAAGGTTGTATGTAACAAGTAGGTCAAGCATGCAAGTAGAGTGATTGATTGCGTGAGGTCCTTGAAAGATTGCAAAGTTGTGCCACAATTGATGCATGTTTGATATTTTCTAGTAGTCAATTCAGTGATTCAGCAACCACTTGAGAGTAGTGATCAGCTAAAGCCACAACAAAATGATCTGAACCATGACCACACCAGGCTCATGTTGTCACCTACTCGATCACGGAATAAGAAAAAATAGCCTTTAATTATGACAATATGAGATTTTGGTATTTTGTTTAAATGGAGTATTGCCACGTAGCGTTGGTATTATCCAACAGGGCAATGTAGAATAATATTTGATGGAGGACAAGTTGGAAAGTGACTTTGAAATAATTGGATCAGGACGACAGATGTGCAAAAAGGCCACTTTGTGTGTGGTGGCTTCAAGTCGTTTCTGATATCGTAAGGCCGTTTTTATGTTTCCAAATGACCTCTACTTTTTATTTTCTACTACTACCACTACATATAATCAAACATATTTAACCTGTGCTTTATCCATAAATCAGTCACCTTATACGAATCTAGCTGAGAACCCTGAGATGAACTTTTTAACTTTATGCCTGTTTCATCCACCATACTCAGCTACTGAGTCCGGCAAGCATCACAATCTGGGGTAGAGCCTAACATAAGAAATTGAAAAAGTAATCTAATTCTTAAACTATAAAGTGTTTACGTGTTTATTATCTTACCACCATGTCGGATCCGACTAGGTTTTTATTTTATTTTATGAACTTGAGTTAGGTTTTTACTTTTTAAATCACAAAATAATGCTGATAGCCAAGCGATTAGTTAAAATGCTATCCAATCCGATGCACTTGGGGGAACTATAAAACTCAATTGTGGTCGAGCAGAAAGTTGGGCCACAGAGAAGCTTTAATTGGGACGACAAGCTATGGCGTATTCCATCGATAAATTTTTTGCAATGTTAAACTTTAACCTACGGTCATATGCGAAGCTGACCGACTGGATCTTAAGCCATGTGTATATAACCCATATCCAACAGGCATAAAAAAAACTTTCGGTTTACGTGAGGTAGTTTTGTGAAATCATACTAATATGTGTTATATTATGCATTTATGAAGCAAACCTTTATTATTATTATTATTCATATTCATATATCAGTTGAAAGGTTCAAGCACAACTATTCGGTCAGGCTCCTTGGTGGTTAATTCTCTCTTTGCTTCTTATCCTTGGTAAAAAGAGTAAAGAAACGAACAAGATATTTATATAACTAGGTAGTACGTGGGAATATTTATGCACCTCATAAATACAATTCGTGGACTTGGATTTTTAGGTCATTAGTTGTTCCATTTAAGGCACATTTCATAGCTGTAAACTGATGATTCTAGATGGTACCTAGGGTAGGATTTATGGGCTGAGCTGGATTTATGGACTGAGTTGGGTTTTTAGAGACTAATGTCCACTAGGCACCAACTCTGAATGGGATGTTCCAACCTCCAGAAATGGAGCCAACATTTAGAGAAGGGAGGGGAAAATGAGAAAATAAACAGGGGTACTTTCGGTGTTTCAATATGATCCACACGAGAGATTATGGTCTCAGGATTTTTCCACGAAATTAGCTTATTATTGGAACCACATCACCATTTGTGTAAAGTGTATGAATCATCCCATGTGTATTTCGTGTTCATCTTTCAACTGAAAACCTAATGCCTCATTTGGAATCAAATTTAATTAAGCTTGAAAGTTAAACTTACTTTCGAATTATTGGAGTATTTTGTCTTCCTGCATCTTGACCATTTTACCCTGTATATAATCTTGAAAACTCACTTGTTTATTGTTACTGTTTTAGGCTTCTTTAAGAAAGTTATACGTGATCAATGCCAAGTGATTAAGTTACCAATAATAATTTTTGCGTTGAAAAATTTAATTCAATGTGTCAAATCGTTTGTAGCCATGTGACAATTGACAAACTGATACCTCATATTCAAGAGGTCACATGTTTAATATTCGAAATGAGTGATTATTTACTATGTATATAGGATTGAGTGAAATGAGGATGATTAAAAATTTATTTGATGAGAAATTTGTAGGTCAACATTGTAGTTGTAATATATCTTTAATTCAATTTGAAATTTTCTTCAGATATTTAAAGGTTTTCTACAATTTTTTTTTAAAAACGACAAATATTACAGCTACTACTACACTAATTGTATACAAACTTTGTAACCACCTTATTCCTCCATACCTAAACCAACCTTATGACTCCACCACCGCTGGGGATCAAAACCTGCACCTCTCCTTCAATATCCAAACTTATTACCGCTGCACCACCTTATGACTCCCAAATATTTTTTATGATTGATTTTAAAAAAAATGGTTTTATACAATTGTGATTTTTCTAGTTTTAGGTTGAAGTTATCCACATACTATAGACATGGTGGATACTGCATAGATTTTTACATGACAAATTTAATCCTACCGATGGTATAAAAGTAATTGAAATCTTCTTCTTTCTAGATGACTCACACAAGTACATCTCAAATCCATCAAGGCACCAACGTACACCACCGTGATCTGAATTTTCAGAAATTAAATTCAGGTCAAGATTTTAGTAAAATTCTAAAATTGGCCTCCTCTCGCAGTCAAGCACAACAAATTAATAGGACTAAAATGATAATAACAATAATAAGAAATTACACATAAGCTAATTCAGTCCAGGTCATACATTTCCTGTTTACCTATAAATACAGGGGCCACGCTTCTCATTTCCATCACAACAAACACAACACAGACTCGTCAGAATATCTCTCTGTTCTGTTCATCCCTAAATTCTCTCACAAGATCATCATCATAATCCAATAGAAACGACTGAATCATCATTTACAAGTCTGAAGAATTATGGTTCAGCTTAAGAAAAAGCTCTCCGGCGAAATGAGACTGAAATCACTCCCTCCGTACGCCGGTGCCGGCGATATGCCGGAACCGGACGTCTACGTCATCGCGTCCGGCGGATTACGCATTCCTGCTCACTCTAAAATCCTGGTATTGCTTCTAAGCGTACGATTCAGTAATTCAGTCCTTTGATCGATCGTTTGATTGATGATGATGATTCAGTAGAAATGAATGAATGCATCTGATTTGACGGATTTAACCTTGCAGGCATCTGCTTCGCCGATTTTGGAGAGCATAATCGAGAGGCCTCAGAAGCGCCGGAGCTCCGAACGGAAGGTTCCGATGTTAGGTGTTCCGTCCGACGCCGTTTCCGCCTTCATCCACTTTCTGTATTCCTCCAAGTAAGGTTTTCTTCTTTTACTTTTCCTTTATTCCACCATTAAATTAATTAAATTTATTAGATGAAATTACTCGCTAATATTATCAACAAATGTTTACATAAGTAAATAAGTAAATTATGATTAAGCTACATCAAAATGATTACTAATCGAATTAAATTGTTTTACGTTTATTTTATTTTTTTAATTTTTATGTATTATACATAGAGAATCAGTGATTCTAAAGTGGCATAGGAATATAGGATGGTGTAAGTGTAACGTGTTGGTTTAATGTATGTTTAGGCTGTACTAGTGTAACATTATGATTTAGTATTAAAAAGTTTAAGCTAAGTTTAGAAGAACCACTAAACCAAACCAATAAGAGACAAATTATATATTACTATAATTTTGGTTGAGAATCAATCATCAGTTCAGTCTCACACGACAAGTTTAGTTTTGAATTTTCTGCGCAGCTGGAACCTGGGAATTGAATATGACCGATTAAGCTAGTGAATTAGATATTCGTTTCTTGGTTGAATCATCAATCGGGAACCGTCAATTATTAAAATTCTTCTTTACGTGTCAACATGTTTAATCATTTTAAATAATGAGGGTATTAAATAAATGATGAGAGACTGTATCATTATTTGCCGCGTCTAGACAGCGATTCCAGGATTATAGGAATGTGAAATTCTAAGCATGCAACATAACCAAAACTGCTCTTTCTTTCTGTGATCAGGTGCAGTGAAGAGCAGATGGATAAGTTGGGATTCATTTGTTGGCGTTGTCGCATGTGTACTCAGTACCACAGCTGAAGCAGATGTGTACAAAGGGTTTGGCTGAGAAATTGAGCCTAGAGAATGCTGTGGATGTTCTTCAGCTGGCAAGAATGTGCGATGCACCCGATCTTCACCTCAAGTGCATGAAACTGTTGTCTAGTAACTTTAGGTCTGTCGAGGAGACGGAGGGGTGGAAGTTCTTGCAGAACCATGATCCTTATCTTGAGTTAGAGATTTTGCAATTCATGGATGAAGCTGAATCGGTATATACTATATACTTAACCATCTTAAGAGCTGTATATACTATATACTTAACCATCTTAATCTTGTTATGGAACAGAGGAAAAACAGGACACGGAGGCTTAGGGAAGAACAGACTACATATGTACAATTGAGTGAAGCGATGGATTGCCTTGAGCATATATGCTCAGAAGGTTGCACTAGTGTCGGTCCGTATGACATGGATATAACCCAGCACAAGGGTCCATGCAGCAAGTTTTCGACTTGCAAGGGTCTTCAGCTTCTGATTAAGCACTTCGGTACTTGTAAGAAGAGGGTGAATGGGGGATGTGTCCGTTGTAAGCGTATGTGGCAGCTCTTTCGCTTACACTCCTCAATTTGTGATCGACCTGACGAATGCCGAGTTCCCTTGTGCAGGTACCAGAACATAACACTTAATTATCCATTTACATTTTTGGTATGTAACGGTGTTGTTTAGGTTTTGTTCAAAATCCTTTAGCAGCTTGGCAATTTAACAGAACTTGAAAATTATAGTGCACAATTCATTGTTGGTCATGTATCCTTTGCCGACAACAACCATAATATAATCAGAAATGTGTCCAATAAGTCATGTGCGTTTTTCTTGAAACTAGCCCAAACATAAGTTTAACTTATTGTTCGTCTAATCTTTGCCTACCTCAAATGTATTACCATGTAATCAATGGGTATGATAAAGTCGTTATTTTCTTGGTTAGTTTTGCTCATGTATAAAGCTATGTACTATAAATGACATAAATCAAGCTGGCACTGTAGGGACATCATTTGTGCTATGTTTTCTGAATAGCCTACGTGTCACTTTTTTTTCCCATTGATTGGTCATTTGTTATGTTAGATATTTTCATTCCTTGACAAATGATCAGCTAGCATTTTGTCATATGCTCTTGCCTTGGTTTCACTTGCCTTGCATGATTGAAAATGACAAAATAAATGAGAAACATACAACTTGATGAATGATGTTGGATTACATAGTTCAGAGTAATGAACCAAGTATCTAAAGTTGATGTCATTTTTTGCAGAGAATTCAAGTTAAAGGCACAAACTTGTCGAAGAGGAAATGACCAGAGATGGAAATTACTCGTGAAAAGGGTAGTATCCGCCAAAGTTATCGTTTCACTGTCTATTCAGAAGAGGAAGAGGGAAGAAGAACCAAGAATGGGAGTGGACTATGAAGGGATGAGAAGCTTCAATGAGAAGGATGGATGTTAAAAGCAATTGCCAATTAGAGAGTTAGGATATTTAGAAGAGTATGTTTCGTTAATTTTCGTTTTTGGTTGGGTCTCTGCTGCATAAGTTTTGGTGAGATGGGTGGAAATTTGTAAAAAGCTAGTAGTTATGGCTGTTTTTATTGCTTGTTTCTTGGTGTTGCAGTAGCACCCTCGTTTTACATGTGTAGTTGGTAGCCAATGGAATAGGGCCCAAGTAGTTGATGGGTGCCGAAGGCGCTGCACATAGAGTGTGATTGACCGATTGTTGACCACTCCTTTCTTCTGTAGAAATTTGTTCATACATCACATATCTTTATCTTTTTTTTTTATAAAGAAAGACTAAAAGGCCGTTAGGCTGCCGTATCTAAATCATAAGCAAAAACAGCATAGATATGAGTTGGGATAGACTCCCAGATGCCGACACCCACATTTCCCTCCCTAGCGGCCTTCTTGGCCAGCCCATCCGCGACTTGGTTCGCCGTGCGTGGCACCCAAGCTATCTTCACCGTCCAAGGTAGCCGGAGCAGCTCGCGACACTGCTGTATCAGATCGGTATCCCCCGCCGTGACTGCATCGCCCAAGATCGACTCAACCGCTTCCTTTGAGTCTGATTCCACTTCTAATTGTTGAATCCTCGTTTCCCATGCTTGTTGAAGCCCGAATCTGATAGCATTGAGCTCCAATTCGGTGGTGGAGGTTGAAGGGGTGGCTTGAGAAAGCCCCAAATCCATTCTCCCTTATCGTCTCGGAGAACACCACCCAAGCCCGCCATGGTGTTTCCGGTGAAGGTGGACCATCAACATTCAGCTTAGCCCAACCAATTTTCGGTCTCTTCCAGGTATTGTTTGCTCTCTTCTTCTTCTTCCCCTTCATTGAGATCTGCAAATCGAAGCTAAGTTGTTTAATGTCAAACAGTACAGTGTTGATGGGGACATTTAGGCCTCTAAAAGTGAAATAGTTGTGTGCTTTCAATAAGGTCCAAATCGTAGCAGCAAAAATCCAATTCCACTGGACTCCCGGAACAGAACTACAGTCCATTCTATCATCAAAAAGGTTCGTCTTTAACCAATCCTTATCAGTACCAGTCTCAAACGTAGCGGCAATTCTTGATGGAATTAACAGCTGCCAAACCGCCATGGCGTTACTGCAATATCTAACAATGTGCATTCCTGTTTTCATGCCCAGATTGCACTGCAGACAGAGAGCAGAGGGGCAGATTTGACGGGTCTGTCGAAGCTTATTTGTAGCTAACCGTTCCTGTACCAGTAGCCACAGAAAATTCTGCAATTTATAACTCAGATCAGTCTTCCAGACCCACGACCAATCGACATTTCTGAATGTATTTGGTGTGTAATTCTTATGAAAAGCCTTGTAAGCTGATTGACAAGAAAAAGTACCCGAAACTGTTTCAGACCATAATATTTTGTCCATATTAGTAGTCAAAATGATATGTTGGCTTTGTATAAGGGTCTTGGTTTCCGGTGGCAGTACTGTATGTAAAATACTGAGTTTCCAGATCCCAGAGTCATCAATAATATCATTAAATTTGAGCTGAGCATCCTGAGGATTAATGTTATTCACTAACTCACATAGAGGTGAATCCCCAAACCAAATATGGAACCAAAAGGAAATTGAACGCCCATCTCCAATCTTCCATCTTATAACAGGTCTCATCAAGTTCGCACACCTCACAATGCCTTTCCAAGTTGAGCTATCCCCTGGCTTTGGGACATAACTCAGAAGTGAAACACCCTTCATATACTTGGCTTCTATAAGAGAACTCCACACATTTTCCTCTTTTCTCAGAATTTTCCAAGCTACCTTTGCCAACAAAGCCTCATTATTAACTCGTGTTATTCTAATTCCCAAACCTCCGTTCTCCTTTGGTTGTGTGACTTTATCCCACCCCACCGGATGGAGTTTTTTATTTGAGGTATCAGTGGACCACAAAAAATCTCTGTTCAGCTTATCAAACTTATCACATACATGTTGAGGTAGCCAAGCTGCCTGCATATGATAAATTGGAATGGCTGAATTAACACTCTTAATCAAAGTAGATCGACCTCCCACAGATGAAAATTTATTTTTCCAGCCATTTAGTCTGTTCAAAACTCTGTCCAAGGTAGCCGCATGTGTGCCACGATCGACTCGACCATGCTGTAACTGAACCCCCAAGTATTTACCAAAGTTGGTTGTAATACCAAAACCAAGGATACTACTGATCTCTCTTTTCAAAGTAGCCCCTCTTTGATTAGAGAAGTAAATTTTGGATTTTGGGGGGCTTACTTTCAGTCCAGAGCATCTGCAAAAAACCTCCATAACCTTCTTCACTGCTCGTGCAGTTGCCAAACTTGCCTTTCCCATAAGAATAAGATCATCAACAAAGAAAAGGTGAGATAGAGCTGGTCCCCCACGACAAGGTATAATTGGACGCCATTTTTTCCCATCAACAGCCTCCCGAATTAAATATGCTAACCTTTCCACACATAGCACAAAGAGATAAGGAGATAGAGGATCACCTTGTCTCAGGCCACATCCATGGGTATAGGGCTCGACCATCTCCCCATTCCACAATAGACGAGTAGAGGTATTTCGGACACAGAACATAATTAATTTCACCAACGACAAAGGAAATTGAAAAGCCTTTAAAGTATCCTCCAAGTAATTCCAATCAACTTTATCATAAGCTTTTTCCAAATCTAGTTTCATGATCATACAACCCACTTTGTTCTTCCTCTTAGTACGAAGGGAATGGAGTAGTTCCTGTATAATCAGAATATTATCTTGGGTACTCCGTCCTCTAATAAAACTAGACTGGGTTGGGGCTATCAGATCGGGCATCAGGCTTTATAACCGGAGTGTAATGCATTTAGTGATGAATTTGTAACTCACATTACACAATGAAATAGGCCTGAATTGAGAAATTAAGCAAGGATTTTGTACCTTAGGAATGATACACAAGAGTGCCTCACATACTTTAGGATCCACGCTCTGATCTTGAAAAGTAGACTTCGAAGTTTGAAGGTATTAATTATACTAACGTTTTCAACCCTTCTAAACCTCTCGAGAAGGGAGAAACAAAATTTGGTAATTCCATGAATTGAGACAGGAGAAGGAATATGCTACCGAATTATTTTGTCGCCACACATATTCTGATCGGCCCTTTTCCGA
This sequence comes from Plantago ovata, assembly GCA_028274465.1. Classification (NCBI taxonomy): domain Eukaryota; kingdom Viridiplantae; phylum Streptophyta; class Magnoliopsida; order Lamiales; family Plantaginaceae; genus Plantago; species Plantago ovata. The sequence continues at coordinate 108,959,648 of CM051456.1, read as the reverse complement.
CCGACAAAGAAATTAATGATGATGGCCACAATGATCTCCGTTTGCGATGACAATGATGGTCGTTTGCAATTTGTGCAATGACAATGATCGCACCAAAATATTATTGAGTAAAACCATCTGGCCGCTTTTTCTGATCGGCCCTTTTTCGATGGCCTGCTGCTCGGAATTTTGATCGATTGTATTCCCTCCTGATTGGTCGCTTCCTTTCGCACGTTTTCTCCGGCGGCCGCTTCCTTTTCCTCTTTCTTCTCCGGCGGTATGCGGCGGCTCTGGTAAGTTTGTTGCGGGCTGACTCCTTTGTTCTGGGCGACCTGCTGCCCTGTGTTCTGGTTTTTCTGTTCGGTTTCTTTTTGTGCTCTCTCTGTGGTCTTTGCCTTGTTGTTGCTCCGGTTGTGGGTCTTGCTCTGTTTTGGTTTTGTTTCTTCTTTTGTGGGACAGTGGTAGTGTTTGTGGCACGTGGGGGTTTTTGGCGCGAGTCATGCCCGGTGTTGTGCGGTTTCATTGTCCGTTTGTTGGACTTTCTGAGTGTCAGGATGGTAGTGGGAATGGTCTTACTAGTAGTTATTTAATTACCCACTTGCGTGATCGCCATTTTCGTGGTGAGGCACAGAGTGTCACGCGTAATGCTCTTGCTACTAGTTTGCCTGTTTATCAGTCTGCTGAAGCTACTTTGCGGCGTATGGGTCGTTGGCTCTGTGGGGTTTGTCTTACTACTCATACAGTTCGTGCACGTTGTCGGCATGACAGTAACAATGTTGTTGCGGCTCCCGATTGTGGTGATGGTGTGGTTCACTACACTTTGTTTGACATCCCTGTGCCTCGTGCCCCTGTTGCTTCTTCGCCTGCTGGTGTTAGTGTGCCGGCTCCTCTGGGTTTTTCGCTGGCTTCTCTTGATGCTTTGTGGGCTAAGGGGTTACGTACTGTCAAGTCGATCCCTCCTAAGTGTCGCCTGGGGTTTTCGCGAGTTTTAAAGGGAGCTTTGGATTCGGTGGTTTCTTCTCCGGGTGACCTTTCTTGTTGGGTTCGTTTGCTTGTACTACCTCTCTGTACGCTGAAGACTTTTTCTCCGCGGAGCAGTCTTGAGTGTCGGGCAGTTGTTAGGCGTAAGCGCCAAGAGGAGTGCATTGCTTTTGCCCTCCGCACTTGGGATGTCGCAGGGGGTAGTTTACAGCTTCTTCTTGACGCGTTGGCTGCGGATTCGCCTTCTTTTCATCAGGAGTCGGATCCGGATTTGGGTGAAGCCAATATTCGTCAGTGTCTCAGGAAGGTCCGTGATGGGCATTATTCTGCAGCTGTTCGGGTTCTTTCTTCTTCTGGTGTTGCTCCTTATTCGGTTGATACTCTGGTGGCTTTAGCGGAAAAGCACCCTTTTGCGCCTTCCCCTGTTTTGCCTCCTTTACCTGCTGACCTTTGTCCCCTTTCTGCCTCCAGTACTACTGTTCGAGACATGATTCGTAGTTTCCCTCGAGGAACCTCTTGTGGTCGAGATGGTCTGCGAGCTCAGCATTTATTGGATTGCCTGGGCGGTGCTGCTGTTGCTCTCTCGGATGATTTGATCACCTCTATCACTCAGGTGGTTCATCTTTTCTTGGAGGGTAAGTGCCCGCATGTTTTGGGTGAGTATATTGCTAGTGCTCCTCTCACTCCGCTGGTTAAGCCGGGTGGTGGTGTGCGTCCTATTGCTGTGGGTACTGTTTGGCGTCGCCTAGTCTCTAAGGTGGGTGCTGTTTTGGCTGGCCCCTCTTTAGCTGGGTATTTTGACGGTCTTCAGTTTGGTGTTGGGGTCCCTTGTGGCGGTGAGGCTGTTCTTCATGCCTTGAGTCGGCTAGTAGAGGCGAGAGGCAGTGAGGTGGGCTTGACCATGTTGTTACTTGACTTTCAGAATGCTTTCAACATGGTCGATCGTGAGGTTCTGTTGCTTGAGGTTCGTCGTCGCTGCCCCGGTCTTTCTCGTTGGGTTGAGTTCTGTTATTCCAGTCCGGCCAGGTTGTATTATGGGGAGCACATTCTTTGGTCTAGCCTGGGGGTCTAGCAGGGCGATCCTTTGGGTCCTCTTCTTTTTGCTTTGGTTTTGCACCCGTTGGTTTGTAAGATCCGAGATTCTTTGACTTATCCCTGCAGGCTTGGTATTTGGATGACGACACTGTAGTCGGAGATACCTTAGTTGTGGGAAAGGTCTTAGAGATGATCTTATTGGACGGCCCACGTTCTGGACTTCACCTCAATGTTCACAAGACTGAGATTTTTTGGCCTCAAGAAGATCCGAGGAGTAGGGTTCCTGGTGTTTTTCCTCCTTCTATCGCCAGGCCACTTCGTGGGGTCAAAGTTCTCGGGGGTTCGGTTAGTGTGTGCCCTGGTTTCAGCAGTGAGCTTGTGGAGAAGAGGGTGAATAGGACTATCGAACTTATGGACTCTGTGGCGAAGCTTAATGATCCGCAGTGTGAGTTGTTGTTGCTTCGTGCTTGTTCGGGTATTTCGAAGCTCTATTTTGCTTTGCGCACTTGCCCTCCTGTTTTCTTTCAGTCGGTCCAGTTTTCTTTTGATCGGGCTCTCAGATCCTCCTTGGAGCGTATTGTTACGGCGTCGGGCCCCGGGTTTGGTGATTGGCAGTGGCGTCTTGCTACTTTGCCATTTTCTTTTGGGGGGCTTGGTGTTTATTCTGCTATGGATGTTCGCCATTATGCCTTCGTTTCTTCTCGCCTTCAGTCTGCTAGTTTGCAGGCTAAGCTTCTGTGTCCTTCTGGTGTCACTTCTCTTGGACCTGCTTTTGATGGTGCCCGGTCTTTGTTTGTTGAGACCACAGGTTCTGACCTTTTGAGTAACCCCAGTGAGATCGCTGCCCCAAGACTTATGAAAAGATTGGCAGATATATATTTCACGACGGTGGCTGCTTCTGCGGAATCTGTTTTCTCTTTATCCCCTCGTCAGGTAGCTCTTTGGAAGTCTCAGCGAGGTGCTCATTCTTCTGATTGGTTGCGTGTAGTTCCTATTTCTGGTTTGGGACAGACAATGAATGGGAGAACTTACAGGTGTGTTCTGGGTTATCGGCTTGGTGTTACTTTGTTTCCGGTGTCCTTGTCCTGCTCTACTTGCTCTCGGATTTTTGATGGAGATGTGTTTGGTGATCATGCGGTGTCATGTGCTGGGGTGGTGGGTATCAAGCACCGTCATAACCTCGTTCGGGACACTCTTTTGGATGTCTGTTTCCGGTCCGGCATTTCTGTTGGTAAGGAAGTGGATATTGGTTTGAGCGGCGGGGTGACAGGTCCCTCCGTCCTGCAGATTTGCTCCTTTATGCTTGGGATAGGGGACGGGATGTGTGTGTGGATCTGACCGGGTCTTCCCCTTTGACCCGGTCTGGGTTGGTGGACTTTGTGCCTGGGCATGCGGTTACTGATGCGGCCAAGCGCAAGTGTGCGAAGTATCGGGACTTGTGCGCAGCTAAGGGTTATGGATTCCTTCCTTTCTCTTTCTCGACTCTTGGGGAGTTGGATGTTGATGCTGTTGAGTTGCTTGTTAGAGTTCGGGGTTTCGCTTTGGCTCAAGATACTGGAACGCGTGCTGCTCATCATATTTTCCCTAGGATTAGTTTTGCTATTGCTAAGGGAGTGGGAGCCCAGCTTGTTTCTCGGCTGCCCTCTAATTTTGTGTAAACATTCTTTGTTTATAATAATATTTATAATAATAATAATAATAATAATAATAATAATAATAATAATAATAATAATAATAATAATAATTCTCCAACACTTTTTTTTTTTGTTCAAATAGGAACAATAATTTATTAAGCTACCAAAGTACTTACATTTACGTATCTAATAAAACTACTAGAATCTAAGGTTAAACAATGATGTAGCCAATCTGGGCATACATTCCACACAAAATACATACAACTACTATTATTAGAAGACAAAGCACGACTGCCACCTGATTGGCTTCTCTGTAAACAAAATGCCATTTCACATTTCATAGTCTGTGTATCACTTTTTGTGCATCTTCAAGCAACACTTGTTGGTTGGGGCTGGCGAGTTCTTTCTTGTTAAGGCATGAAAGTAAAAGTTGTGAGTCGGACTGTATTATGAGACTCTGACATTGTAATTCTGTGCAGATATTCAATCCCAGTATGAGAGTATAAAATTCTGCCATGATATAATAAGTTTTTCCCAAAAATATAGCAGCAACTTTTATAAAATTTCCTTGATTATCCCTAACGATTATTGCTCCAGCTCCCGCTCTTGGACTCAAAAAATAGTAGTACAAATAGTTGCATCGACTGAGAGGCGGGTGCAATTGGAAGTTTTTTTATACCATCATAAATTTCATAATATCTATAAATTCAAACTTGTAAAAAGTTGTGAATCTCCAATCTTTCAATTTCCTGAGGACATCATCCTCTCCTCAAACACAAAGGTTATACATGCACAATAAATGGATCTCCAATGGCGACCCCAGACCAACTTTCATGTTCCTCCTCATCCTCTGTGTCACGATAGCAATGGTTCTATATGGGCTTCATGCGTGAGTTCCATTTACTACAGTCGATGGGTATACGATGAGAAGGTAGTGTAATATTTAATAACCGTGTAAGTTTAAGTGTATAACAAACTGCAAATACACTTGGTGGTGTCACATCAAACTGGCATGTGACACATTAGTAAATTTTCGTGTAAAAAGTATCAAAATAAAAAGAAAAGTAAAAAGAAAGGATATGCCATGTATATGATGTATCGAACTCTTAATAAATTGTGGATAAAAGATTAAATGTTGAGGAAATACGGAATTGTAAATTCTGAGATTATGACGACATGCATTAAGATACTAGGCCTTAATAGCAGTGGCGAAGCCAAAACAAAAATTTAGAGGGGTCCAAGTTAAAGATATAATTTTTGTAGAATCTTTTTAATTTTTTTTATAAATGTCATATAGTAAGCTAATAAAATAATTTAATAAATAAAATCATTTGTTATATGTTTCTAATAGCTATACATATACATTCAAATATTAAATACTCTATAATCCATATTAATGTTGATAGAATTTTAAGCATTAAAACATGTCACACCGATAAATAAATTTAAAATAGAAAATGATTAAGTATGCACATCTAGATTTAAAACGGAAAATGACAAATTTTGAATTGTAAAATAAATATATAAAAAAGAAAATGTTAAAATGATTGATAAAAGTTTAAATAAAAACACAAGAAAAGAGAAAAAGAGAAGGAAGAGTCAAGATCTCACGACAAGCAAAAGGAAAATTGGATAAGATTAAAAAATAAGTGAAATTTGGGCACCGGAGGATTCGAACCAGCAGAGAAAAAGAGAAAGAAGAGTCGAGATCTTACAACAAGCAAAAGATGAATAGGAAAATGAAATTTGGGCACCGGAGGATTCGAACCAGCACCTATCAGGAGAAATGCTAACCTTCCATCCACAAGCCACGTATGTTTACTAGTAGTACTATCATATTATAATATTTAAAATATCAGTGAGGTCCAGTGACCCCAGCTCCGCCACTGCTTAATAGTAAATCATATACATCACTTTAATTGGCATGATTCATACGTTTATTGTTAAGTCAACCATTTTAATTAGGTGCATAGCTTAATTATGACATATCAATGTGGGTTATATCTGAATTCTTGGTTTTACACCAACTTAATTCACCATGATCTTTAATCATGTGAAATAATTTAATTAAATACGCCAATTAATTTGTAAATCTATGGCTAGCTGTTGCGAGAAGTTGAACCAAAGAAGGTTGCTACATTTTTTTTTTCTTTCTTTTTTTGTTGGTGTCGGCAGTTAAAACACACCACATCTTTGTATTTTTCTATGAAGAAACAATATTTCCCAAGTCATGGGACCTGCATATATATGTGATAATAATAATTAAATCCAAAACAACGTATTTTAGGGGAAAATTTGAATAATGATATATCCAACCACATTAAACGTTTGGTCGTACTTATTTGATCATCGGCTAATAATTCAATCTATGAATTTTGGCATATATCCTCATTTGATTTCGAAGCTCAAATCTCTATATTTTTAGTGAAGGAAGTTGGACCAAATATACCTGTTATATACCACATTCCAGGTCTATATGAGATGAAAATCGATCCACAGGTAGGACATATACCGGGACATATGCAACAAGTAAAACAAACACAAACATGCATTCTTAAAAATAATACTCGGTATTTTGTTATGGCCTTTAATGGGGTTATGGTTTAGGATGAACACTATCGAAAGGTGACAAGTAAAAAGAGTTAACGGTGTAGGACTCGGATGTAAGAACTGTTGGTGAAATGTTGCGTTACAACATGAATCAATAGCTTCTGGTGCGAGAAGTTACATTTTCAAATGTTATACCTTTTCATTCACAACTTTTCAAGAGTATAAAGGTCCATGGTTTTGGATTTGAAATACCACAAAACAGAAGTATACTAAGAAATCAATAATTTTACTTCTTCTTCGATCTCTTACTTCTAAAACAGTTTATATTCCCATGCATATTGTTTTTTTAGTCTATTTGAGTTTCATATATATTTCAAAGGGTTGTGATCACTGCAATTTTATCTTAAGAAACTGTTTGCTAGCTAACTATAAGAGCACCAAGAGTAAGACGAATAAAGTTTTAAGGAAAGTGTTACGCTCAACTCTGCAAATTTGTTGCTTTATTCAATTTTCAGTTCATAAATTTCAATACATCCTTATGTGCTTTCTAAATTTTCCAACAGCTTGTAGCTAAGTAGTCGACCGACAACTGATGTTTATGTAAATAGTTATAATGTTGTTATATTTTAATTCCCACACGCTTTATGAATTGTTATTACTCTAAAACCCGTTCAAGATATTAAGTACTTCAATTCCTCCGTCCTGTATTAAGTTTAACATTTTTTTTTCTTTTTCAACATTTGATTTCACATTAAATTAATCCCATAAATTGTACAAGGAAAATAATGATCATACCCTCCATATTAAAATTTAGAAACCAATTTCTAGATTGCTTTTATTAAAATACCATATACGAGTATATTCTTGTTTGATTGGAGTTTGATCAGGGCATATCTAGTGATTCCACAATCATGACATACGTCCGACAATGAAAGTGCAATACTATGATTTCAAAAGTAATTTTGCAACATACTAATAAGTATGTATGTTATGATGGTTGGCATGTTAAGTTGTTAACTTGCTTGATTTTGCTTTCCATTGATTCTTCTTCTTCTTAGTACCAAAGAGGCAAGCAAGCACTTTCGGCGCTATTGCTGCACTTACATTATTGTGCATATCTCACTAAAATTCAACCAACAGACTCCACACGCTTTCACTCAAATCATCATTTGGTTCACCAACTTCTTTCTTCATCATTTTTTTTCCCGTTTAGATTCTACTATTTTGGTTTAAAAAATCCAAGCTGCTATTTAACATAATAAAATTTATTTGTATTATAGATTGGGGTGAAAATGTTTTCAGATAAAAATAACATAATTTTCATGGTCTAAATAAGCAAGTTTCATTAATTAATTTAATACCTTAGAGAGAAATCTGTTAGTAAATAAATTTTTAACCAACTATTAGTTTGATATAGATTTGATCTAATAAGGTTTTGTTCTTTTCGTTGGAACAAAACTGAACTGAATTGAATTGAATGAAGCTGAACTAAATTGAACTGAATGAAGCTGAAGTGTTGAACTGAACTGAACTTATTTGTAGTATAAAATACTATTAAGCAAATTTGATCTGAACTGAATTTAATGCATCTGAATTGATTAGAACTGAACTGAACTGATCTGAACTGAATTTAAAATAATCAATTTTCAATACATTTCAAGACAAGAGGTTCTTGGTTTACTCTGAATGGAATCATTAGTGATTTATAAAATGGGAATAAAAATCCTGAAAAATATTATATCAGATTTTGGCTAGACCTGATGATACAACTCCAATATTTTAAGGAGCTAGGCAAACTCGAATCTGATGAAATGCTGCACAATTGTCACTATGATTAGGCCATTTAGTGTATATGTAAGTACAACTTAATTCAGTGCTGTTAGGCTCTGTTCAAGGAATTTGATGCTCTTCTTCCTTTGCCTCTATGTCGTCCTGAATTTTGCTTATCGTTTCTTTGATTCCCTTGCTGAGAGGAGAGCTACTATTGTTCTTGGTTCCTCTCAGGCAAGTAGTAATACACTAATACTAGCAAGGGAAAGAACAAGATTTTGATCGTTTAGGTCTTCATATGCCTGACTAGTCGCAGCAGATCTCTTACTTGTTGCCTTTCGTGTTCAACAACAAGAGTCTGCAGCATCTGGTTCAGTGAAGGCAAAGGGCTCACTGACAGTATTTGAGCTCGAACAGGAGACAACTTTTGATTTAAACCCCATCAAAAACTTCATCGCGATGTTCTGTTCAATCATCTCATGTAATGTTGACACACAATGGCAAGTACAGGTAGTCATTGCGCTACAGGTGCATGTAGGTATCGTGCAATCGTCATTGATTCTCGCCAAAGTGATCAAGCTTATTTAAGAGTTTAGACTTGAAGTATGCATTGACAGTCATAGATCCTTGATTAATGGAATGTATGTTCTTCAACACCTCAAAGATATTAGGACCGTTCCCTAGCTTGTGAGAATCTCTCTGGCAACAGGCTCTACATCTCAGCTGCCTTGTTAACCTGGCATGATGGTGGTGAAAGGGAGATGGATCAATTGCTTTTTTTCAATATACTCATAACTCATGCAAATAAATAAATAAAATAAAATAATAATAAATAAAAAATAAAATAAAATTAGTGCTTTGTTGGAATACAAGAAGAAGGAGAACAAAGCAAGCCAGAAGAACTAGCCCGAACTACTGCAGAGAAAAGAAGAATTCATTGTAGCGAACTCCGTACGCCAAGCAGCACGAATTTACCTCAGCCAGAGCACGAACTACAGAGGGACAATTCAAGCTCACAGACAAACAAGAGGCTCAGGCGGGAAACTTGAAATAGTACAGGAGGTACGATTAGGGTTGCAGAGCATGATCTTATCCAACCAAATTCTCGATCCTTCCATCAGTTACCGACGAGATAAAATGCGCGTTTTCATCCCTATACGGAGTAGAGTAGAAACCCCAATGTAATTTATTTTAACAGTAGGTTTAGGGCTACTTTTGGCTAGTATAAAAGAGGGCAAGCAGAAGATATGATGGCTTGCCGCAGTCTGGAAGTTTGATCCAGTCCCAATATTGAGACGGACGTTGTGTCAAAATAAGAAGTTCTCTAGCTCCTACCGTGTAACATATTTGTCCGCCCCTCTCAACTGCAATAATTCTCTGTTTCAAGAAACAGAACAAATGCTAAGCATACACACAGACATAATTTATGGCGTTTTGACAGTGAACTGCGAGCTGTAAACAATCTCCTTGAGCATAATATGATTATTCTTGTAACCTTCACATATATAAGGAAATCAAAAATGACCATAATAGGACTCTTGTAACTTTCACAGATGGAAATTATCCTAACGAATATCATTTCTGATTGATCAAAATATATAGCACAATACAAGGTTTACCTTAGACTCGGGGTCTGATCCTGTTACGTTTATAAACTTATGTAAGAGAGGTCTCATCTGGAATTACAACTTTTTCAAGATTCCTGAAATTCTTGTTTCAAATTCAACTGTGGCTTGTGCACAAAAACTTCCAGTTTAAAAGAGAAATGATTTTGAGGTCCGGCATAGATTCTTGCATTCAAGTAACATTGAAGTATATAATAGTAATAGGAAACATCAATGCGGAAACCTTGGGTATGAATTGGCATGTAGTCAAATGTTTATTCTTTCTTCAAAGTGTGCCAAAACAAATTGATTCATGTACTTGATCAAACCTTTAATTTGTTCTCAACGCCTCAGACGACAGTTCCTGTACTCTTATAGGCTATAGCCACAATATGATAAACGTCATGAATTTAGGTGGACCAATAGTATTTTTTTTTACTAATGTATTGTTCATTAATTGTAATGGTTAGTACTTAGTAGTATATATCTGCAGACTGTAATATAATCCCTGCCTAGCTGGCTAGCTAGTGGAGATCATGTACAAGGTGTAGCCTAGTGCTGAACGGATTTTAAATCGGCTGAGATGATATATACCCATCAGTGTCAAGGCATTAAGAGAAATAAGTTTGATTCTTCTATTTAGTTGGATTACGAAACAACTTGCAAGTATTCCTGTTCAAGGATACAGTATAAGCTGAAATTAAGGCTATTTTTGAGGTTATAGCTGGTTTGCATGTTTTTGTTGAGTCACAACTGTTCCTGTTCAGTTTAGCTCTGAGACTCGATGAACTTAAATAAGTGAGTTACATGTTGAATGGTGGCTCCTTTGTGGAAAGTTAGATGCGGTAGTTGGAGAAGAAAGTTAGCTGGTTGAAGCTTTAATATACGGTTGGGGCAGGTAAAGCAGTTCAATAGAAATTCCTATATATACGAAGTGCTTCTGTTCTTTAGAATCATACCTCAATCCCTGAAACACAACTCCCAACATCTTTGTATCTGTCTTTGTTTTCACTTGCTATCAGTTGTGAGGTGAACAACCGTTTGAGAAAGATGAGTACTTATAATATTTCTCCAAATCAGTAAAGTACAATCTCCCATGGACATATACAATTGCCGAATCAGTAAAGTACAATCTCCTATGGAAAAAGCTTTGGATGCAAACTTGTGCTTGTCGAGTTTCATTTCATCTGAATTCTTGTAGTCTTCAACCACACAATTGTAGCACGAGAGCCTTACAATCTTGTAGTAGCTCTGAGGAGCTTTTGTGCGGCCGTCATAGGCCTTTTTTTTAAGCAGCTTGTTGAGTTCGTATCAACAATAGTCGATTCTACCTAATCACAAAGCTCACAATAACAACTAAACCACCAAGAGCCTGCTGCACCAAATCAAACACACAACCAATGCAACAACCACAGAAAACAGAGCAAGAACGTAAGCAAGAAAGAACACAAGATTTAACGTGGTTCGGTTCTGAATAACCTACGTCCACGGAGATCAACCAGCTTCACTATCTTATCACAATCCACTATTACAAGTCACTAACCAATCACAAGAAACAGATTCTCTAGCTAGCACCTACAATATACGATAATTTATATATCCCATCGAAGTAGTCGAACAGGTCTTCAAGCTATGAATGAACATCTACCAGATCTGGTTTAAGCATGCAGTAATCACCCCTTTATATAGCATACAAATCGCAGCTATTTCCTAAGGGAATTTGAATAGGTATTGAATCCTTATTGAAATCAATTTTCTTTTCCTGACTGTTGTCGGTCACAGAAGTTGTCTTCAGAGTTTGTTCAACCGTTAGGTCAACCACAGTCTCTGTGTCTGCTGTTGAGATAACATTACCTCCACAATTCTCCACCTTTATCTCAACACCATTCAATCCACACTACTACACTACTGATCTATGTATCCCTAAAGTTAGGACACACCCATCTACATCTCTAAGGTTAAGATGCCTCCCCGTTCCATCCCTGCGGTTAAGATGACCCCCTCAAAGTCTTGACACCCACAAGTTCCAGGCAAAACCTGAACTTTGGTCCTGGAAGCGCCTTGGTCATAGCATCCGAAGCATTCAACGACGTATAAATCTTCTTTATCTTCACAACTCCTTTGGCAATGATATCTCTGGTGAAGAAAAACCTCACATCAATGTGCTTCATCCTTTCATGACGTACATAATGCTTAGTCAACATAATAACACTCTGATTGTCACAGTGAATATTCACACGATCAAGTTGAACACCAAGTTCCCTCAACAATCCACCCAACCAGATAGCTTCCTTCACGCCTTCAGTGATATCCATGTATTCTGCCTCCGTTGTAGGTAATGCAACCACAGACTGCTGACTTGCTTTCCAACTAACTGCTGTGCCAAACAAAGTGAACACATACCCTGTGATAGATTTCCTTCCATTCAAGTTCCCTGCAAAATCTGCATCCACATATCCAACCAATGAATTCTGCAAATCCTTGCTTTTCTTGAACCTCAGTCCCATCATCCTTGTGCCACTTAACCTATCATCCACATACGAGATCCTTCCGTCTGCACTTCCATAAGATACTACTGACATGTAACCTAGCTTCCCCCAAATCTTTGAACATTGCTCATTAGAACACTGTACCCTTGGCACCATAGATGTTTCCACACTTCCACAATCCTTCATATTGAACCTGGTCAAAACCTTCAATAGACAACTGGACTGAGATGAAAACAACATTCCATCCGATGAATCCCCGCAAATATCCATTCCTAAGATTCTCTGAGCTATCCCCATGTCTTCCAGTAAATCATCTTCCTGAAACTCATCATCCAGAGCTTCACATTCAGTACCTGAGTATTCTGGGACCTGATTATAAACCTGTTGTTCTGGAGTTCAGGCCAGGGTTGCTTCAACCCCTTGTCCAACACCTAGTGTATCAACCTACTCCATAGCCCAAACAACTTCTCTTGGTGTTATATCAGTTTCATCCTCAGACTCCACCTCAACTGAAATTTCATGTGCATATCCTTGATCTCTTGTATGCTGATAGTTAGAAGTTTCACCTTCTTCATCAGGTTGATCATCCCCATATGTATCTGAGCTACTACTAGACTCCTCATTCACTAGTAATATTGGTTCTGCATCTGCAACATCATCTTCTACTGTGGGCTCCACCTCAGAGTGAATTCTCTCTTCTTCCAACTCAATTCTGGTATCTGCTGTGTCGGAGCTGGGGCACGGGGTTGTTCACAATTCGTCCAACTTTTGCATCAACTGTTTGTTCAACTTCTGCCTCAACTGCTGCCTGCTTGTCCTTCAAAGGTATTATGTCTTCATTGAACTGAAAATCCCTGCTTATAATACACTTTCCTTTCCAGGTTCTATGCACCAAAGCTTATATCCTTTAACCCCCTTTGAGTAACCAATGAAAATACACCTCAACGCTCTAGCTTCCAACTTATCCTGCTTGATATGTGCTAAAGCCAAGCATCCAAACACCTCGAGTTTTTGAATAGTCCCCATTTGTTCCAATCCACACTTCATCCGGTGTCTTAAAATCCAGAGACACGACTGGACTCTTATTGATGAGTATTGTTGTTGTAACCATGGCTTCTCCCTATAAACCTTTGCTTACCCCAGAACTCAGTAGCATACACCTAGCCCTCTCCAATAGAGTTCTATTCATTCTTTCTGCAACTCCGTTCTGCTGTGGTGTACTTGTAACTGTCCTATGTCTAGTAATACCCTTCTCTTTACAGAAACTAGTAAAATTAGTAGATAAGAACTCCAATCCATTATCAATCTTGAGATACTTCAATGATCTTCCTGATTGATTCTCTACCTCAGCTAACCATTCCTTGAACTGATTAAATGCTTGATTCTTAGACTTCAGAATATAAACCCAGACCTTCCTTGAATAATCATCTATGAATGAGATGAAATATTTACCTCCACCTTGAGTGAGTGTTCTGGATGGTCCCCATAAATCTGAATGCACATAATCCAAGTTAGCTTTAGTAGTATGCTTCCCTGTGTTGAAACTGGTCTTGTGCACCTTCCCCATCACACAAGTCTCACAAAATGCTAACTTAGTGAACTTGTCTCCTCCAAGTAATCCTTGCTTGGTAAGTTCCTTCGATCTTTTTTCTCCTAGATGGCCAAGCCTCTTGTTCCATAGATATGTGTTGTCATTCCCATGAACTTCTGCACTTTCTCCAGCTAATGTGTTACCAGATAAATAGTAAATACCATTCTTCTTAACACCTTGCAGCAAAGTTGTCTAAGTCGTTGATCCAACTCTTTGTTCAACTCCTGACTCAACCGTGTGCATAACCCACAGAACACCATGACTACAACTCCATGTATATCCCATAGCATCAAATTGATAAAGTGAGACCAGATTCCTCCTCAAATCAGGTATGTACCTTACACCAGTTAACAATCTAACAGTTCCATCATGCAACTTCAACTTAACATCACCAATGCCTTTGACCATGCATACTGATTGTTCCCCAAAAGTACAGTTCCATCTTTTCCATATTTGAAGTTTGTAAATCATTCTTTAACCGGACTCATATGAAAAGAGCATCGAGAATCAAGTATCCAGGATAAGTCTATATTTGAAGTAGAGACTGTAAGTACCTCTGATATGTCAAAAGACTATGCAGCTTGTACAAAGTCCACTGTTCCTGCCTCTCCCACAAATTGCTTTCGCTTCCTGTTGTTCCACACAGGGCAATCCTTCTTGAGATATCCTTTATTATGACAGTGATAGCACCTCCTGCTTTCCACAGAATCTGATGACCTATTACTCTCTTTCTTCTTGTATTTGTCCTTTGGTAACCTTTCCCTTGCAGAACCACCTTTCCTGGAACCATGGTACTTCATAGCAAGACTCTCAGCCGAATGTCCACCTTCCTGCAGATTCTTCTGCTTATGGAACTCCGTAGTCTTCAATGATTCCCGTACCAAATCCAAGGTCACTGCAACATTACCAAACATCAACGGAACTTTGAAGTTCTCATAGGAGTTGGGCAGGAGTTGAGCAACACCATAGCTTTGTCTGCGTCTGTAGTCTTGTCACCAACATTCTCCAAGTATGTTGTGATCTTGTCAAACTCTGCTAACTGCTCCAAAATCGATATCCCTTCAACCATCCTAAAACTAAGAAACTTCTGGTTGAGATACATCATCTGAGCTAATGATTTCCCCATATAAACTTCTTCAAGTTTATCCCAGATAGCCTTTGCATCAGTACACTTAATAACCTCCCTCAATGCTTCATAGCTCAATGAGTGAACAAGTGTATTATATGTCTTCTTCTTGATTTCCTTCTTCTTTGCATCGTCTTCAATATCCTTAAGACATTCATCCCCCAATAGAGCATCGTCAGCTCCATTTTCCGATAACAAAGTCTTAACCCTCAGTTTCAACAGGCTGAAATCTGTGTGCTTTGTCAGCTTCTCAATCTCGATTTTAGTTGATGACATTGCTTATATCAAGCTTTGAATTCTCCCGGTAAATTCCTTCGACCCTTCCCACAGACGGCGCCAATTGTTGAGTTCGTATCAACAATAGTCGATTCTACCTAATCACAAAGCTCATAATAACAACTAAACCACCAAGAACCTGCTGCACCAAATCAAACACACAACCAATGCAACAACCACAGAAAACAGAGCAAGAACGTAAGCAAGAAAGAACACAAGATTTAATGTGGTTCGGTTCTGAATAACCTACGTCCACGGAGATCAACCAGCTTCACTATATTATCACAATCCGCTATTACAAGTCACTAACCAATCACAATATATATATATATATATATATATATATATATATATATATATATATATATATATATATATATATATATATATATATATATATATATATATATATATATATATATATATATATATATATATATATATATATATATATATATATATATCCCGTCGAAGTAGTCGAACAGGTCTTCAAGCTATGAATGAACGTCTACCGGATCTGGTGTGAGCATGCAGTAATCACCCCTTTATATAGCATACAAATCGCATCTATTTCCTAAGAGAATTCGAATAGGCATTGCATCCTTATTGAAATCAATTTCCTTTTCCTGACTGTTGTCGGTCACATTGGTCGTCTTCAGAGTTAGTTCAACCGTTAGGTCAACCACAGTCTCTATGTCTACTGTTGAGATAACGTTAACTCCACACAACTAAACATTTTCCATTAAAAAGAAAGAGCATAAGACCAGTTACAAAAAAGTAAAAGACGAAAAGCAATAAACCAGTAAAACACGAAGTAGTGAACACCTAAACCCGGGAGGACTACTCTAGAGTTACAAACCACAAAAACCAAGAATTTAACTAAGCCAGCCTCCCAAACCAAAGAAGACCAAGACTATATATACAACAATAACAAGCAGTACCGGCCTTTTGATAGCACCCAGGATCCATACACACAAACTGAGAGCAGAGAGCTTTGAGGAACAAAACAGCGAACCGAAAGCGAGAGTCTTGACAACAATTAATCGAAACAGGACTTATTTTACCGAAACAGGAATTTACCCATCAAGAACAAGTAATAACAAGTCACATGTGAGAATCAGAAATGTGTCCGATAAGTCATGTGCGTATTTCTTGAAAGCAAGCCAAATATATCGAAATCAAGTTTAACTTATTATTGTTGGCCGTTTGCCTACCTCATATGTATTATCATGTCCGATAAGTCATGTTCCATAAAATATTTCCAAGTAATACAAATGACATAAATCGAGCTGGCCCTATAGAACCATCAATATTTGTCTTATTCTTTTTTAACGTCATAGTTAGTTTTTTATTTTTTTGGTACATAGAAAAAATAGAACCAACCTATATCTAAAGTCAAAAGAGGCAAAATAGCATCAGGTGGGTTGTCCAAAATTCCTATTTTACCGAATTCTATTTTATTTTTTCGTGTTTGTATGTTCCACAAAATTTTATGTATTATTGAAAAAGAAAATTATATTCACATATTAAAAATTATTAATTTTATTCAGTTTTATTTTTTTTCACTATATCTCACAAAACTTTGACTATTTTATTAAAAAGGGGAAGTTATCCCCGCACATTACAACATTAATTTTTACACCACACTTCACTTAACAAATATTTTACAATTAAAAACTAACACACTGCAGGGGACATCATCCATTAGGATGGTTCTATCCAAGTAAAACTTTCAGGGAACGATAGAGTATCAGCTTCTCGTAGGCTGGCCTTGGATTCACAATTGCCTGGCTAGCAACTAGCCACTTGCCTGGCATGAATGATTGGAATGACACAGTAATGAGATATTAGGCACTAATTTCTCCATTTCATTAGTAACTTCCTCTTTGGTCAACGGGTGTCATGTTTGACTCGTATAATACACATAAATTATATTGATAAAAAATATTTAAAATACTACTAAATTATGAACTTTAATTATATAACTTTAAAAAAGAATTGCATCGTATAATTTAGGAGTAATGTACGGTCAAACATGAAGCTTGTTGATCGAAGAGGAAGTAACTAATGTAATGAAATGGAGGAAGTAATTAATTACCGGAGTATAAATAAGACGCATTGCATTGCACTTCATCATCACAACAAAATCAGCTCAATGGCTAATAAACCGGTTAAAAACAGTGTCAGTCGTAATTTGGAAACATCATCCATAACGGAACATGTATTCCGATCAAGGTTACCAGATATCCCCATATCCAATCACCTTCCCCTGCACACCTACTGTTTTGAGAATTTCTCCCAGTACCCAAACAGAACTTGCCTCATAGACGGGAACAAGTCCTACACATATGAAGAAACGCATCTAATCTCCCGTAGAGTTGCCTCTGGCCTCTCCAATCTCATGGGGATTTCCAAGAACGACGTTGTTATGCTGCTTCTCAACAACTGTTCAGAATTCGTCTTCACTTTCTTCGGAGCTTCAGTGATTGGAGCAGCCACCACAACCGCTAATCCGTCCAGTACTGCTAAAGATATCTTCAAGCAATTTGATGCTTGCAGATCGAAGATCATTGTTACTCACTCTCATTGTATTCAGAAGCTCAGGTATAAGATTTTTTTTTTCTTTTTTTAATCATATTGTCACGAATGGTCGATTGTAGTGTGTTCCAAAACGAACGGATGAAAATGTGGTTAATAAGGATAAAATCATTTTTGGTACGTATTCCAGTGAGACACATTCAATTTATGTACTCCAAATTGAAAGAGGTTATGTTCAATTTAGGTACTTCGTTGTAACATACTGTTCAATTTGGTATTTTTTTCAATTTAATTTAATAGGAAGTAATATATATTGGATGAGTAAAATATTTTAGAGATCACTAGGGCTCCTAGATGCTATAAGTTCTTTATAAGTTTTCTTTATGGGAATAAATTGTGAGTACAATACAATGTGAATAAAACATTTTCAAGCCTGAGTTGATATATGACATTATTATATTTGACAGCTAAATTAAAGAAATTCCCTCATAAAATTTGGTGCATGGTAGTTCAGGTCAGCTATCCAGGAAAGTTCAAATGTTCCCATTATGATCACCATCGACGATCCGCCGCCAGGCTGCATACATTTCTCACTACTCTCAAAAGCAAATGAATTAAATATGCCATCCATGAAGGTGGAGCCACACGATACGGTGGCCCTGCCATTTTCCTCTGGGACAACAGGGATGCCTAAGGGTGTGATCCTGACGCACAAGAGTTTGGTCAGCTGCATCGCTCAGCAGGTTGACGGGGAGAATCCTAACTTTTATCTAAAGGAGGAGGACGTCGTGCTGTGCGTGCTACCATTGTTCCACATATACGCGTTCAGTATGGTCCTTCTGTGCTCACTCAGGTCCGGTGTGGCCATGCTGCTTACAGACAAATCCAAGATTGGATCGATGTCAGAGCTTATACAGAGGCACCGAGTGTCCGTGGCTGTGTTGGTGCCACCTTTGGTTTTGGCATTGGCGAAAACTCCGGTCCTCAACAAGTTTGACCTCAGCTCCATTAGGATGGTTATGTCTGGCGCGGCTCCTCTTGGAAAAGACTTGGAGAACGCATTGCTTACCCGTTTGCCACAAGCCATTTTTGGACAGGTAATTAACCTCATTAATCAACTACATTAATAAAAAATAAAGAACTGATTTTGCCAAAGTTATCAAACTTTGGAACTAAAATTGCCGGTAAAATCAAACATAGGACTGTATTATATTTCCCATGCCCATGGAACTTTGGAACGAAATATGCCATTTACTTTGGCATTGGCAGTACTATAATTCATACCAATTAATATTTATGATTGCATTGCATATGTACTGCAGGGCTATGGAATGACTGAGGCTGGGCCAGTAATAACAATGTCACCATTGTTTGCGAAGCAACCATTGCCAACAAAATCTGGGTCATGTGGAACTGTGGTACGCAATGCAGATCTCAAGGTCATAGAACCTTACACTGGCATGTCCCTCCCACGCAACCAACCTGGTGAAATTTGCATTCGCGGACCTCAGATCATGAAAGGTTACTTGAATAATGCGGAGGCGACATCAAGAACAATTGATCTGGATGGGTGGCTGCATACTGGTGACATTGGGTTTGTTGACGACGATGATGATGTTTTTATAGTCGATAGGATCAAAGAACTCATCAAGTTCAAAGGGTTTCAGGTAAACTAACGGCTGAGATAGACATTGGCCGCATACTTTGTCCAAGATGAGTTTTTAGTTTTTGAACTTCGACTGTAATGCAATGCAGGTACCACCAGCTGAGATAGAGGCACTTCTTGTTAGCCACCCCAATATAGCTGATGCTGCTGTAGTGCCGTAAGTATATACTTCCTCCATTCAACTAATTAATTAAATGTTGAGTTCTGAACAATATAATATCACCAAATCACAAAACACACAATACCAAATCACAAAGTACACAACAATAAGAGTGTTGGAGTAGCATAGGAGTCATAATATGGTAGAGTGATAAGGAGTTGGAGCAGTGAATGGAGAGGTGTATGGTTCGATCTATGACAGTGACAGAGTTATATGAATGGTATATATGTTGAGAAATAAGGTGGTTTAGATATTTGTATAATAATAGTGTAGAAGTAGTTGTAATATTTGCGGTTACAAAAATACGAAAAGGTGTTGGAGTAGCACCGGAGAGGTCGAGGTTCAAACTCCGACGGAGAAGTAAGTTGATATGGGTGTATGTAGAGTTATAAGATGGCTTGGGATTAGCGTAGGAGTAGGAGACCAATGAGATCTAGCTCAATTGGTTAGACTGAGGCCTCATGACACTAGAGGTCATAGGTTCAATTCTCGCCAAGTGCAAGATTATTTATAGTTTATGACTAGCTTTGTAATAGTTCGATTATTAAAAAAAATATAAAAAGAATAATTACTAGTGTAGGAGTAGGAGTAGGGTATACGATCTCTACTTGCTAACTAATTTGTTAAAGGGTAAACTTACACCCGTACTAAAATATAATAATTTATCAAAACTCGAAAGAATTGTAGAATTGAATGGCTAAACTTGTAGTCGTCCGTGCTTAATCGATAGTACTACTATTTTTCTTCAACTTTTCTTTCTATTTTTACTTTTCTTCTCTCTTTCAATCTCCCGGCTCTGTTAGTTGATCAATTACTATGTGTGATAGTGTTTGTTGTGCGTCTGAAGATGATGAAATGGTTTAGTAGAGTAGATAAAAGAAAGAAGCCCACGGAGGAAGCAACAAGTGGCGGCTAAGGATTGAGGCGGTCGGTCTATTGGATTAATGGCATACCAAACTTCATCATGAAGTAACTCCATTTCCTACGTAAATTTGTGCCGGTATCAACACAATAGCAACTAAACTTAAAAAATATGCATCAATACACAATCGCCAAGAAACAAAGCAAGAATACGAACGATGATGTGGTTCGGTTGTGGGTTAAGTAATTAATATCTATCTCCTCCACCTATCATGATTTATCATGAAAATAATGAGAGCTTATTTTATCGACCAAAGTCAAATTGCAAGATTGGAGATAGATCGGGGAGACTATATGACAAATACTCATGTTAGTGGGACAAGGGAGTATACCAGTAGTATATAATCAACAATTGGGATCGTGAATGAATTTTGGACCCAATTAATTTAAATATGCGTCTTTCAATTTTACTTTGGTGTGACATGTCACACTTTAAGTTTGAAAGTGTAGTGTTTCAATCCCGTCGAGATTTTTATATTTTTTATTTTTTATTTTTTCCTTTTCTTTCTTTGTTATTTTTAAAAATGTTTACCTACTCATTGCGTGCATATTGATATGGATGCAGTAAAATTGACGTGGTTGTTGGTGAAGTACCTGTTGCATTTGTGGTTAGATCAGATGGGTTTGAACTCACAGAAGAAGCTATCAAAGAATTCATTGCAAAACAGGTAATTCCTGAATTCGGATGGAGCTCGCGGAAGCTCTCGTTTAGTATATCAAATCACTGCCAAGTGTTTTTACAAAAAAAAGTTACAAATGTTTTTAGATAAAGTCTCAATATTGTTATCCGTGATAACTGATAACATGTATACCCCTGTCTGTTCTTAGAAATCTTTCTATCAATTAAAACGTCTCGCGAGAGATTTACTATTTTGACATTCATGCTCCAGGTGGTGTTTTACAAGCGGTTGCACTCGGTGTACTTTGTTGATGCCATTCCAAGGTCCCAGTCTGGTAAAATCTTGAGGAATGAATTGAGAGCCAAACTCGCATCATCCGCCACTGTCAGGGAGGTTTCCAAGATCAGCCCCACTGGAGTGTTGAAAATACTAAGCTCGATTTAGAATAAAGGAATCTTGAAGGGCCTGACAGCTGTAATTATAAGACTCTAGAAGGATTTAGATGCAAAATACACATTGAGGACTTCAAGAAATTTCTAGACATCACCAAACTCAACCTAATTAAGAATTAGCAGCAGCATCAAGATTCAAGAATGTTGCAGTATGTCGGTCTGGAAAAGAAAAAGGAAAAAGCATGCTAGAACAAGAATTTCAAGTGAAAAAAGGGTGATCCAGATAGAGAACAACAGCTCTCAAGAGTGTGTGAAGTTTGGTGTGAGCTATTAAATAGCAATTGAGTATTACTTACAAAATTTATACTTTACGATGCGCCAAAATTATCGAACCAGGTATTTTAAGACGTTGAAACATCCGACAAATTTGGCATCGGTGTCACGCTATCTGGAGTATAAGTACATGGAGGTACGATATTCTTGCTGTTTCATTTTTGATTTCAATTATGGCTTCCATATCGAATATGTTGTAGCTGCGAGTACTGCCGAAGTTGGAAAAACATAATTGTGGCAATTGAAGTATCCAGAGAGAATCTTCTTGCAATCACAAGAGACTTGGGGGAGATCATTGATGTGGAATATGATGAACGTGCTTCACTGGAAGCCGAAAGAGTGTTAACGAATAATCAGAAGAATGCTTTAAAGGAAGCGTGACAAGAGAGTATTGTACACTATTTATCAACGCGTGGATGAAATAACATCAGGAATGTTATTTTCCGTCTTCATTTTACTATTCGCAGGCCACATATTTGACATATTGCATAATATTCATAAGTTAGCAAAAATAGCAAAATAACCGCAATATTTTTATTTTACATAAAATTCCAAAATACTTGACCTTTGACAAGTATATAAACAACTATTTGACCTATCACTACTTAAAATATACTAATTTCCATAATTTCCACATGTATTTCGATGAAGTTCGCTACGATTATTAATACTTGCAATATTGCGAGTTACGCATTTATTGTTCATTCATAATGATTGAATTAGTAATTAAGAGATGACAATAATTGAATTTATAAAGTTAAAAAATTAATTTAAAAAGATAAAAAAAGTGGCGTTACGCCAAACATAGAGTTTGGCATAACGCCAGACTCTATGTTTGGCGTAACGCCAGACTCTATGTTTGGCGTTACGCCAGATTTTAAGTTTGCAGTTGGGCCATTTTTTGCAGATTTAAAAAAAAAAAAAAAAATTCCCATTAATAAAGACATATTTTTATAAAAATATATATTTTCCCATTAGTAAAGACATATTGTTTTAAAAAATAAAAACCCATTAATAAAGACATATTAATAAAAATATGTCTTTAAAATATAAAAAAATATGTCATTAATAAAAAAATTATTTTAAAAATATAAATGGGAAACTTTTTTATTTTTTTTTTAAATATGTCTTTATTAATGGGATTTTTTTTAATATGTCTTATTAATGGTCTTTTTTTAAATATGGAAAAAATAGCCTAACTCCAAACATAAAATCTGGCGTAACGCCAAACATAGAGTCTGGCGCTGCGTTACGCCAAACTCTATGTTTGCCGTAACGCCACTTTTTTTAACTTTTTAAATTATTTTTTTAAACACTTTATAAATTCAATTATTGGCATCTCTTAATTACTAATTGAAACATTATGAATGAAAAATAAATGTGTACCTCACAATATTGCAGGTGTTCATAATCGTAACGATCTTCATCGGAATACATGTGGAAAGTATATTTTAAGTAGTGATAGGTCAAATAGTTGTTAATATACTTGTCAAAGGTCAAATATTTTGGAATCTTATGATAAACAAAAATATTGGGGTCATTTTGCTATTTTTGCTAACTTATGAATATTATGCAATATGTCAAATATGTGGCCTTCGATTCTGCGAATAGTAAAATGGGGACGAAAAATAACATGCCCCAATACATTCAAGAAGATTAACACAACAATAACATCAAAGGAGGCATGTGATATTTTGAAGAATTACCACACGGGCATAGTCGAGGCGCGTGTTCGACTCGAAATACTTCGTGCTGAAGTTGAATCATTAAACATGAGCATGACATAATTTGCTCGTAAATTAAATGGAAAGGCTTGGAGAAGTAATCAAAGATATCCGAGTTGTGGAGAAGATCTTGAGGTCATTGAGGGGGAAGATTAAACACGTCGTCACAGGATTGAGGAATCGACAGATTCACTTCGATGATGACGGTGGATTTATTTTAGTTATTTATTTCTTTTGCGTTAGAAGTCTATAAGTCAAAGGCCAGCAAATTTAAATGCGAGCCTTTCAATTGCACGGTCCAGTTTTAATATCGTCCTCGTTGATTTGATCCCACCGCTATGTAATACGAAGTATGTAATAAGCTGATGCTACTGATATGAATTTATGATGATGCACCTTTCCTGAAAATGGCATCAGATTCAATTCACTTGCCAATTTCGAACTCAGTCAACTTTCATGCATTCTAGTCAACCTTTTTCCAGAACCACATGCACATCCAATCCGCCCTATTACTACTATTAATTCTCATTCCAATCTCCAAACAAGCACAATCATCATCAATTCATTCCCCAATGGCTGATCAAATCAACCCGGCAGTCCGACCCGACACCGATACCCCATCCCAACCGGGCCTCCAATTCGCCCAATTCGGCGCCGGTTGCTTCTGGAGCGTCGAGTTGACTTACCAGAGGTTGCCTGGTGTGGTCAACACCGAAGTCGGTTACTCTCAGGGCCATGTCCATGACCCGACTTACCAACTCGTCTGCTCCGGATCCACCAATCACTCTGAGGTCGTCCGGGTCCAGTTCGACCCGAAAGTCTGCCCCTATACTACCCTGCTCGATGTTTTCTGGCATAAACATGATCCAACCACTCTCAATCGCCAGGTATTTAATTTAATTCAATTAATTACACAGTTCTAATAATTTTGTGGTTTTATGTTCTAATTTATGGCTTCATATGTTTTCTAATTGTTTAAATTTGGTTAATTTTAAGTTTTGATTTTGCAATTGGTTGATTACATGCATGTTCAATTAATATTTGACCTAATTTGCAATAGTACTTCAACTTTGAATTACTTGAAAATTTAAGCCTGTTTGTTATTGCATAGGTTTACATTGGGTTTAATTTTGGACTAATTTTATGCTTAATGTGATTTTAAACAATAGTAGTCTGTTTAAGTGATTTTTCGAAAATTGATTTCAGTTTTTTGTAGCAGAATCAGAAAATTGATGTGATTCAGCTTCTAACCAGCTTAAAAGAGCTGTAAATAGATAGTTTAGAGAATTCTCAGACGCGCTTTTTTTCAGGGAAATGATGTTGGGACACAGTACAGATCAGGGATATACTATTACAGCGAGGAGCAAGCGAAGTTAGCTCGAGAGTCATTGGAAGCGAAACAAGCACAGTTCAAGGGTGCGAAGATAGTCACTGAGATTCTCCCTGCGAAAACGTTTTACAGGGCAGAAGAGTATCATCAGCAGTATTTGGAGAAGGGTGGAAGAAACGGTTCGAAGCAGTCTGCTCGTAAAGGCTGCAATGATCCCATCCGCTGCTATGGTTAATGCGTCATGCGCTCAGTTTTATCCGTTGCTATGGGTAAGAACTTAAGAGCTTTGTTTCTGTACTTTTTTGAAGTATTTTACATTCCGAGTTTCACTGTGTGCCTGCCAATAAGTCATTGTGCCGCGATGTTTCATGACACAGTTATGTAGTATTCCTGAATTGTGGTTTTGTGTTCTCTGAATATGCAAATATAATTTATTTATCACAATGTTCGGGTTACATATACTGAATATTCTCCGAATTACACACGTAACTTCGAATCAGTTAGTGTGGGAGTCTTCATTTTAATAGGAAAATAATGCAATTATAGCAGAACTGTGTGTAAAATCCAATGCCTTGTTGCCCGAGGCTTAAAGTTCATCCTTGGGAAGGGTTTCAACTGGACCTGTGGGATTATCTGAGGACTTCTTGATTGGGTAGGAAGCTTGCATTGCTATTCCACATTGCCCCTCTTTTGCATTTGTTCCACGTTGCATCCTGATATAACCCTTTTCTCCCCATTCAGCCCCCCACGAGTTCTTCACGATCCAGTATTTGGTCCCATCAAGAGTCGTCCCGTAGCCGACAATAGCCACACCGTGATCCAGCTCTGTGCCACAGTCCCCATCAAATACTCCCTGTGATGAAACTCTATTTCAGGATCCTGTATGTCTTATAAAGAACATGGCTTCCATAAACATAATAATGATAATATACCTCAGAGTAGAACTGGAAATCTGAGCCTCCAGCATCTATCGCCACTGCTATGGGTTGGTTAGCTGCTGCCTTCATTAGTGCGTCTTCGTCATTGGCAGGGACATCTTCATGTCCATCAATTGACACCGCAGGAGACTTTTCCTGGATAAAGAAAAGAACATCATATGGGTATTATTCAATCTTAAGTATCTGTTATTTGAACTGTGCGTGGTTTCAAAGTTGCAGTCTTGTACCTTCTTGGCATCACATCTTCCATCTTTAGCCAAGTAGGGATAGTTTTTCTCTGTTGTAATACCTCCCTTCTTCTCAATGAAATCAAATGCCAAGTCCATTAGCCCTCCGTTGCAGCCTGCGTTTTCAGCAGTGTCGCAATCAACAAGTTCTTGTTCTGATAGAGAAACCAAGTTCTTCGTCTTGATGTGGTTTATCCCCTCGACTGCTACCACAGTCGAAAACGCCCAGCAACTACCTGTTACAGTTTAAAAGAAATGTATTAATATCCATGAACTTCGTTACCATTCTTATAACAAGGCCTTCTTTTAAGTTTAATCTTGAAATTGGATAACAAAGACAAGCCAGATTATCTTACCACACTGGCCTTGATCTTTGACAGGAGTAACAGACCCTGTCTTTCTCCAATCAACAGATGCTGGAAGTCTATGTGCATTCTGGTACATAAAAGTTTTGTTTGCCCTGGAAGCTCCCTGGAGCATCCGGTGATGCTTGATCTTTGAACCGGCATAAACACTCTTAAATTCATGGCTGGTCATATCAGCAAACTTGTTGAGTTTCAACTTGTATGGCTTGTCCTTCTTGTTTGTGTTGTGCACATGAAGAGCATTTGCCTTAAAGACATTAAAGCGTGTATGCTTCTCAGAGACACTTCTAGAAACCGTGTGGTGGCTCCTCCACCTTTCGTACATACCCCATAAGCTGTCTTCTGTCTCTAACTCTTTCTCATGGAAATCGAAACTCTCCCCGAGTTGAAGAAGCAGAGCCAGGGAAAGAATAACTAGAAAGATTGTCTTCATTTTGTGAATGGATGAATGAATGTTTAGATGATGATGATTGATTGTTGTTTGGTGAATGAGAATTGTAGAAAGCAGTAGGGGTTTATATAGATGAAGAATGGGAAAGATGACGATATAAGAAATGGAGATTAGAGATGATGAATACCCCTTTAATGGGCTAAAGAATGATGGTAGTCAAGAAAGATAGGTAATGCCAATTATATCAAGGAACCTATTGAACTCTTGGGAAATGTGAATTAAACTCTGTTATCCAAGAAACTGAGCAATGATGCTTCTTATAACAAGATTGGTTTCACTTTCTAAGTTTCAGCTCTATCCCTAAAAGAGGGAAAAAGGAACCACCTTAAAAATGAATTGTGTGTTTAATAATGTGAACAGTAGCATGACAGTTGAACGCTTGATATACTCTATGAAAGTTACCATCTCTCAGAATTGGTAAATTCGAAAGACATTGATAGGAAAGTAGTCTAGTTAGGTAGATTTTAAAACGGGTAGTGTTCACTCCTTACTGTTTACTGTTGTGTTTAAGAAAAATATGTTAGTTGGAAGTGGACTTAACATTTCTTTTTGTAATTTTTATTGGTATCCGCTTTAGCGACTAACCCACCTGAGCACTATCAGATCCTTTTTAAAAGTCGGCTCTCTCAGGGGTGTTTTTTACATCCACAAAATTTTATTATTTAAAATGGATATATGATATTATGAGTTGCAATTTGTAAATCTTGTTTGCGGAATTCATGTGTTGGGGTCGGTCGATTTTGGTCAGGTTGGAGCAGTTTATTATGTTAGTGGTGTAACCAATGTGACACTCTCTAATAGAGGATGTGAAATCCACACATGGACCCACACATTCTATTAGAGAGTATCGTAGTGGTTACTCCCTACCCGAGCATCTAAAAAAGGGGTTAGAACCTACTTCTTCCATCCCGATCATAACTTCATACTTTCTATTTTATTGACTTTCGTAAAATTTATTTTGATTGTAAAATCATCTGATTTTTTTATGATCTAAGATTAATTCACATGAACGGGTTAGTGTCATATAAAACCACATACGAAACACTTTTTTTCTTTTCTTTTAATTGAGCGGGTTAGGGTCATGTGGGTATGATTCGTATGAAGTATCAATAATAGTAGGTAGCGTGAAAATACAGTGTAGAGTAGTAATGGGCAGAGGTACCCATGTAGAACACGGTAGCTAGGGAAAGGGGATTTTATGTGATGCAAGCATAATTGGTTACGTCGTTAGAGAGTGTGACACGATTAGTTGCAAGTTGGAATTTTGTGGTAAGATTAGATTTAGAATTTAGATGCAAATAATAGTAAATTGAAGGTGGTTAAGGTAAAATGTAACAATCAATTATGGGTGTGTTAATGCGAAGAAATGTGTTATCTTTGTTAACTCGAGTAGTGTACACAACAACTTGAAGAATATACCACAACTGAATTGAGTGAAAATTTTGGGTTTCTTGGGAAGCAATGTCTATTGATAGTCAGTTGTCTAATTGAAGTTATTTATTCACTTTCAATGTTGTATTTATATCGAGGAAGAAATTATCTTTTCATCTCTTTATTTCATCATGCTGTTTTGTACATGTGTTTACACATGGGAGAGGATGAATATTCTGCGTGCAAGTTATGGATCAAAATACTCTGTTTTGGTAAAAGTGAACCAAGAAACAAGCTAAAACAGAACAAAAAGCTAAAAGAGAAACCGAACTACAAATTTTTGTGGGACAATTATCATGTTCTTATATATTTTGGCCTCACACGTGCCGAAGTGGGTTGTTTTATATGATTTTTTTATTTTAAAATTTCAGAAATGAAAACTTTACTGCTAAGCCTTCTTTTTCTTTTCTTTTCTTTTCTACTATTATTAAAAAAAATTAAGCATGAGAGCATTGTACATGTATTTTTCACTTCGAAGAGTAAACTATACATAAATAAATTTCATCGGGTAAAGTGCACAACTAGACAAACTTTATTATATTTTTTTCAGGGAGGGGGGGGGGGGGATTGTTTGACGGTGGGGGATAATTTTTCGCGTTTATTTTTATATAAAGTTTCAAATGTAGTTTTTCTATTATTTATTTTGATTGAAATTGGTAACATGACCCTCTAAGCCGGTCGGTTACCAATGAAATGACTAGTACATCCATGTTTGTTGGTATGTTATACCTTAACAAAATTTTAGCCGAGCATTACTTATCCTCTTTGGTATTAATAAAAAAATTAGTGGTTTGAAAAAAATGGTATACCTTCACATGCTTGCTTTTGAAATCCCACTTAAATCTCCATACGAATTAAGGTTATGGTTTTACATATATATCAACCATCTCTACCAACTTTTAATGGATGTGGGATTCAGGGTATATAACTATTGTTGGCACAAATTTTACAAGTCCGTAAGAGATTATGACCTACTTTAGTTTGTGTTTGCAAATGATTTTGTTTTTAAAAACAAAATTTGGCCACTTTTACTAAAGTTGAAAAAAAATAATTTTAAAGAGAAGTTATGATCAAGTCTGATAAAAGAACTTGTTTTACACTCATATGAGTGTAAAACCGGTTAGGTACTTAGATTGGTGTTTAAATGATTTGGTTAGTCGCTTATGTAACCTACGTAAAATCATGTTTACAATAAAAAATTGCTCTTTTTGTCTGAACAGAAATGAACTGAACTGAACTCAATCAACTGAATGAAGTTGAACTGAATATTTGCAGTATAAAATACAACCAGGCAAATCTGAACAAAATTGAACTGAATGAACGTAATAGAACTGAACTGAAAATAAGGAGTTTTCATACGAAGAGAACAGAGCTGAAGTAGTTAGTGTATAATAATTTTTTCTCAAAAAATTGTGATTTTTTTTTTAAATAGAAACATTCATTTACTTGCTTCTCTAATTTTGACGGTTACTTCTTTTTTCTTTTAAATAAGTTGCAGTAAAAATTACTTCTTACAAAACACTAACCACAAGTATAATTTTTAGAAATTGAAAACAATGCGGAATAATATTTTCAATAACATAATATCATATCGTAAGTAACTAACAGATATAGGGAATTAATGAACAATTTTGGTACCCTAGCTAGTACTACTATCGGGATATGAGGAAGTGGGATAGAAAATTTACACCCTTAAATAAGCTACTCTAAATAAATAAAATTGGAACGCGAAATGGGGCATGAGAAAGTGGAATAGAAAATCCGCACCCCTATCTATCATGCTATCACTTTCTATTTTTCAAGTGTTGGTGAATTCTTCTATAACTGCACGATGTAAGAGATGGTGAAAATTTTCCATTCCCGAAGTGTTGCTCATTTACGGTTATTGATGTACCCGTTTACGGTGATAGTTGGATTGATCTCCATTCTCCACTACCACCTCTCAAGACTTATTACTACTATCATTTACCGTTGATATCGACCTGCATTGATATTGAAAATAATTTCAGCATCCTTAAACTCCAATTAGTTATTTATTTTACAAGTGATATTTACCATATACAGTATTATATTACTTATTATATTACGCTAACTTCAAAGTTTTTCACATTGAAAATATAAATAAACTATCAAATAGTTATAACATATGAATTTGTACAATACTCGCTCAAATAATTATTTAATAACTTAATTAATTAATGATGATTACATTACAATTAAAACATTGTTAATATTATAAATGCATGTGTACATACCCTATCTATGCAAAGATTGAGTAAACATTAACAAAAGAAATTATAACAAGGAGTACGCTTCGCACGTGTAACGTGCAAAGATTGAGTGAACATTAAAAAGAAAATTATAACAAGGAGACCGCTTCGCACGTTACATGTGCGACGCTCCAATTTCAAAACTCTTCACATTGGAAAGAGATAAAATATCAAAATAGTTATAACATAGGTTTTGTATACTTGCTTAAATAATTATTTAATAACTTAGTTAATGATGGTTACATTACAATTAAAATATTGTGAATATTATAAATGCATGGATACATTATGCAAAAGAAATTATAACAAAGAGAACGCTTTACACGTGTAACGTGCGACGCAAGTCCTAGCAATTAAATATTTATATAATAATTATCCAATCAAACCATAACTATCACGAAGTAAGAAAATAATTAAATACACATCCATCCAACATGTTCAATAAAATACAATTATAAAACGCACTCTTATGGCTTTCTTTTAAACTTTTTATTTGAAAGATCTGGATCCGACCTGACCCGAACTCAATTTAATTTAAAAAAAAAAAAACAACCATTGGAGGTACGCATAGATGATATTGGGACGAATCGATATCGCATACGTATTTGAATTTGAATGAATATGTTGTTAATTTTATTTTGAAATATCAGTGATGTATATAGATGAAAGGAAATATTACGTCTGGGTCCCCCACTAGATGGCCTCTTTTCATCCGAAGGACATCTTGTTTTTATTACATCTAAGTCCATTTGGCCGTTCCGGCGTTGACCACCCATTTTCCAGATTTTCTCTCTCCTCCATCCAAACACACCCTTAAAACATTTTGGCCTTTTTTTATTTTTCCTTTATTTAATTTTCTTTTTTCTTTCCTTTTTCTTTTCTCTTTTCTTTTTCAATTTTACTTCTCCTCTTCTTCTTCAAGTCAGTACCGGAATCCGGTACTGATACCGGAATCCGGTACCGGACATGAAGAAGACGATCGGAGCTTGTTAAGTTGGGGAACTTAACAAGCTCCCGATCTGGGAGCTTAAGAGCTCCCAGATCGGAAACGCTCTGATCTGGAGCGTTTCCGATCAGGAGTCTTAAGCTCCCAGATCAGAGCGTTTCTGATCTGGGAGCTCTTAAAGCTTCCAAATCGGGAAATCTCCAATCTGGGATCGGAGCTTTTACCGATCTGGGAGCCGCAGCTCCGTGATCGGAGCTTGTAAGCTCCGATAAGGGAGCTTGCAGGCTCCAAATTTCCGGTGGCTTCACAGCTCCGGTCACCGGAATAATTCCGGTGTCTGGAGATGTGAAGAAGAAGGGAGGAAAAAAAATAAAAAATATTAAAAAGAAATTTGATTTTTGTTAAAAATTAATTTGTGATACATTGTAAATAAAAAATTTATTAGGTTAGTTCTATAATAAATTTTTAGGTGAATTTGAAATTTATATAAATTATGTGGATTTATTTTGAATTATTTAGTGTTAATTTCTTAAAATAGAAAAGTTTAGGGTGTATTATGCAATAATCAGAACATAAAGTTGTTTGGGTGAGAGAATAATAAGATTTTCTGGCAGGGGTAAAATTGTACATTCCACGTCTTAGTTCGCTGAAATTCAAATTCACGAGCTCAGATGTAATTAAAATGTATCTAATTGGAGGTTGGATGTAATTGATAAACTTATTGTCACTCTTAGATGTAATAAGTGAATTTAAGAGGGGATCCATATGTAATGAGCCCTAGATTAAATCAACGTAGTGAGGATAAATTTGCAAGCGATTAAAATGTGATTGGGATTTGTTAATTTAGTTTCATCAGGTCTTAGAACTATGAATTGATTTTGTTCTATAATTTTTGGTAAATGTATGTTAAGAATCCGTATTTTAATGTATTCATATTTTATTATTTTGAATGTAGATGATTTTTCATATCGTATTCGTTTAGCATGTTTGTATTCATATGTATGTTTCCCAGCTTCCTATGGATTATAGTCTATAGATTAGATTATATTTGGAGAACAGAGCAATTAACTTTTGTGTTTCTTCTAAGTTTTCCCTGTTATTTGGACACATGAATTGATGATCAAGGTTCTGTCTGTCTTTACATTTCATAGCCAACTTCAGTTTGGGCTAACCTATACTACAACAGTATCAGTTCCGCGTCCCAGGTTTCCTACAAAATGAAGGTATTCTCGGTGTGCGAAATCGAAGAGGAGGATCTCTTTCCCCATCGGCCCACAAGGCGTAAGCTTCCTCACCATGTACAGCATCATCACCTATCTCGAGATCTTCTTCATTCATTCTGAGCTGAACCATCAGGCTTATCAAGATGCATATCAAGCTAGTTACTATCACATTCCATACTGTTATGAACAAGGCCCCAAGTAGCTGGTACCCCATTTGGCGAAGCCCATTCTTGAAATCATGTCTGACAAGGCCATAGATAAAGCCTTGTTTCCCATTCATACTTGTTGGTGGAAACATATGGAGTAATGTGGGATTCGCAAACAGGCCTGACAGAATCCCGCCCAATAAACCCGCTACAGCATGGGTGTGGAAAACTCCCAGTGTGTCGTCAACATTTTGGAAGAAGGATGATTTCCGGTGCAAGACCATCATAGTGTACCATGGTATTGAACCAGACAGGATCCCCATAAGGATTGCAGCCCATGTGTCTACAATACCTACACATTCAAAAAAAAAAAAAGGATAAATTTATCAAGCAGACATTATTTTATTGGGCGGCATATCATTAAAAAAACATTACCTGCTCCAGGAGTAATGCAGACAAGGCCAGTGATCATGCCCTGAACAGCACCGATAACAGAGCTCTTCAAGTACACAGCTATGTCTAGCGAAAGCCAGACCAGCAGACTAGTGGCAGTGCAGACATGGGTGTTGAGTACAGCTAGCGACGTTATGTTACTTGCTGAGAGAGGTGATCCGCCATTAAATCCTGTCCAACCCAACCATAGAAAGCCGGCACCTCCAAGCATGTTTATTATGTTGTTTGGTGGAAAATGCTGCCTGTCATGTGAATGTCTTGGCCCAACCTAAAATGCATAATGCGAGAACAGCCTAACGCGTTAGACAGACAAAAATCCAAGTTACTGAAAGTATTGAAGAGTTTGAAAATCTTGAATTACCCAATAAGCAGCAGTGAAACCAGCAACTCCAGAAGACAGATGAATGACATAACCCCCTGCATAGTCGATGATGTGTTCCGTCAAGAAACCGCCACCCCAGATGGTGTACGCACCCACAGTGTACGAAAACGTGACCCACAAGGGAACAAACAACATCCACGCGTAGAAATTCATCCTCCCAAGCAAGGAGCCTGCAAGCAGTATAACAGTAATAGCAGCAAATGCAAACTGATAAAACACATAATCCGCCCGCGGAATAGTAAAACCATCGTATTGCGCTAAGAGATAGTATTCTGTCATCGCCTCTCTAGGCTTGCCCAAAAATGGGATCATCTTGGTCCCGAACGACATGCTGTATCCCCACATAACCCAGCAGATTAGTACCGCTGCAAAGGCATAAAGGGCCATGAAAGCAGAGTTTACTGCCCACTTTTTCTTGACCATGCTACCGTAGAGTATGACCAGGCCCGGAACACTCTGCAGGCCAACCATGGTTGCCGCAGTTAGTACCCATGCGTTGTCTCCTTTGTTTAGCCAACTTGGATTAGCTTCGTCAGTAATGAGGTTTGGTGGGAGATTTGCAGTTAGGCTCATGTTAAGAAAGGCTATAGTCTTGTAGAAAAGGAGTCTGGGGAAACTTTTGACATGCAATTTCGTATGTGCAATATGTAGGTTCCGTTCTTGGGTTGTAATATTAAATGAATCTTTGGAATAATCTAAGCTTTTGTTTGGACATGTATGATTCTTTTTCTGTCTGTTTTAATTGACACACTATATAAAAGTAATACATAGATTAGATAGATTCATGTGTGGATTCTCCAACGTAATAGACATTGTTCAGCAAGATTCTTGTAAAGTTCGATCAAGCTTTCTTTTGACAACTCTCAAAGGCAAGTTGTTGCACAGACGATTTTAGGATCTCTTGTTAGTGTAAACAATTTGACAATGGACAAAAGTGGACATATATAAATCACTTTATGGAACTTATGTTTACAATTTAATATTTTAAAATTTTCTTTGAGTGTGCTTGCTTTTTTCATGAAAAGAGGGGAACAAAATTCACAAATTATTCTGGTAGCCCGTCTCCTATTATTAAGAGTAACGTATAGTCCTATGCTATTAGAACATATTAACAATGAAACATACTTCAATGTTAACAAAAACTATATATATATGTTACATTCTCGGTAGTAATCAATATGTTTGTCCTGACTTTTTATTTTTGCAATAGACTGTCTATTATGAGACTTACACAGACTAATCGAGATCTAACATTAGCTAAAAAAAATTAATCATTCGAACATATACATCCCAAATCTGGAAGATACTCCTAAATGACATAACTAGTAAGAGAAGAGAACTCACGATCTCATTGTGCTATGCCTTCGCTTCCATACATTGCAAGTGCATCCGCTACTCCATATAGACAAAATTCAGGCACTCCACGAATTGTTGAAACCTGCGTGTCTTCTCTGGTTCCTGCAAATGCAAGAAATAGTGTACTTAGAATCAGTCTGCATTGCTCTGTTCTCAACAATAAGCGGCGAGTCAAGAATGAGCCCATAGTCCATACCACATATCTAATAGATTGAAGCCTGGCTGTATAGCAGTGCCTATAAAACCAGCACTGTTCTTCCAAACTCACCAAGATGAGTTCTAAAAACATAACAAATATCCACAGAATCCGAATTACCAATAGCTAAGCCATCAATCTTCAGACAGAAGGCAGACCAGAGGAGGTTTGAAGAGCAGTAAATAACACATTTAACATAAATAGGCTTTTGAAATTAAGAATGAGTTTGTATTAAACACTGTTGCAATTGGATAAACATAGGAGTCGAAGGGCAGTTCATTGAGTACTGCTAGTACTGGGCCATGCGAATGATTCCAATTAGAAGACCAGTAAATGTTACATTCCAGCTGCTGTGATGTGAAAGCCACAGAACATTGAGAAGTATCCATCAATCATAAAAAACAAATTGGTAAAATTATAACAAGCAAACTCAAGTATCCAAACCAAAATGACCACTATGGTGGCAATGAACCTCAACACAAATATCAGTACCAAACATGCTAGCACAAGATTTAGAAAACCATGTCCAAAAGTACAAGCCCAGTTCGTGCCTTGAATTTAAATAGCCTAGAGGACAGAATTTCAATTCCTTTATAAGTTCAATGCTTTAAATCAAATAATACAATGCCCCAGTGATTTAACAGCGGCCATAATTCCACTTCCCAGTTGTCTTCCAAGAACACCGTCACAACTCATTCACACCTGCCAAACAAAAAGAGTAAATTAGCGTAGGAAAGATGATCTGGAAAAGACTGGTTGAAGCCAAAATGCACGGCTCTGTCATAATATTGCCCTGCATCAGCTATATAAGAGAGCCATGTGCCTGTTTCAAGGAGTCACATTGTGTTGTAGAGCTTAGGAGAGTATCGGATGCGTGCATTACTCACCACTATCACATAAATTATCTATATGTTGACAAATTATAATATCAAATACTTAATTTTCCAAAAAAAAAAATAATAATAAATAAAAAAACTCAAATTATAATATAAGATTATAAGGGTAATCATATCTAGACATCATGAATATAGTCAAAATTACATATCAAAGATCACTTGCCTACTTATTCAGAAACAATACCGTGAAATTTCAACATGTCAATGTCAAAAAGACAAACAATTGAAAACCCATTTCTTCGTTAAGCAATAAGTAACTCATGATCTGATAAGCACTGGCTGTAGCATCTTGAGTTATAGGTATTTTATTATATCCTCCTTCGTTACACAAGGCCTTGGCCATGAACTGAAATGGATCGCTAGCACCCTTAGCGAAGTTTATGAAACTATCATCATTTTTAGCATACAAACTCTGGAAATCCTTATACCATAGAAGAGCTTCATCCTAATGATTGAATTTTTTATATTTAAAGGCAGCAGATGTGGCTACAATGTCAATCGTAGCAATCATGAGTCATGACACTGGGGCTGTTAAGCTCAGCAGCTCTGAGCTAGTTAACAGTCTCATCCATGATTCGGCAGATAAAAAGTATTAGTGTGTATGACAGTAATATGCGTGGTAAAGTTATCAGAGATGCATATTTGTAGACAGAAAACGAAAGATGGGTATAGGAAATGCTTTATAATTTAAATTACTAGAAATACCTAAGCTATCCTGTAACAAACTAATTCGAGGCAAAAAAATAAAAGAATTTCCTGACATCTAAACCACTACTCTACCCATCCACCACCACAACTTCATTATGGGGAAGATTATTCCATAAACCAGGTTTATCAGTAAGGTAGACACCTGGTTGATCACAGTCTCATATATATACAACAAATTTGTTCAATAACTCTACCAACATATTTTTTTTTATTTTTTTTTTGAGATACAATATTACATTACAATGTTTGGACTTGAACAAATTTGTCATCAATAAATAAATAATCACCTATTTCCAAAAATTGCAAGTGTTCGCAAACCCAACATGTTTTGGGTAAAAACAACAAAGCTCCTTAAGCAGCAAGGCAACTTCTTCGTCTTCAAATTATCTGGTTTAATTTAAGACACAACCTTCCAACTTTTGTTGCAAACACTAAGAATCTACATTCTAAATTCTAAAGTATTGCAAACAACACCTCACCGACATACAACTCGTATGGCAATTTTGACCATAAGACTCAAATACACAATTTTTTATTCTTTCCCTTTTCATTAACAAACAAGGAAATAAACAAATGAAAGAAACAAAGTGGGAAGAAAGAGAAAATAAAAAATTACATAAGACCTCTTTAGATGGGTCTTATGTGGGAAGACTATCTTATGATAAGACTCAATTTTTTTACTTATCCAACCATGGGTCTTATGAGAGAATTATACATAATACCCAATACCCTTATTCGACCAATGGTTGGAGATGGTCTTATAAAATTATAAAAATGGGACATATACACATTATCCATTTATCACCCATTTAATATGCGTCAAGTATGAATGATAAAGGTGGGAAAAAAAAATTAAAAGTAGAGCCTTACAAAGAACATAAATTTCACTATACTTGCATCTTTCCTCATTTTATTTATGTGAGCGATTTACGTCTGGGTACCTTTTAAGAACCCTAATAACGTTTTGCGACCTTATTGTTTCATATATTACGTTGAAGGACAAATTTTGTCTTGTTCGTAAAAAGGATAAAAGTCAACCTTCACATGAAAGATAGTACTGATATTCCAACTTTACCCGTATTTTTTCCTTTTTATTTTTAATTAAAAATTTCATTTTATTACAATTAACCACCTAAAATTTCAAAGTGTAATAAATGAACCCCAAAATTATAATCATTGATTGGAGCTTCCAGCTCCGATCTGGGAACCCAGATCGGAGAAGCTCCGACCTGAGAGCTTTCCAGATCGGAGCTTCTCCGATATGGGAAGCTTTCCTAGATCGGAGCTCCGATCACAACTCCAAAATTAAAGGGAAAAAAAAAATCAGAAAAGAAATAGAGAAATGATTATACATACCCTAAACCGCCCTAATGGGCCCGATTGTCATCCGAACATAAAACTAAGCACTATACAATCCAACAAAACAACCTGAATTAAGAGACTGCCAACAAAAAGATTGCTTTGACAAAGTAATACTTACTCCATTTCATTACAAACTTCCTCTTTGGTCAACAGCAGTCATATTTGACCCGTATATTACACCTAAATTATATTGATAAGCAATTTTTTTAAAAAAATATTAAAAATACTACTAATTTATGAACTTTACTTATATATAACTTTAAGAAAGAATTGCATTATATAATTTAGGAGTAATGTGCGGTTAAATATGAAGGTTGTTGTCCGAAGAGGAAGTTATTAATCAAATGGAGGAAGTACATGATTAAACCAAGCAACATCACACGATGGAACAAATGATTATCATGCTTACCAAGCCATGCACCCAATTCGCCACGATTACTTTTCCCCAACTCATAATTTCGATCTAAGCATCACCAATCAACGCAATTGTCCTCTACTTTTTACGGATATGTTGCCCAACAACACAAATAGTTGACTTCCCCAACCTATGTCCATGGCTCTGCAACCAAGCAACACCGTCCATACATTCTATGGTGCATTTTGCCCAAAAAATCATCATGACAATAAAATTGGGTTAAAAATAGATATTGTTACAATGCAAGGGCTGATTTGCAATGACTCAAATTGGGTTAAAATCATCATGACTCATATTGTTACAATGCAAGGGCTGATTTGCAATTATCTTTAGATGGAAAAATGAAAGTCGATGCCACGTGTGATCTCCGTTTAAGCGCCGGTGTTCACAGATTTATGGGTGGGCTATTGATTTGTAGAGTACCAAGAGCACCTAGTACCTTTTTTGAATTTCAGGCCCATTAGAGCTATTGGATTTCATCAAAGTGTATTTACGGATCTTGCTTTGGGCTAGCTTGCTCGAGAGAGAGTTGCAAGGCTTCATCGCACAATAGTCGAGATGACCTTGGGCTCGAAAGAGACTCACATTGCATATGCTACACCCTCTTCTCCAAGTTACTCCTACAAATCAATACAAGTCCAAAAAGTGACCACATGCAAGCGAGAGTTAGGGAATATAACTGGATAGCTTCACAGGATTCCACACTTCAGAGCTAGAGCCTAGAAGATGGTAACAAATATTTATCTCCCAAGAAGAATGGCACTCGCTATGTTAACTTCTACATGCACGATACACATAGGCCATACCGTTCTATAACAATTGCTCAGCTCCATGATATCATGCTTAATGATACTTTGTTAACTTGGGTTACATCCCCGGGGCTTAGAGAGTATTTCTACACTAGAGAAAATCGGCTAATAGTCTAACACTAACCACTAAATCTCAATGATGGAAATGAAAAGTACTTACTCCATCTATCCATCTACCCTAAAGAAAATCGTTTTTTTTTTTTTTTTTGCGACAATAGACCACATGTTAATCCTAAATCATATTAAAAAAGTAATTTACTAAGTAATATTGTGAAAATTTAATGAATATATATTTTCATAGTATAATTCTGTAACTTACGTTTCCAGTATGATTTAAGATTAATATGAGTTCAAACGGAGTAAAATAAAAGTAATGGAATGAATATGGGAAGATTGAACAGAGATGAAGTATGAAATTTTGAAAGGGTGAGGCATTCTTGATATGTGATATGTAAAAGGCCAAATAAAAATTAAAAGAAATAAAAACGTGAAGTTATAGACAGGTACATAAAAGAATATAGAAGTTCATGTTCACTTTGTCCGTTGAGTTGTCCATACTTTCATGGTGATGTAACCATAAATGGTCAATTACACAAGCAAAGAAAGTTGGGTCGACCCGCAAGATTGCCAAAAACAGGTAATTGAACATTTGTACTTCATTTTGCATTTATAGTGCATCTCTCTTGAATTTTCTTACAAAGATATCTCTCACAAGACAACTATTTTGGGTGCCTGGTCCAAAGCCAACCATTCCATTCACTGATTGTTGAGTTTAACATCACTTCATGTTTCCCAGAGGTACTCAAGTATCCGTTAATCACTCTTCAGAACAGCCTACAGTTTTCTCGAGACTCAGTTTCAACGCCACAAGCATTGAAGGCATTGGTGTCAGAATCTATTTCCGAGGAGGTCAGCAATTCCCTTTCGTTTGATCATTCTGTGGTCCAATCATCCGATGCAATGTTGAATCACAGCCTTGAGGACAAGGTTGGGATCATGAGAGAATAAAATGGGGTAGGATGTTTTACGGTTACAAAAGTTCATACGTGTTGGAGCAGTCTTAATTGTTACAGACTTCTCCATTGTTTAGCTAGTATTTTCAGAAAGGTGAAACACCATAAGGAAGAAGAGCTCGTATCAAGAGCAGTAATTCGGATCCACTATCTGGTCAAAGTCTTGCAGAACACAAGACTGAACAAGAGTTGTTTCATCAACTGATAATGCGAGCATATGGCTTAATCGAGCGTTGAGTGCATAAAGTTGTATTAGCATTAGACCTATATAAGGATACTAGTGTGTTTTGTTATATATAAAACAGTTAAAGTTGTGGTTTAGCATCCAAATATTCAGACGTTAAAAAAGTTGTTCACTTGTAGAGTTGGTTTCATGTCCTCTCTCCAGAGATTGGTGTATATTTATTCAGTCAATAAACACAAGAAAAAGGTAGTGTTTGCCACACCAAAACTACCGTATTTATCCTACAATTCTCTATCCAGCCAACAGGCAGCAACAGCCATGGGTTCATTTATCAAATTGCTTAATCTGCAAAAAGATGCAACAAAACTGAACTAATAGATTCCAATAATACTGTACAAGAATAGATTTGAACTCCTTAATTTAAACATCACACTACTAGTTATAAACCATGAATAATGTATCCCAAGGAAAGCAGATCCAGCTAACTACATGTGCTTACCATCTTTTGCAAGTAGAATAAACTACACTACTTTGGTTTGATAGAGAAAAATAAAGAAGGAAATGAATAATTTTTTTGGCTTGGGATATTTGCAATGAAGTAATGAACTTTAGAGGAATAAAAGCTAGGATGCATACCAGATCATTTTTTATCCCCCAACGTTTTCTCCATATACTTCACTCACAGCCTTCTTGATTGCATAAAATGTCATCTTCTTCACCTGTAAAAAGATGATCAGATAATAAAAAAATGTAATGCCCTCATTTTCTTGATGTAAGTATCAAGATCATGTTGTACTGTTGGTATTCAACAATATAAGTAATTGACTATAATCTAATTCCTACAAAAAATAAAAAACTATAGTAGAGAATATAATAAATCAAATGAAAAAAGAAACGTAAAGAATATAATAAATCAAACGAAAAAGGAAAAGGAGTATGTAAAGAATCATAAAAGACAGATTGAGTAGCATTTATCTAGTGTCAATGAATACATACATCACAAATTGAGATTTAGAAGAGGTATACACTGACATATTGCTTTTCCAAAGTGCATGTTCACATGTAAATGCATACACGCATATAAGACAAAGCAAACTTGAAATTCCAATATTCAACAGCAAATACTCCATTTCATGCAAGCAACTACATGAGACTCATGAGTCACATAGTCTATATACTTCTCATAGCACACAAACATAGTACCTCTAGTTTATCTTCCTTAGCCCTGTGATTTTGTGGAAGAACACGGAATTCCTCAGTCAACCTAAAACATTCTTGGACATTTTCTGGAGAAACGAAGTCAAGTGCAACTTTGATGCATGACTGGTCAACAACAACAACAAAAAAAAAGATGTTAGGCCAAAACAGAGAATAAAACCGATGCACGTTATAATCGGAAGCTAGTTAATAAGAATATGGGAGGCAATGAAATCTATTCAGGCATCCTCAGACTACAAGAGATAAGAACACATACTGTAATAATTTGGAATCAACATTACAAGTGATCACTGAATTCACAAATTATCTACCTTCAAATTTCTCACTTGATGGGGACAACCAGCTGGTATAAAGACAGCATCGCCTAACTTCTGAACAAACGTCCATGGCTCAACTCCTATACAAGCATAGAGAATTAATAAAGAGTTCTAAAAACATTTACTACTACCTCTGTTTCTTTAGAAGCTTGCCATTTACTATTCACCAGACCCTTTATGAAAACTGACTAAAAGTAGATAAAAATGTCCAGAAACATTTTGCAAGTATTAATCTATATGAATATTGGAATAAACCCTTGAAGTTAAAATTCTTCAGGGTAAAAAGTTTGCTTGTTTAACAAGAATTAATTATTTGAACCGCCCAAAAAGTGAAATGAAGGCTTCTAAAGAAAGGGAGGGATTAAATGATAACAGTAATAATAAGTTACAATGGTATGCAGACTAACCATATTCCTCCTTAAGCCTTCTTTTATGCTCCATGGTCAGGTAAACAGTTTGATCATGGATAGGATGGACAATCTGAAGCAGACAATTTACTAGATTAGCTAAACAATCGTCAAGAACTTCAAGGATTGTGCTTCAGG
Source organism: Plantago ovata (assembly GCA_028274465.1). Taxonomy (NCBI): domain Eukaryota; kingdom Viridiplantae; phylum Streptophyta; class Magnoliopsida; order Lamiales; family Plantaginaceae; genus Plantago; species Plantago ovata. The sequence continues at coordinate 108,917,078 of CM051456.1, read as the reverse complement.
GTTACACAAACAACAGAATAACAGACCGACAACAGCAGAAAATAAATGTACAAATAACATGCCAGGAAGGCATTGAACATACACACAGACACAATCAATATCTAAAGGAAACGGAAAAAAATTTATGTCGTGCTCGGATTGTATTCATTGCGTCTTTGTAGACAGGTTTAATTTAGACCTAACAACAAAGCAAAGTTACAGAAAAAACTTGAGAAGAAACAGCATATAAAACCTGTGGTATCTGGTTACAATAGATGTGTCTGAACTCCTTGAAGTGCTTCCTCACATATTCTTCCAGTAACGGAACATCCTGCTTCCGAAAAATATCCCAGAGAGCACCACTTTCAGGATCAGCCCAACTTTCTGGAATATTTTCTGAAACCGCAGTACTACCAGTTTCCTGTATTAAATAGTCTTCCTTTCTTCCTTCATTAGTTTCAGAAGCTTCCGACTGCATATGTTCATCATCACTTATCTTGCTAGAAATTTGCTGATGTGAATTCTGTAACTCAATTTCTTGTAACATAGGACAAGGCTGTTGTCCCTCCACTACATAAACTACCTCTTTGGGCTTAGGACTTTCTATTGTCTCTTGCTCTGCACATTCTCCATTCAATGTTTTCCCCTTCCTTAAACTGGGAGACTCTGTTCCATTGATTTTATGTTGGGAAGCCTCTGATATTTCGTTTCTGCTTGATATTCCATTTGCATCACATCTCTGCTTTCTCCCGTTATCTACTTTCTCCGTATACCCATATAATTCTTTTTCATCCTGGGCAGCATGCTTCTTTTGCAATTCCTTGATAGTTAAAAGATTATCAGGAGTTAGGGTCATTGCCTGCACATGTGTCAACACATTCACCTGCAACACAAACACAGAACGTATACTTGTTCAGTACAAAGAAATACGAGAGCCAAGGCTGACTGACAAATTCAAATGAAACATACTGCATCTGACATATCACAGTGCAGTTTTGTCACAGAATCCCCCCGTCCCAATTCCTGAGCAACACCATATGCAATATAAGTTTTTGGCCCCATGTCCGGCTTCAGAGAATTCGGAGGTAGTTTAACAGCAAGATTCAAGAACCCACTGCCAGGGTGAGTATATTCCTTGAAAGGCAGACAACTGATGAATTCAGCACCGTGCCGAGGAAGTCGCACATCAAATAACTCAGACGGAGGCCAATCTTTTAACTTCAGAATCTCTGGCCACCCTGCTTCGTCAAATCGTCCCTCCGAATACCCTTTGAAAAACTGGTGGACATTTTTGTCAATCTGTTTACCACCAAACATCATATCATGCCACTGGAGTTCATATGAATACTTGAAAAGGGTTGATGACAAAACAAGACAAGCAACACATAAATCAAAATTCACGTTAAAATGTGATTGTTATATCAGTCACTATTTGGAAAAAAAAAATAAAGAAATCTGTTAAGCACAACAAACTTTCAGAAACACTTGCACCCAAAATTTGAAGCATGCTAATATTAAAAAACTACAATAAGAAAATGAAATTCATTGCAACAGAAACCCATCTAAACCAGAAAGTAACTACAAGGGTACCAAATAAGTATACATCATACGAATACAGATGGATGCTTCTCGATGAAAGTTATAAAACTGGTAAGATTGGAGAGCCTCCTAAAGGAAATTTTGGGATAAGGATGTATGGGGTCTTGGACCCACAGGTATATAGAAGCCTATAGGTCATATTGGGTGAAAAGGAGAATTTACGAAACAAAGGAACAGATAGCTCGATCTCGAGAACTTGCTTAAGTAAATTCAAGTGCCTTGCCATTTGAGCCGACAACCGTATGTATAATGTTGAACATAGTTGAGCATTTCAATCAATTAATGGAATCTTCTGCAGTCCTACTAAGTTCAGTATTTAATACATTACTTTGCTAGAAATCTCTGAATTGCTAGATCCGCAATGTTAATTTACATCATCCAAACTAGAAGGTATAATTACATTGGAGCCTGCAAGTACATGATGAAACAATATTCAATTAACAAGCAGATGGATGATGATGTAATAAATTGCAGGTCCAAAATCAGTTCCTGCATGGTCAACAGTCTACAGATCATAAACAAAATGTATGAGTTTAGTTGATCATATTCATTTAACATTAAACCTTAACAAGTAAAAGACAGTACATATGAAGTGCAAGCAGTTGGGTACAGAAATATAGCAACACTTGCAGTCAACATAAATATCAGGAAATGCTCATTCCAGTAACACTACCAATTTAGATGCTGGCAAACAATTATCTTTCAAAAGTGTGTAGACTGAATGAGCTCCAACATTTTATGAAGTTGAAAAAGTCCAGATTCAGCTGCTATTGGGAGGGAAATGAAGGAAAAGTAAACTGACCATACACCAGTCCAAGCAATTTATCGCAGTCACGTCAAGCAGAAGCTCATGTTTAAGGTTTGCTATCTGACGAAGGGCACGCCACATAACCATGGGTTCCCAGCTTAGACCCAATGTAGTCTCAAGCACATTACTGACAATCACAGGCTCCCCTTTGGACCAATGGCATTGAAAATGCTTTAAATCATCACGCTGGAGGTCTTTTGCTGCTGGACAGTATAAAAAGTTATCATCTGAGCCTTGTCTAGAAGCTGCTTTCCGTTGATTATCACTTGCATTCTCCTCAAAGTTCTTTAAACAGGAGCAGCTTTGTGAAGAAGTTTCAGTAACATCCTCAAGCACTTGCTCACTAACTATTTTTTCTGCCTTGAGCAACAAGTCAGAAACCTCACCATCATCTAAAATATGCTTCAATACTAGATCTCCCTCACTGCAACCCCCCAATGACTGTGGAGGGCATTGTAGCCTACCATTTTCCAATGATTTCCATTCAGACTTCAACTTCTTAGAATCCTCAGAGATAGCACCAACAACCATATTGTCATTCTTCGTAGCAGCACCACCATGCAAGTAGTCATTTCCATAATCTACATATTGCATCAACACTTCTTTATCACCTCCCTGAAGACATCCCTGTCGAAGCTCTTGGCAACAAGTGAGGCAGAGGTCAAATGTGCACTTTTGGCAGCTCCGATGAAAATCCACAATACCAGTGTTACAGTTGTCACTGCATTACAGATGAGATGAGATGAGAGAATGTGAGTGTGTGTGAGTGAGAAAGATAGAGAGCCAGGGGAGGGGGATTACATACCAGTATATTCGTTCATTTGTCTTGCATTCTGATTTCTTTGGTTTTATTTCTGATACTTGCATCCCTGGTCACATTCAGCAAATTCAACAATTGAAACAATGAATATCTCAAAAATGCCAGCCAACTGAATATAAAACCACTTCTCGTACCCAGGAGAAGCATTTGTAATTAGAAAAGAATTATGAATATCACTGAACTATTTACGACATGCATGCATATGGTCTCTTCTGCTACTAGTTGAGTCCAAGGTCCAATCAAACTTAACCGATTACTCCCTCCGTCCCCGTTACATCCTTCCCATATGCATATGGTCAACGAAATACGGGAAGTAGTTAAATAATGCAGTATAAAAGCTAGAACTTGAGTGCTATTTAAATCGATAGAGAATACATTTAAAAAAAAAAAAAAACTTATAATTGGGCATTATTTAAATGGAGAAATTTTAGAATGAATAAATAATGGATGGCAGGTAGGTGTATTGTAAATTAAAGTGTGTTATAAGGTTACGTGTTAACTGGGACACACTCTACTAACCAAAAATTGAAATGAGAAGGCTAAAATGGCAAATGTAAATCTTTTACTACGACCCACAGAGGAGGGAGTACTGGAGTACATTTCAGAGCCATTTTATGCCAAAGGCCCCTTCCATGGTCCTCAAATATTTCCACGAAATTCCCAACAGTGCAGAGGACTGCACTGTCAACAGATCAGGCAAAATGGATGTGCAAAAGATGCCTCCCAAGTTTTAATACATAAAGAGAACAAAGCAAGTAGTTACATTCAAAAGACATGCACATCCAGGTGAACCAACATGAATGAAGAAATCACCTTGAATCTTAGCTTCCACTTCCTTCTCGGCCATTTGTTCATCATGGAATTTCTTTAAGAAACCCAAAAGCTTGTTAATAATGTATCTAGAATACCTCATCTTTTCTTCATCGCTATATGGCACTTCGAGATTCTTCAGATCCTAGACAGAGCAAAGCCAGGACCATAAATCAATATCCACGTCACCCCGGCATATGATGCCATATGGACTTCATTAAAAGTAAAGGGACAAGGAGCATATGATGCCATATGGAGTTGCCAGTCATAACATATGAAATGAATAGTTAAAACATAAAAGAAATTGGACATTTATATAAACCAACCCTAATTGGTCCATTCAGCCTCAAACAACTCTTGCAGTTGCAATTTTTCTGACAAACAGGGCACTTTTCTGCAAAAGCCTCTTCGGACATCTGAGGATACCTGGTGAAAAATAATTGTCACATACAGTTAAGTACATGAGAAATAAACAGAAAATAAAACCAAAGGACGTTCATCCCAAACAAACATGGAAACAGTTGAATAGCATGAAATTTGTAATGCAGCTTTCTGAAAGTTAGTTCTATAGCAAAAGTAAACTACTTCAAGATATCAATTAAATCAGAAGACAAATAGAGGAACCATCAATTCAACCAAACAAAGCAACACACAGTAACATAGAAATGAAATGGCAGAACAAATACGAATCAGGAATTAACGCTTAAACAAAGAAGTTACCATCTGCTCATGCAAGGTTCACAATATCTCTTAGTTTTACACTTGGTGCACCGTACTACTCTCCCTTTATCATTCCTCTGGCATTGGTGACACATGTTAGATTCAATCTCATTCCCCTGTTGAATTCATAACCCAAAGCATGAGAAATCAGTAAAAATAAATGATCTTGCTGAGGGAAATTTAAAAAATAGAAACACAAGCAGAACAACCACATGTCTTCAAAAGATAACAACTTTCCAACCAAACTAAAACGTAAACTTAGAATTATGTTTTACGTTTTCATCGAGCTTCTTGGGGGGCCTTTGCGTTTTGGAGCAACCGCTTCTCCTCCTTCACTATTTCCAGCAGCCTCTTTATTCTTCTTCCTATTCACCTTCTCTTTCCCATTGTCCTCCAGCTTCCTCCCATGCCTTCTTTTCCGGCCCCCCTTTTCCCCACTTTCTGAAGATCCTCCATTTTCACTCTTCTCAACTCCTTCCTCACTCTCATTATCTTCCTCTTCTTCATGTGACCCCTCATTCTCATTCTTTCTCTTCTTCCCTCTATCCTGGCTTCCTTCTTCCACGTCTTTCCGCGCCTTACTTGATCTTTTACCATCCCTACTTGTCCCAACTCCATCATCACTTTTCTCTTCCATTTCCTCCATCGCGGGCTTCCTCCCCCGCCTTCTCTTCAGACTTCCCTCTTTCCCCTTTTTGTCCTCCGCTCCCACACTCTTTCTCCTGGAAACCTTATTCTTCAGCTTCTTGTCCAACCCAAACTCATCTTTATAACAATCCTTCAACTTGGATTTGGCTTCCAAATTAGCTTTCCTGCAGGACAATCTCCTCCCAGAACCACCCTCATCTTTACCACTCAAATTCAACTCCTTTTTCTCCTCATCTTCTTCTTCCTCAATATCTCCTTTCTCCCCATTTTCTTCCACATCCACCTTCTCCTCCTTCCCCACATCAATCCTTACCTCTTCCTCCATCAATTCATCCACTGCAACATCTTCCCTTTTCACACTGCCCACATCAACCGCCATATTTTCCTCTTTCTCATTACATTTCTCAACTCCAGAAGTTTCCCCTCTCTCCACACTCCCAAAAATTTCATCTTCCACAACAATCTTTTCATCCACTGCAACAACATCTTCTTCTTTCACCTTATCATCTACATCTACCGCCATGTTTTCCACTTTCTCCAGATTCTCATCAACAGCAGCAACCTCCTCCAATTTCTCCATAATTCCCTCTCCCGAAAAGATTTCATCTTTCTCACCCATCTGCAACTGCAAGCACTTCTTCTCACCAATTATCTCTCTCTCTCTCTACTACTGGTGTTCGATTCGAATGATTAGGTTTTTCTGTTGAAAGGGACAAGGGTAGGCTTTTATGGTATGGAGACAAACCGTCGTCGTTTGGCATTCCAAAAGTCGTTTGAAATGAATTAGCATGAAAAACAGCGGGCCGAAGACAAATGGTTTTGTAATTATCCCGCCTCTTTTCGATCTTTCACCATTTTCGATGGGGTTAGGGCAAAATGTATGGACCCAATTCTTGTTTATTAACCCTCTACTATTGACTGTACAGTAGGAAATTTTGAATTTGATATTTGATTTTGATTTGATGATGGAGATGGAGGCTATGTAATTTTCGAGGCAAAAAGTACTACTCTGTTTTTCGATCATATTTTGCTATTTTCTGATGTAAGTGGAGTGGAGTAGTACCCTGTTTGTTTTAATATTGGATTGGAAATATTTACTCCAATTGCAAGAACAAGAGTAGTACGAAGTATCAAATTTAATCAGACAGTCATAGCTTATGCAGAAATTAAGTACTATCAAAATATTGCAGGGTTGATGGTAATAATCTAATAGAAATGGATTCACTGATGGATTAATTTGCAGGTCCGCAGGTGGACGTCGAACGAAATGACTCAGAACAGGGCGGAACAGGATTTGAAGTTTGGGTACGCGGAATTACATATATAAGGTTGGTTCGGAGGTTCGGGGGCCAAATTCTGAAAATCGAAAATATTACCGGGGCGAACATCCCACAGTGCCCACCTCTGACTCCTCCCCTGACTCAAAAGATGTTGTGAAACTATCAATTCATTAAAGCAAAGTGTGAAGATGCTTGTTTAGGTTTAGTTGTTAGAGACTTTATAGGTCATTGTATTCGCATTGCTGGAAACAAATTCATTTATCTTTTGTGTTAGACCCCGTAGTAGCATAGGCTTGGGCAATTCAAGCAGCAGATCTTTAAAGTCACCGAAAGAGAGAGATGGATTACATGTTGTAATTTAAAGCTATTGCCAAGTTATCATCAATTGTATAACCGGTGAAGCAACTCTTAATTTGTCCATAGTTAATCACTTATTAATTTCTGATATTCAGGTGTTAGCACGTAATTTCAGTAGCCATGTCCCCTCTTGATGCTTTAAAAAAAATGGGGGGCGGTGTTTGGGGTTGTACTATCGGTCTGTTTGGGTTTAAACTGGCTTGTGGTATTTTGTTATTTTCATATATCGGTGTTGTTGGGTCTTAACTAGCTTTTGTTAAATAACAAAATCCACAACCCGAGTTACTATTTGTCATTTCCAAAATTTCTTTCTCTCTCTAGCCTGCCATTTCAGTCTCTTGTCTCTCTCCCTCCTATCTCTTCTCACCGACTTCCATGGCCACCGGGAAAAGATCTCCGGCCAAATCTCCACCGTTAGGCCACCCACGACAAAACCAAACACACCATTAGACTCCCCTCGTCCCGATCTACAATCCTATCGGAACCAAATCTCAAAACGGTTGACTTCCCAAATCGATGGTCGGCGCGTGGAGCTTTCCGGCGGCGCGTTCGTCAACATTGGAGAGGCCATAACCGACCCGTGGTGGAGACAGCTCGTACGGTGACACTACTGGAGTTTCCCGGCGGCTTTGTTTTTTTCGTCTGTTTTCTGATCCATTGGAGGTTTCCGGCTTTTCTTAACTGGTCGAATTGAGTGGACTCACATAACAATAAGATGAGTTCTCTAGACTCTAATCCTTTGTCTTTACACTTGGAATTTCATTACGATATTATTTTTCTGGGTATTTTTTATTGTGTTTTATGTATTTTTCTTGTATGGATTTCTCTTTGCTAATTGATTATTGCATGTGTAATTTAGTTTCTTTAATATGGGAAAAAAATTAGGGATTAGGGTTTTTTTTCAATGTTTTTCTTTTTATTTCTGGTTGAAGGCAGCCTGCTTTGGATGCAATTTTCTATGTTGTTGTTGTGGGGTTTCACATTTATTTCCATATATTTGTATGTTTTCATTTTTGTTGTTTGATCCTCTGATTCCAAGCTATTTTATGATGGAGATTGTTTCTGTGTCCAAATTGCTTTTTTTAGGCTTGTTTGGATCCACTTTGCTATGATATTCATAAGTGTAGTGTTTTTTAATTCTGTAATAGGGCTAGTTATAGTTCATGTTGGCTTTGCAATAGTTGGGTTGTTGCAGTTTGCGTTATTGTGATGTCTATAGTTCATGTTGGCTTTGCAGTAGTTGGCTATGATGTCCCCTATTTACCAAAACAACCACAGGCCAGTTCAAAGCCAAACAACCTGATGTCTGCTTTTATTTTTTGTGGACACTGATTAGGCCAGAGAGGGAGTTGTGGAATTGCCGGATTGTCTTCCTTGGCAGCTCTTGAACCACATTACGGCACATTGTACTCAAAGGTGATGGACTCGTGACAATGCTCTCAGTTTTAATGCATGGCAGTATTTAATTTAGGATGCTTATACTATATGTACCTCTCTTGCATGTGAATAACAGGGTTATATCAGCGTCGTATCTTGGCGTGGCTCAACTGTCGTTCCAGTCGAGCAGCCATGGCGTTGCTGCCTTTGCACGGTATGATGTGTTCGGTTTACACAAAAGCAGACCCAAATAGGCTAGTCAGAAAAGTTATAACATATGCATGCATTATAATATGTATTATCATGTCATTTTGCATTATTGTAGTGGGAAAATGGAACGTTGGCGATGATGATTGCATGCATGGGTTATAAACGACGGTTGAGTAGTACAATTAGCATATGAGCTACACCGTATCTTGGCGAGGCGATTTCTATCGCAGCCATGGCGAATGCCTTTGTTACTTTTGTACAACCATCCATTTCTGAGTTTTATTGATAAAATTTTGAGCCAACTTGCATTCTAAACTGTTATGTCTATACTGATGAATTTTCCTTTGTTTTATTTTTTCCAACTTGCATTGTAGAGTAGTTGCCTTGTGAATATATCTGACCTAACTTGTCATACTGGGTTGAAGTGTGCCACATTCTACTTTAGTTTGTGGTAGGGATGTTGGGATTTTGCATGTCATTTGTCATTACATACAAATTTTTCAAAAATATTAACTTCATTTACTTCATTGGAAATGACTACTCATGTTGGGGCATGAGTGCCTATTGTCATTCATGTTTCCCAACACCAAACCATTATCACACTTTTGACCAAATTTTTAATTCCCATTTTGGCACTTAGCTTCAAATACGGACACAACTACAACTTCCAAAGCATCCCTTCCTTACTATAAATGTGCATCTTTCACTTTCATTTACTTTCACCTAAAACACACAAGAAACACTACTCTACTACTATCCTCCCCTACCTCTTTTGCAAACAGCCGACATCCCCCCACTCCCACTTGAATTTTCTTTTAACGTTAAGGTGTACATTTCATTACCTTCATAGAGTAATTGGTTTCATTACATGCATTTGAGTTGCTATGTCTACTTGGTGCTTTATTACATGTCTTTAGTTACATGCAATTGAGTTGTTATGTCCATTTCGTTCTTCATCACATGTCTTTTGTATGTGTAACTTATTATACTTTAGCGTTATGTTTACGAGCATCCCATCATACACTCTCATTCCAGCATATAAAAAGCACGTAAAATGAAAGAAATTGGTTCTAGGCTGTTTGGGTTTACTATTCTTAAACCGGCTACATTATATTCTGTTATGCTTCCGTTCTCATGCACTGAAGGAAATCAATGGATACACTCGAAAGTTGTCACTGTTTGCTCCTTATATACCAATTCGGAGAATTTTATTTATTTTTTTTTTTTTTAAGGAAACCATTACTGTCTTAAACATGTAGTTGTTATTAATATTATTTTGTAATTCTATACTTGTATGGTTATTTCACATATCGTACATCCGTTTGGTGTACTTTGTAATTGCGAACAATTCAAACTTTCTATTATATTTGCATATGTGGATGTCTATATAATGCGCGTAAACATATGTAAGGTTTAAAGGTACCTTGATAAAACCGGGACGTAAAGCTACCAAAGATAATTCATTATCTGAGTTATATTATACAAAATGCATAACTCAAAAGGCAGTTTATAAGAAGACACCTCGTAGTAGTCAAACTTTTTTTTTAATTACCTACCCTTTGAAAGTTAACAAAAAACCATTTCAACACGATCTAAGCTTTATAAAAAATTTACTAACCTTTAAGTTAAATTTTCTAAAGTATCCGGCATCATAGAAACCATTAAAGGTCATGAAAAGTTTTGAAAGCTTTAAAAAAATTATAAAGTTTTCCGAAAAATGGATGCAGATTTGAACAACAGAACTTAGTCATTCGAACATCATCTAATCATTATGTTGGTATGTTAATAATTCCTTGTGCAGTGAATGGCTACCGGATCATCCAGCTCTTCCAGTCGTAGGCCAATTTCCTGCGACCATCCTTGGACTCCTGCCACGCATAAAAGATTTATCCGCACTGTGTTTATCTTTTGGTGAGAAGGGAAAAATGGTTGGTACGAGTTTTCAATGGACTACATGGAGGGAGATTCTGGCCATAATGAAAGATGGCTTACCTGAAAATGAAAACCTTCGAGTGGCTCATCTGGTTACCAGGTACAATATTATGAAATATGAGTTTCAACGCGCTTCAGAAAAAAAACCCACAGAGCCAAGTTGGATTGTGAAGCCGAATGGTGATTTGGTCCGCCCCGCCTACTACGATGTCAATGAACGCCGTCGAGTTCCCGAGGAGATGATTCTCTTCAAGTTCCAGCAGATTGGAGACATGTTGACTCTTTGTCGGAAAGAGCCATAATGGAACGGAGCCTAGCACAAAAGGCAACATAATTCCCGTTTCGTAATGCTAAGCAATTCCCTTGCGTAATAATGTTGAAAAGCTCCAATAACATGCGCTACTTCAATATGTAACCGCAACTAAAGGGTTCAGTGTGTACCCGTATTATTATTTCTAAACATGTGTGACTATTACTTTGCCTTATCGTAATGAAGTTTGCATTAACGAATTTCCAATTATATGTTTCTAATATTATTTTGTTATTTTATTTTATTAATTTCAATCCGTATTTGTTGCAAAATGTCGCTGTTTGTTTTAAAAGAAAAAAAAGGAAAAAAAAAATTACGTTTTTTTTTTTTTATGTAGATTACATTATTCAGATTTTTTTATTTATAATAAACCAATTAAACTCAACAATAAATAGTTCTCCCACTATTTAAACAACCCCACACAATCTCTCACCAATCCCAATACATGCCAACACATAATTAAACAAATCAAACAAACATTCTCTTACACATTCTATTACAACACTCATCATTATACCTATAAAAATCCTACTACCCTACCACTCAAACCCCTTAATTCAAACCCAGCTACAACATAAAAAATTAAACTAACAAAACCTTAGTTTAGGTACTATTCCGGCTTTTGTTAAATTTAACAAAATACCAAAGGCCAGTTCAAAGCCAAACAACCAGTATAGTATAGTTTCTAGTAGTCTAGCCATAAAACATCTCTGATAATATTAAAATTTCTTTTACGAGTGAGTCTCGTTATTTAATCATAATGCTCCATTAACGTTGTGGGATATGATTAATACATGGGGTAAATTCTTTAATTTCTTCATGTTAATTAGGTAGATTTTCACTAGCAAGTAAGAATACTAATAGTATGATTGATCATGGTGGTTGTATGTGTTAGAATATACATAGCTTAGCTTGTTGACTGACGTAGGAGTTAAACCAGAATAGGTTAACTCCAAGGTTAACTCCTAGGTCAACACCACCAATGTAAATATCGGATTGTATTAGAAATGTATATATGTCCTAGAATATAGCATAGAATAGTGGATCTCGTTTGTATTTATACTACCTTTCAATGAATGAGAAAGTAACGAGTCATATTCTTTCATGGTATCAAACTAGATTACGACCCTAGCTTCCGCCTACCTCCTCTCTGCCGTCCTTTTTTCTAGGCTATATTCTAGGACAGATATACATTCCTAATACAATTCGATATTAATCACTTCCTAGCTAGTACGTTGTGTGTTATGTGCAAGACTTTAACTCCCAGAACTACTTGTACTATTTATTATTTGCTAAATGATGAATGCATGAGGTTGAAGATAGGAGAGGCTGAAGATTATTGTTGATTGACTATTGTCCGAAACTGCACAACTGCTACTCTACTTAATATTTTACACAAGGTGAATAAATGATGAATAAACTGACACTTGAGATTTCAGTTAATTAGATCAGTAGTTTGTCAAGGAACCTGAGAATTCCGCTCACAAGGTGACCATTAATAGAAGGGTTTTTACACAAGTTAAATAGGCAAAGACACATTAATGTATTGTTTTTTGGGAAGTGATCCAAGGAGTCCCTAATGAGTCATAAGATCGATGTAAATCAGTATTAAACTCTCTTACTATATATGACGCTTTGATAAATTTCATGGCAGTGCAGGACACCAACTCCTTTTCTCATAAACTCGATGATAAAGATGATGAGTCCCGTTTCCCTACTTTTCGTTATCACTTAACATCTTTGTTTTGGCCTTTCATGGTTTTGTCTTCTTGATCTTATTTTGCATACTTTTCGTTAAAGGACCCAAGTAGAGTGTTTTTGGAGCCTTTTGTGTGAGATTTGTTTGGGGAGCAATTATTGGAGGTCTTGGCTAACGAAGACAAGTTTTGGAGGATGAAATTATGAAAGAGGAACGAAGAAGTTCTCAAGAGATGAACGAAATGAGGGAAGCAGTTGCAAAATTGTGAAGCAAAGAAGAAGAAGATCTGAACAGAGCCACATAACATATTGAAATTAAGAGAACGTGCGCACAGGACGGCAACGACTCTATTGCTTACCGGCAAACTCCAGGGATCTTTGAGAAGAAAGCAACGTGATAGTTTAGAACTCTAACTCGTGTAAGGGCATGATTGTCTTTCTAGATAAGTAGTTTAGCACTATAAATACAAGTCAGTAGATAGGTTTTCGATTTTTACAGTTTTGCTGCAGAGCAACGTTAATACAGAAACGTCTTCTACCATGTTTATTAACGCACTTTGACATGGTATGAGAGCATAGGTTAGCAAGGTTTTTTTGTACTATTCTTTAGCTTCTGCATAACTATCAAACTCTGTGTTTTTCTTTCTGTTTTTTACTCGGCTATTGTTATTAGCCCTCTTTATCAAACTCTGCGTCCTATTTATCAACTTTGTGTTCTTTTTTTCTTTTTCTGTTTTCTTACGCAGCTATTGTTATTAGCCTTATTTATCAAACTCTTGAGCTATTATCATTAGCTAAATCATCAACTGTTGTTATCAGCCTGACTCATCATTCACTGTATTATCATCTACAAGTTATTCTGTTAATTCAAACTCAATCAATATATATTGAATATGTTATTCAACATGACCACTGATGATGATCTCAGTAAGATCAAAGACTTGAAAGCAGGGGACAAATCTGCTAAACTCAAGAAATCTGAGACTGAATCACCTGCTTATGATCTCAATGATCTATATGGACCTTTCTATCTTGGTCCAGCTGATACAACCAACTCTGTTGTGATTGAGCCAAAGCTCACCAATTCAAACTACTATGACTGGAAGAGAATGATCTCTATGCATCTCGAAGCTAATAATAAGATGGGTTTCGTGGATGGAACTATTGCACAACCTGAGATTGATGATCCACTCTATATGCCATGGATTAAATGCAATAGTCTCATATTAACATGGATTCTCTATTCTGTCAGCAAAGAAATTGCTTCTAATCTTAGATTTGCAAACAGTTCCAAGGAAGTTTGGGATAGGCTGGCAGTGAGATATGCTTCTCCAGATACATTGAGAATTTTGAGTTAAGGAGAGAACTGATGACTCTCATTCAATCACAGATTTCTGTTGAAAGTTATTTTGATGTTATGGTTGGCTTGCTGCAAGAACTAAGAACCTTCAGGCCAAAGCAAGGATGTCACTGTGGCAAGTGTCCTTGCAGATCACTTCATGATCTTGCAGAAATGGAAGAACATGATGAGGTAATTCAGTTCTGTATGGGGCTGACTAATGCTCATGCTCAAGTAAGAACGCAGATCCTGACAATGGAGAAACCACCTTCTCTTGATCGAGCACTGAAGATAGTACTCCAAGATGAGAAGCAGAAAGGATTGAGCAACATGGGCAACAACAGTGGAGAGGCTTCTGCAATGATGTGGGGGGCTCCTAACATGATGACTGGCTACTAAAGAAATGGCAAGAGTCAACTATATTGCATCAAGTGCAAGAGGTCGGGACACAGTACTAAGAACTGCATGATCTGTGATTACTGTCACAGGCCAGGTCATCTTGAAAAGGATTGCTAAAGGAAACATGGCTTCCCTCCTAACTTTAATTTCACTAAGAACAACAATGGAGGAGGATATGCCAATGCATGCGGTGCAGGGAGAGCCTAGACAAGCAGCAAACCAGCAGAGAACTGGAGATATTACCATCAACAATGCTCAGTTACAGGCCTTTCTCAAGATGATCAAGACTGCACCAGCTATTGAAACCTCCTCAGCTGCTCAGAACATGCCTTCTCCGCAAATCAATGCCATTTCCTCTGGAAATTTCTACAATGCTCCATCCCTTACTAATGAACAATGGGCAGGTACTTCTATTAATCATGTCTCTAATTTTTTAAATAATGTTATATGGCTTCGTGATTCAGGAGTCTAAGATCATATCATTTATTCACCATCATTACATACTCACAACATAAGAAATGTTGTTTCAAAAGTTCAATTACCAACTCAAGAATTTACACAAGTCACACATACTGGTGATATCACTATTGAGCATAATGTTATTCTTAAAAATATTTTATGTGTACCTTCTTTTAAGGTAAATTTAATTGCAATTTTCAGATTAACAGAAAACAATGATATATTAGTTATATTTAACAAAAATCATTGTAAACTGCAGATGAAATCTTCAGCAGTGGAGATTGGAAGACTCAGAATTAAGCATGGACTCTATTATGTTAGCTTGCATCCCTTGACATTTTCACAATTGCATCAGTGTAATCGGCCAAATAAGGAATTGTGGCATTCTAAATTAGGACACATTCCAGTTACAAAACTCAAATTAATTGAGCAATTTTCCCCTATTGTAACAAGCACTGAAGTGCAAGTTTGTGATGTCTGTAGCAAGGCTAAACATAAGAAATCTCCTTTAATGGGAACTGTTCTAGTATTTCTATTTTTGAGCTTTTACATATTGATATTTGGGGACCATTTTCTCAAACAAGCTTGAATGGTCATCGTTTTTTCTTAACTGTTGTAGATGATTACTCTAGAATGACATGGACTTTCTTGATGAAATACAAGTCATATGTAGCAACAATTCTGCCAAATTTCATCACGCAGATTGCTACACAATTCAATAAAAAGGTTAAAATCATAAGAACAGACAATAGAGTTGAATTTCACATGGAATCTTTTTATAACAAACATGGCATATTACACCAAAAGACATGTGTTTACACTCCTGAACAGAATGGTGCGTTGAAAGAAAACACCAAACACTTCTTAATATGGCACGAACCTTATTTTTCAAGCAGAACTACCTCTTAAGTTCTGGGGTGATGCAATTTTAACTGCCACGTATCTCATCAACAGAGTTCCTTCTGTTGTCATCAATAATGATACACCTTATGAAAGGTTGTTTGGTAATAAACCAGACTATTCACATATCAAAACATTCAGATATCTTGCTTATGGTGCATCCAGAAAAGAATTACGCCATAAATTCAGTTCTCGAGCCAGGTTGGCCATCTTTATTGGCTATCCTTCTCAAGTGAAAGGATACAAGTTGTTTGATCTGGAATAACACATTACTTTTATCTCTCGTGATGTGGTATTCCATGAACACATATTTCCTTTTAGTAAAGAGTTTAATGTTCTTGATTCACAAGAAAACGTGGCTCATGACAACTTCCAAGACATTCTCTTTGCTCCAAGCACACATGATTCTCGAACAAATGAACAACCAAATTCTCAACACTATGATTCTTCACATTTAATAGAGATGCTGGATACATAAGCAGATGTTTCCTCACCTAATCAATCTTCAGACACACCTGCACAACATCAATCATCATCTTCCTATTACCAGCGTTCTATCTCATCCTAGAACAGGTCAGCTTCCAAATCTCCTATTCATGTTCAATCTATTCCATTGGAAAAATCTCTACCTGCAGAAGAATTTTATGCACATCATCCAGAAGTACAACATCAACAAGAACACATTCCTATTGTATGGAAATCAACCAGAGAAAGGCAAAGAAATACATTATTAAAGGATTTTCATTGTGCTGAACTGAAGAAAGGTACAAGAGCGCCTGCACAATCAGGCACACATCATCCCATCTCTAATTTTTTATCCTATAATCGACTCTCAGAAAATCAAAGAGCCTTCTCTTTTTCTCTATCAACTCTTGATGAACCCAAATCCTTTCAAGAATTCAATACCCACAATGGAGACATGCTATTCAGGAAGAGCTTAATGCCATGCATAACAACAAGACATGGAGCATTTCTACATTGCCAGAAGGGCACAAGGCAGTCGGCTGCAGATATGTTTTAAAACTAAGCTGAAGTCCGATGGCAACATTGATAAGTATAAAGCCAGACTAGTGGCTCAAGGGTTCACACAGCAACATGGCCTGGACTATAGTGAAACCTTTAGCCCTGTTGCTAAACTCACTACAGTCAGAATTTTCTTGGCATTAGCTGCCCAATTCAATTAGAGATTGTCACATTAGATGTTCATAATGCTTTTCTTAATGGTGATCTTGATGAGGAAATTTACATGAAATTACCTCCTGGATACACCATTAAGGGGGAATCATTAGAGAACAAAGTATGTAAACTCTACAAATCCATCTATGGCCTAAAACAGGCATCAAGACAATGGAATGTCAAATTCACCAATTCTCTTATTCAATTTGGTTTTGTTCAATCGGAACATGATTATTCATTGTTCACTAAAAGAACTGATACAAGTTACATTGTCTTACTAGTATATGTTGATGATATCTTACTAGGAGGCAACAATTTGGAAGAAATGAACAAAACAAAACAATATCTCAAGAACCAATTCAAGATAAGAGATTTAGGAGAGCCTAAATACTTCTTAGGAATTGAAATCTCAAGATCAAAAGAAGGCATATACATGTGTCAAAGGAAATACACTCTTGAGATTATTGAAGAATATGGTCTTTAGGATGTAGACCTCTTATAATACCTATGGAACAGGGTCATCATATTCAAGAAAAAGGAGAACTGCTTTCAACTGAGTATAGAAAGATAGTTGGAAAACTAATCTACCTCACCTTGACAAGACCAGACATTTGCTACTCTGTCAACATCTTGAGTTAATACATGGAAAAACCGACAAAAGAACACATGGAGGTAGCATTAAGAGTGGTCAGATACTTGAAGGGAAGTCCAGGTCAAGGGATTTTGTTGTCTCCAGAAAAGAATATGGAGTTAGTAGCATTTGCAGATGCAGACTTTGATGGATGTCCAGACACAAAAAGATCTCTCTCAGGTTACTGTATATTTCTTGGGAAATCTATGATCAACTGGAGAACCAATAAACAAAATGTAGTGAGCAAATCATCCACAAAATCAGAATACAGGGCTATAGCTCATGCCACTTGTGAAATCATATGGATTATGAAAGATTTTGGTTTTGAGCAAAAAGCACCGACCAAACTCTACTGTGATAATCAATCAGCAATCAGTCTCACCAAGAATCCAGTTTTCCATGAGAAAACTAAGCATGTTGAAATAGATCAACACTTCATTAGAGAAAAAGTTCAAGGAAAAATTATTGAAGTCATGTATGTGCATACTTCTCAACAGCTAGCAGACATGTTCACCAAAGCATTGCCATCCGAGAAGATAAAGTTTTTCATGAACAAGATGGGAGTAATGAATATTTACTCACATCTTGAGGGGGAATCTCAAGAGATGAACGAAATAAGGGAAGCAGTTGCAGAATTGTGCAGTAGAGAAGAAGAAATCTGAACAGAGCCACAGAACGTATTGAAATTAAGAGAACATGCGCACAGGACGGCAACGAATCTATTGCTTATCGACAAACTCCATATATCTTTGAGAAGAAAGCAACATGATAGTTTAGAACTGTAACTCGTGTAAGGGCATGATTGGCTTTCTATATAAGTAGTTTAGCACTATAAATACAAGTCAGTAGATAGGTTTTCGATTTGTACAGTTTTGCTGCAGAGCAATGTTAATACAAAAACATCTTCTACCATGTTTATTAACGCACTCAGACAGAAGTTGAAGAAGAAACAAACTTGTGAGTGTCAAAAGATGTGGTGTTATGATCAGTGTTATCTGAACACTGTGTTGAGTTAACAACAATTCAGTGTTACGATAACACATTGTATAACAAGTCTGCACAGTTCTTAATTATGACACTTCTCTGTTTTATTTTAGTTTTGTTTTTCTTAATTAATATGATTGGTTCCACGTTTTTGGTTATTTTTTGTGTGCAGATTTACTTTGTAGAGAAAGGGAATCGAACAAGGAATTCAGGTCAATTCAAGGAAAGAATTAAAGAATAGTTATGAATATTTTGGAGGTCTTGAAGATAGTTCAATGATAAGGGAAGATCTCTACAAAACACTGACTTGGTGAGAACGTCTCAATCATCAGAAGATCTCAAGAGACACGTTTTACCAAAGTGAGAAGTCGACTTCACGACTACGGAAAAATTGAGAGTTTTACCAGATTATTCCTTAGGGTTTTCTGTAGTATTTTCACAAGTGTATGGTTTAGCCTTTGTGCATTTTATCTATAGTTTGTAGGTTTAGGGTTGTCCAAGGTTGTTCAGTCTTGTTTGTGTTTAAACTAGTCTGATTGAGTTTCAAAGTAATCTATACTTTGTAATATTTACTCTTAGTAGAGATGTAGCCTTAGTGCTCCAGGCAATAGAAATCTTGCCTAAGAAAAGTTATCTTTGCGTTCTTTAAATTTCCGTTGTGTTTATTTTAGTGTTATATGTTTACAGGTATGTTGTAAATTGTGTTATCACAACATAAGTCAAAACACTGTCGATTCTATCTAGTATAAAGTTCAAGTTAGATCCTATACACTTTCAAAATTTAATTAGCTCGGTTGTGATTCGATGTTCTTGGAGGATGATTTGTGAAGCTTGGAGAAGTATTCGATCTAAGGCTCCTTAGTCACAAATGGTGCTTAATTAAGTTTGTGAGCATGACTTTAAGCAAGAAAACGCGAGAGCAAATCCCAGCCTCGGGTGAAGATTTTAAGCCCATTTAGCTAAACATGCGAAAGTGAGTCACACTGGACCAATCTTGGTATTTGCCTATAACACTCTCATACGATGCCAATTGATTTCAAATCAACGCCCGCGCGTAGATAACTCAAAAAAGCTTCGCAAAGATAGATTACACACTAAATTTCGAGAAGTCTTGATTTACCAAACAGAGAGTTTGGCGCTGCAGTGCCAATCGTTTGGCGCTGGAGCGCAAAAAACTCTCTACCTACCTAGTGGACAAAATGACAGTTTTTGGGCGCCAAAAGCAGTTTCTTCATGATTTTGAATTCCCAACTTGTTTTTCTCCTTATTTAAACTTGTAACATCCATTCTAACCTCATCATTAGACTTCGAAGAGTCTAAAACTCTCAAGAAACAATGGTAGATTAGGATTTCAATTCCGTATTTCATCTGGTTGGCCTTTTGTGAAGGATGTTTGCTGATTTACAAGGTGCAATCGAGGTATTAGTTTTAGCAATTTGGTTTTGCTTTGTTGCTCATTCCTGCAATTGTATGCTTCTATCATTCCTTTTAGGTATCTCGAATGTATGTTACTATGATGTTGAGTGGCTAATCCAGTGTAGAGGTGGTAGTATTATAATTGAGCATGTTGGAAATTAATCTTAAGACTTAAATCTTTGCGTTTAGTTGATCGGTGATTTCGTTCAAAATATTCTAAGTAATCACATTGGTTGAACCTTGATCCTTTTCGCAATGTCTCAAAGTATTCATGTTCCGTTGTGGTTGAACCTTCATCTCCATAAGGATCGATCGGTGTTAGTTCGAAATTCTCTAAGAACGAACATGTGTGGTACCGATTGGATGGTGCTGGAATTATTGTACACTATTATGCTTAGAGCATTACTGATGCTCTAATGTTTTGGTAGTAAAATTGATTTAGCCAATAAAAATATTAAAAACTTACATTGAATTCAAACCGTTTAAAACCCACCAAGAACATAGACAACATCTTATGTACAAGAACATAGACACCATCATCTTTTGAATTGAAACAAAAGATTTAAAACAATTAGTAATATCCACCATCGACAGATCACTCGTGTAGGAAGTTGTTGACGATATTGTTAAACTTGGTTGGACGTTCGAGTTGGGGAGTATGAGCAGTGTTCTTAATCACTTCCAATTTCGCCTTCACCCCTAACAATCTGCAATCACACAATAACGTGGTTTGCAAGCATCACTTATCGAATTCACAAGTACTCTAATTCAGAAAAAAAGATGGCAAAATAAACCATGAATCATTTTGGTTGTAGATTGTGCCCTAAATATAGTGTGATGATATGTGTACATACTTGTGGAGGTCCTTGGCCTTCTCCATCAGAAATATTTGGTCATAATCTCCCCACACAATCAACACTTCCTGCATTTCACGTAATATGTGTGTTTCACACACAAAATTCACTAAGTAGAGAGCGTCAAACCGACTACGTACCCTAAAGTGTGTAATTATGTTACCTGCGAGAGGGGAGATATAGTTAAATAAGTCATGGCATCTTTTCCAATGTTCAATTCTTTCAACAGTTCCAGCTTCTCTTTCCTGTTTACTGAGAACAATTTCTGCACAAATGTGCAATAATAGAAGAGAAACACACAAGTAAATAACATATATATTGATTAGTTGAATCTAACCTTTATCAAGTACTAACTGATCGAATATAAGCAAGCCAATAATTAATCGATCTATTTAGTTGCCTTATTCAAAAGTTGTTCATACATTTTTAAAACTTGAGTAATTCTAATCCAATAATGTAATTTGACACGGCGTGCACCCACTAATCAATCAATTAACGCCTATATATTAAGATTAAGTTAATCTCAACTAATTAAAGTCAGATACCGACATGCATTAAGAAAAACAAATCAGATTTAATTCCTCACTTAATTCCTAATTAACAGCGCGCACTTCAATTTTTAAGTATATATATCTGCGAGACGAGATGCATAAATAATGTAAAATGACATACGTACGAAACCAATGACAAATATAGTAATATTAGTTTATGTGTAATTATTATATTGACATGCAAAGTTATTAAATAGATGAAGGAATTCTCACATGAATAAAATCGTTGAGAAAGAAATCGGGCAGGTAGGGTGGCGCCTTATAAATGCACAACTTAAGCATCGCACGAAGCGCTCGTGCAGTTTGGGGCATGAGTACATCCTCGATTCGATCAGCATTTGCTTTCTTCATCAGCTCCACATTATCATCCGGCTTCATATTCAATGCCGAGCTAGCTATCACCACTTTATCCACCCTTTGTGGCCACATTTCCGCAATGCGATATGCCACGAATCCACCATAGCTCGTTCCAATAAGTGAATACCTATGAGCGCCAATTAATTAGCATCTAATAATAATAGCCCAATAAGGAAAACTTCTAGCTCACCCTCCTAATTTTTAAATTTTTTCTTTAATTTAGCACTTTTTTCTCCTTTTTTTTTAAATAAAAAAAAAATCTTTTAATTTTTTGTTTTTTTAAATTCTTTTATTAATCAAAGGCAACAAGTTGATCCATCCAATTTTTACTTCCATAATACCATTTACAAGCCTTATTATGAATGCCTACACATATCTTATTTACTTTCAATTTCTTCACCCATGATTAACAGAATTGAACACGAAAAACAACACATAAAATTAATTAACGTCAACAACTTTAAATATACCACGTAATATATTTAAAAAAAGAACAATAAGAAACTATGATACTACGTACTCAATTTAAGAAAACGGAAGAAAGGAGAATATGATAACAATTTATTGAGACATTCATGCGAATAGACCTATACCACCAACCTAAAAAAAGCTTCTGAAAGCAAATATAAAAAATCTAAAACAACAGATAAACAATTGCTCACCCCTTATTATAAAGTTCACTATTTTAATAAAAATAATTATTATCGATCTTATTTCTATATATATTCTTACACCAAATTTAAAAGATAAACCCACAATTCATTAGTATATACTTCCTCAAATAATTATTTAATAACTTAATTAATAATGGTCACATTACATTACGAAGATTGAGTGAACAATATATTTAAAAAAAGAACAATATGATACTACATACTCGATCAATTTAAGAAAATGAAAGAAAGGAGAATACGATAACAATTTATTGAGACATTCATGCCAATAGACCCATACACTACCCTCCTATACCACCAACCTAAAAAGAGGTTCTGAAATCAAATATAAAAAATCTAAAACAATAGATAAACAATTGCTCACCCCCTTTAAAATTCACTACTTTAACAAAAATAATTATCATCGATCTTGTTTCTATATATTTTTAGACCAAATTTAAAAGGTAAATCCACGATTCATTAGTATATACTTGCTCAAATAATTATTTAATAACTTAATTAATAATAGTTACATTACAAAGATCGAGCGAACATTAAAAAAAATTTATAACGCTTCGCACGTGTGTAGCGTGGTACACATTACACATGTACCGTTGTATAATCAGTCAAAGTATAACTAATAAATTTCCAAATAAGTATTGTTAACTAATATTGTTGAATGTTGAGTGCAGTATAATTCATTTGATAATTGACATAGTACTGCATAATTTGCACTTACCAACACGCTAGCTAGCTAGGGCAATAATATAATCTCCGACATCTTTGTTCTCTATACAATTACAAGTTACTCAAATTATAAACATATATCCGGTTGATGAGATGAAATGATACTTCTAGATCTACGTCGAGTTGCACAAATTTAAATGTAAGTTGTAACTACTGTAACTTAAAAAGAAAAAAGAATATCTAGCTAGCTTGTGTAAAGTTTCAACAAAAAATAAAATAAAAATTAAGATTTAGGCTCTGTTCTTTTCATCAAAAAATTGATTAAATTCAGTTCAGATCAGTTAAGTTCAGTTCAATTCAGTTCAGATTTGACTAATAGTATTTATACTACAAATAAGTTCAATTCAGTTGAAACTTTTTCAGACGAAGTGAACAGAGCCTTACAAGTACAATAATTAATTATGATTTTTCAAAAATTTTCCTGCCACATATGGTAATGGCATAAATCTCAAAGGAATGATAAAGTGCATTTTTCATACTCCTAAGAGATAAATAATTAAGACACAAAGAAGTTCATTTGACCTTTTGGTTAGAGGTGTCACCCGACTCACCCCACAAATACAATCTCTTTGACAACAGGAAACAAGAAGTTGGGATTCGATGTACGTAATAACGAAAATCTAAATTGATTGTTACAAAAATATTTATATTTTACGTTGAATGACAAGTGCCAAAGAGATTATTCAAACCGTCCAAAGCGAGAGTACTAGTGACGGAGTAATAAATAGTAGTAGTAGTATTTAGGACAGTGATATATAAGTGTAACGTACCTACAAACTCCGAGCTTCATCATCACCTTAGCCAAACAGGCCGCCTGAAAAACCTCAGACCTCTCACCGGAACTCGTAAAGGACTCCCCAAAAAACAAAAGGTCCGGCATGTAAACATCAAATTCCTTAACAAAGAACGAAACCTGGCTTCTCCACTGCCACAAACCGGGTGGACCAAACCCGTGAATGAGCACGACGGCTGGTTTATTAGTTCGGGAAGGCGGACCCCAGAAGTGGATTGTGGTCTCTCCTCCGTCTATTTTCACTGTCTGGGATGTGAGTCCGGCGGAGATGAGGCAGCGGCGGAAGTAGCGGGTGATGAGGGAGACGATGCTGAAGCAAGAAGTCGAGGCCACCATCTTTGTTTTTGGCAGAGTACTTTAAATTTTGTTTGGTGCACACTTCTACTTGCTTGTTAAGGTGTTATATTATAGAATAGAGTATTTATAAGTGAAATATTATTTAATTTTAATCTCTATTCTCTCGGCAATGGCACTCAAAATTTTAATTTGTGGGAGAAGTGAAATTTTTGGCAAAAAGGTTGTGACTTAAATATTGATATGTTATTGTTAAGACTCGAAATTGAGGATAATATGTAAATGTTTCAAATGTAATTAGTGTCTGGTAATCAAGTGTTGTTGTTTTAATTGGTAATAGATTTAACCTCACTTGATCTCGATTTGAGCCCAATACAAAAAAAAAATAAAAAAAAAATAAAAAAAAAATCGGCTTTGCAAGAGCCGCTCCCTAAAAAGGATTATATATCTAGAGTTTAGGTAGATTAGTCCTAAAGCGGATACATACGGTAGAAATCTTTTTAAAAAAAAAGTTTGATATTTTACCTCATAATGGGCAAATACTTTTCCATGCACACAATGTCTTCCTGATATGATATGTGATACTGATATATATATCAATCACTTTGGATAGAAGTGGGCATGTTTTGGTTCTAAAATGATTAAAATGGGAAAAATTTCAGATATTATCCTTTAATGTGTACTCAGTACATATATTGTACTTTAATTTGTATGTTATCGGATATTGTCATGCAATGTTCAAACCATTCCACTCCACATACTCCACATCATTAATTGGTTTAGTTTGAATAAAAACAAAAACAAGAGGGACCAACTTATTATTTTCAAACAATAGAGGACTAAAATAAATTGTTAAAATCATAAGGAACTTGATTGTAATATACATTGCTAGTAAAGAATAAGAAGCCAGAAACCATACATGATACGTATTCTTCTTATCTTCTACCCTTCATGGTTTTTCGACTTCGAAAAACCTTCACAGTTCTCATAGATTTTTTTTTTTTTTAATAAAAGACTTCAGTCTTAGACTTTATCGAAATTTAAAAAGGGTACAAGTGAGAGAGGAGGTAATTCACAAAGAACTTCATCCTCCAATTCTCTACTCTCTAGTCTAATCATTTTATCAGCACACATATTAGCTGATCTTTTTATCCATTTGAGCACTACATCCCATGGTTTAGGCATAAAGGCTTTACAGAGCTCTATCTTCTCTTTCACTACTGGGTCCATGTCTTTCATCTCATCCTCACCCAAGACAAATCTGCTCAACATTAAGGAGTCCGTTTCCACCTTAATCCGTCGATGCCGCTGCTCCCAGGCGTGTTGCAGTCCAAACAACAAGGTGTCCGCCCAAAGTTATATATGTGATTTTTGTCAGGGGCGGCTCTGGATTGTAGGGGCCCTGTCCGATCGCGTAACATAGGCCCAAAAAATAATTTTATAACCCAAAAAACACACACAAAAAAAAAAAAAAAAAAAAAAAAAAGATAAACATGTTAGAACCAAGAATTGAACCAGCAACTTATGCTAGAATATAAGACTTATACCAGCATCAATGACCTCTAAGCCACTACAATTGAATTGCCTTTTAACATAAACCTCAGTATATATACATACTATGAATAAATTTGAGGTCCTCACTATTTGGAGGCCATGTGTGATCGGGCTGACCGCAAAGGCCCTCAGCCGCCCCTGATTTTTATATATGTTTTACTAATTATTTACTCCCTTCGTCCCGGTGAGAAGACTATGTTTGCTTTTGCACGGTTTTTAATAAGAGGTTTTGTTTGATAGTGATTTATTAATATAGAATGGAATGTGGGTCAATATTTAAATGGTAGTGTGGGGAAAAGGATTAAAGTAAATTGTGAATGTGGGGACAATGATTAAAGTAATATAAATGGTATGTGGGGTACCTTCCAAAAATAGAAACGTAAAGAATTGATTGGGACGGTCAAAAAAGTAATACGTAAAGAAATGAGCGGGACAGATAAGTATATGTTATCAATCAACATGTAAATAACATGCCTCGCAAGCTTGTACCGGTTTTACATTTCGATTTAATCTAAAAATTGATAGTTTTTCGTTACCAAAAACAATATCAACATATACATTAAAATTGAAAAAAAACTTAGAAATTAACTATTTTCGTAAATTTGATGTTAAAGAGAATGTGACTATTTTGTCATAATGAATAGCTTGAAGTTTTAATTAGTGATTTTTATTTATAAAAAACGAACTATTATCATTTAAAATATTGTAAGTTAAAATTTTAAATAAACAAACATTAAAAAGAATAATGACGTAAACGAAAAAGACGGAGGGTATGAAACTATGACTAGCAGGAGATGATTTTACATGTTTATTTAATTATTGTAGTTTGAGTTTCCTAAAATTTTAAAATTTCATTTTAATCCTTATTTATTTAAAAATAATAAGTTGGTACCTCTTTCTTTAGTTTATATTCAAACTAAGATGTGAAGGACGTAGAGTGGAATTTTTACACATTACAGGACGATATCTGGTGACATGCACATTAAAGAACAATATATGTATTGAGTACACATTAAAGGATAATATCTGAAATTTTACCGACCAAAATCACTTAATTACATTACCCCGATTAAAATATGTGGGAGAATAAATTTTGTTATATTAATACATCAATTTTTTATTTTCATTTGAAATGTATATTAATACTGTACTTCAAGGGCAAATAACATACAGTACCCTCGTTAGATTTTTTTATTACGGATTTCTCCTTGTTAAAATTTTTCTTTCATCGACCCCCCAGTTAGCACAATTTAATTACATCCAACCCAGCGACTTTGACTTTTGGCGAACTAATACCTGAAAAAGATAATTTTGCCCTCATTTAAGTTTCAGTTTCAAAAAAACACCAAACACCTTCAATTATTATTTATTACACATTTACCTCTAATTTTTTTGTAATTTACAAAACTGACTATAAATTATTTAAAATTAACCCACATAACTTACCAAAATTTCAAAGCGATCTTAATTATTATTGCATAAAAGTCCCTATAAAATTAATAATCAATTTTCACTTATAATATTGTATAGAAAAGAAAAAATATAAAAAAAATAATAAAAAATATAAAGAAGCCCATCAACAGCTCCGATCGGAGCTCAACAACTCCGACCAGCTCCAATCGGAGCTGTAAAAAGCTTCGATCGGAGCTTTAAACAACTCTGATTGGAGCGTGCCCAACTCCAATCGGATCTGGGTTTATGGAATCTTCGGTGCCGGAATTTGGAGGTTGAAGAAAAGAGAAAGGAAAAAAATAAAAAAAAAAGAAAAGGAAAAATAGAAAACAGAAAATTAAAGAAAAATGAGAAAACAAAATTAAAAATATGAAAATAGCATAAGGGTGCGTTTGGAGAGAGAAAAATTCAGAATTTTCTAAAGTTGGTCAACACAAATGGGGCTAGATGTAATTGTTGAACTAGTAGGGAGAAAAATGCAAAGTCAATCTCTAATAGGGGAAGTCTGAGTGATTTTCCCATACTTCAATAACATGAATAGATAGATGTAGAAAATTTGTACATATTTTATCGGTGTAGAATAAGATTGAAGGATAAAAAACCTTAAAGTGATCTTATTTTAAGATCAATCATAACAAATTGAATAAATAAAATGAACGTATCAAATTAAACTGAATTGATCTATATAATTGAAAACAAATAATTATTTTTCAGAAAATAAAAAATAAAATAAAAAATAATCACATCAACCAAAAATTGAATTATGGACCTTCTACATAAAGCATGTTAAAAAGGAGAAAAAAAAAATCTCATAAACAGGATTTGAATTCTCAATATTAGTTACATATAAAAGAACCTAATAAAAATGAGAAAAAATCACGCCAACATGGTTCAAACCCTACACCTTATTACTTAACTGACACATGTACACATCAAATTGAAATTGAATAAATAAGATGAACGAATTAGATTTTAATTGAATCAATCAATTTGTTTTGCATTGCATAGTTTGCAGCATTATAGAGAAAAGTGAAGAGTTATTATTATATAAAATAAAATAAAATTAGTATTTGCCACACACATTACGTTTGTGTTCGTTTTTCCTTGCAAAACATTGTGGAGTTCAATGACGTTCCTTTTTGTTTTTGAGTTCTCTATGTGTGTGATCGAAGATGTTCTAACTCGTTTAAAAAACTTGAGGAATAGGCCGAAGAAAATTCAGAATAAAACTTTTCTTTTGTTTGTCTCAAAACCAAACTAGTGCGCGGTGTGTTTTAATTAAAGAACTAGAAAGAAATATACACTTTCTATACACATTCTGCTTTAAAGAAGTAAGTTAAATAAAAATACATGGTTTGGCTTAGAGGCTAGAAGTTAGACCCCTCCTTGAGGGTACACATGCTTTTTTGGAAGGAGGAGGAGCTAGATGGCTCCCAATTCATCCAAGTGCACCCGCTTGGCTCCACTAGGAGCCGAGCCAGTGTTGTGGGCCGAGGGTCCGTGAGTCATGGACTTGGGAACTAGGTCACATAATTCGCGCATGACAGGCCACGCTTTGCGTTCCGTTCACGCTTTGGCGAACACGGAGCGAAATTCGCACTCTAAGAAGAATTAAGTTTTGCTCATTCCCGAACTAGATTCAAACTGATTCTCTAAGCCATTTTTAGGCAAAGAAGCTTCATGATCTTCCAAAACCCTTATGAAGCCAAACTAGAAAGAAGATGGGAGATCTATCTAACCTGAATCGGAATTAGAAACATATAGTACCAAGCGGCAGATTGGGTCTGGGATGAAGAATGGTTGTATAGTGAAGGAAGAGACACTTGTAGGGTTAATGATTGGCCAACAAACTAGAAGCTTCAGAGAAAAAAAATACAGAAAGATTAGAAAAAATACGGGAAAGAGTAGAGAGGTGAGGTGGTAATGGAGAAAAGAGAACAAAGGGAAGGATTAAACCAGATAGCAGCAGACGGCAAGATGAGGAATGAAGATATGTATGATTTATCAATTGAAAAGCTAGTAAGGTTTCTAGGTTCTGGACTTTAAAATGAACGCCCAATAATCTAAATCATACTTCCTTCAATACAAGCCCAATCAATATAATCCATTTACACTAATTTATACAAGGCCGATGTAATAATCTCATGATTTCTATTAGCTTAGCTAATTTATCCTATATATAATTTATTTTTTATAAACGCTCTAAGACGCTTCACTCTCATATTTTTTCAGTTTTTGCGAATTCTCGCTCTCGCTTTCGAATTCGCTCCCGCTCTCGCTTTATGTGATCTAGCTTGGGATAAGCCTATTTAGTGGTGGATATATTTTTTTTTAGGTCAAATACTAATTAACTTTTTTCGGTCCAATTAGAAAAGTCCAACGGGGAGGTCCAATAGCTGGCGGATTTTTTTTTTCTTACCTGATTTTTTTTTATCCATTCTCCAGTAGTGAACATACGCGATTCGAATGAAAAGAGGTGTTTTTTCGTTTAGAAAGTTGCAACTTTTCCCTTTGTGCAGGTTCATTCACACCACTTCGATGCTATAAATTTACCTTTTCAGAGTTGCAGAACACGCACCGGTCCGCTCTCTCCTTCTTCTCTATTTCTCCAGAAAAAAGGCACGGTACTCCATATTGCAGTAGTCCACGGAAGCCTTGTATTTCTAGTGCTAGTGGACAGACAGACCTGCAGTTGCATATTGGGAGACGATTCGCTAGTAACTGTGAGCACCATACTAGGGAGAATTTTGTCTTAAAGAAGAGTGCCACCACTTATGTTGAAATTGAAACTATGATTAGCTACACTTAATATTATCAGCAGCGAATATGTATTTGTTGTAATTGAGATTTATGTGAGTTCAAGTTGGCGAGTGAGAGAGTTGGAAGATTGTTGGTCATTCTATAAAATTGGGTGAAGGATGCAAAATTGATGTGTGTTAAAAATTAAAGAGAGGGAAATGAGAAGTAGCATGAGACGTGGATAATATATGAATTGTCATGGATGAGAGTTATGAGGAAAAAGAAAGAAAAAACTCGAAAGAGCTGCATTTGATGGAGAGGTTGAAGATACTTGATAATGAAGTGGCGGAAAAATCGGAGATAATGTTAACGGAGGAAAATGACATCTACAGAGTACACTACGAGTATAAAATATTTTTACTATATATAATTAAAAAATTACATAATTAAAAAATAGTAACTTTCTTGGGAGCCGGTCTACACCGAAGATAAAATACTACAAATCTCGTCGTCGTATTGGCAATGCTTCGCAAGCTTCTCGTAGGCAGCGGGTTAATGAGATTGTTCATTTACAGAATGCTCATGGTCAGTTGTGTGATGATCCGGAGATTACGGGTAACATTGCTACTGATTATTTTAAAGCCATATTTCGCACTACTCATCCTTCATCCTTCAGAACGGGATATTAATTATGTTTGTCAGCAAGTACGGGCTCGAGTTGGTGATGAATTAAACCAGGAGTTTTGCTTGCCTTTTACAGCAGAAGAGGTAAAAGCAGCGTTGTTTGACATGTACCCGTTGAAGTCGCCTGGCCCGGATGGATTCCCTGCGTTCTTCTATTAGAAGTTCTGGCCTATTGTCGGTGAGAATGTTCTCTCTTGTGCTTTATCTGTTCTGAATGATAGAGTCTTAGACCCAAGGTTGAATTATACACATGTGGTTTTCATTCCTAAGTGTAAGAATCCTGACCAGATTTCTCAGTTTCGTCCCATTAGCTTAAGTAATGTGATGTTTAAGATTGTTTCGAAAGCTATCACCAATCGGTTGAAGCCTCATATGTCCAATATCATTTCTAATTCACAATCTGCTTTTGTGCCGGAACAGCTTATCACTGATAATGTGTTGGTAGCGTATGAGACTAATCATTATTTGAAACGCAAGACTAAGGGTCGAGATATGTATATGGCTCTAAAGCTCGATATGAGTAAAGCATATGATCGCGTTGAATGGCCTTTATTACAGCGTGTGTTGGAGGCTCTGGGTTTTGCTGACAGTTTTATTGATCTCATTATGCTTACATTGCGGACGGTGTCTTACTCCTTATTGTTTAATGGGGCTGAATTACCTCTTTTTACACCAGAACGGGGAATTCGACGGGGTAACCCCCTCTCTCCTTATTTATTTTTATTTGTTACTGAAGCCTCTAGCGCCTTATTTAGAGATGCAGAAGTAAGAAATGTAATATTTGGAGTTGCTGTTGCGCCTGGGGCTCCACGTATGTTCCATCTCTTGTTTGCTGATGACACTCTTCTTTTCTGTCACGCTACTTCTAGAGTGGCGGAAGAGATTAGTGTTATTCTTTTCAGGTATAGCTTGGCTTCGGGGCAGCAGATCAATTTGGAGAAATCAACGGTGGTTTTCAGTTGAAACACCACTGCTGCGAGGATTGAGGAGGTGAGGAATTGTCTCCCGGTTCGTGTGGTGGAAAAACATGATAAATATCTGGGGTTGCCTACTGTGATGGGGCGATCGAAGAGGGAGGTGTTTAAATGGCTCAGAGAGAGGGTTTGGAGCAAAGTTCAAAGCTTTGATAATCGTTCATTGTCCAAAGCAGGGAAAGAGGTACTTATTAAAGCGGTAATTCAAGCTATTCCTACGTATGTTATGAGTTGTTTCAAGCTTCCTGATTCTTTGTTGCAAGAGATTGATTCCATCATTGCACGCTTCTGGTGGGGGAATGGGAAGGATAGGAAAATCCATTGGACTAAATGGGATAGACTTTGCGATTCTAACAGAGATGGTGGCATGGGTTTTCGGGATTTGAGGGGTTTTAATCAAGCTATGTTGGGAAAACAGGTGTGGAGGATTTTACAGTCTCCTAATTCTATTCTGGGTCGAATGTTCAAGGTCAAATACTTTCCTTCCACTAGTATTTTGGATGCGGGGTACAAGGCAGTGACTCTTTCACTTGGAAGAGTTTTATGGGGGCTCTGGATCTTGTTAAGAGTGGAATTCGTTGGAGGGTAGGGAACGGAGCTAACATCTACGTATGGAAGATGAACTGGATTCCTCGGAAATATGCTCTCTCATCGTTTACTCCTAATCGTCACTTGTTGCCTGATCTTACGGTTTCCTCTCTGATTACTGATGGAAGGTGGGATGAGGGTCTTGTTAAAACTATTTTTTGGGAAGATGATGCGAGGGTAATTTTCAGGATTCCTCTACCTATAGCATGTTTGTCGGACACCCAGATATGGCATTATACGAAGAATGGGAGATACACGGTTAGTTCTGCTTATTTTTTATACCGGCATATGAGGAGAGTCACACAAAGCGCGCAGACCGACAATAGCAGCGCTTCTCAAGTATGTTCCTGGTTATGGCTTTGGAAATTAAATATTCCTAACAAGATTAAAATCGTTGGGTGGCGTATGTTGCATAATTCCTTGCCTGTGCTTGATAACTTGGTTCGACGGGGAGTGAACCTGGTAAATGTGTCATGTTTGTGGTGGTGCTGCTGAGTCATTGATACATGTCTTGCGCGATTGTCCGTATGCACGACCTTTTTGGGCTATTTCTTACTTTCATGTTGTCCTCGTTATGTCTGATCATGTGCTTTTGGATGATTGGGTTGCGCATGTGCGTGTTGGGTGTGACCAAGAGAAGCTCGAAGGTTTTTTGGTTTCTTGTTGGAGTATATGGTCGAATAGGAATAAACGAGTACATGAAGGGAATGGCTATGAGGCTAGGCAGGCTGTGACTTTTGTCCAAGAGTATATCTCGCGATTTAAGGCAGCAAGGCTCGTGTTTCATTCAGCTAGAGTCGCCGAGCAGGAAGCAGAATGGCAACCTCCTAATGCGCCGATGCTAAAAATCAATTTTGATGCGTCCTGGACAGATTCTAGGGGCGCTCGGCTTGGTGTTGTGGTGCAAAATTCTGCGGGGCATGTTTTGTTATGGCGCCAGCGGCGAGAACCTTGTGTGGGTAGTGCGGAGCATGCTGAGTTCCTGGCTTTACGCGAGGCTGTGAAGTTGGCGTTGGAGTCACGGTTCTCTACGGTTGTTTTTTAAGGAGACTACTTATCGCTCATTCAGCAAATGAATGATAGGGAACCGTCGATGGGATCGCTGGGGTGCTTGGTTGACGACATTAGAGAGTTGTGTGCTTCGTTTGGAGTGTGCTGTTTTCGATTTGTTCGTCGCCATGGTAATCAGCTTGCACACTATATTAGCTACTCATGTTATTAGTGATAGGACTGGACAAGACATGTTGCCTAGTGACCGTTTGAATATTGTCTGATGTATTTTTTCACTCTGATGATTGAATGAATGAAGTTCTGTTTGTTCTCAAAAAAAGTTATCATGGTTTTGGAGCCTATGAATAGTATTTTTATTGATGTATACCTAAGAGTACTTTATTGATTGTTTTCTCGTGTCTAACTAAAGATGTCACCTAAATCATATGAGGATAGGGAGAGGTGATGGAATGGGAAAATACATGTTATATTGCACTTTGTCTTGTCAGATTATCGAATTACAGTGATTTTAATTACCCTATTAAGTTCAATGGAGGATTAATCTGAAATCCCATATGGAAGCTTAGGTTTTGGGTTAATATTGATTGAATTTTCATTCAAATAAAAAATAAAAATTCCAAAAAGATAGGTCAGGGGATTGGTCAGATTGATCCGATGCACGACCTTAATAACCTTAAAAATAATATTTATTTCAGATGAACAAATACGTAAAAATAAAAATGTATGAAATTGAACTGGTAACATTACATTATAAATATCATCACTCTTTAAGTTTGATATTTACTTTTGGTGACTGTAGCAACACCAGTATCACCATCCTGACGACGAACATGAGGTACATAAGCGGGGCACTGTTTGTATCTCTTGCAAAATGGCTTGCACACGACGAGGCAACCAATATCAATGCAATGGTTACAACAACTATCGCAGTCGATGTCAGCTGAAACCATCAAAACCATTATCCCAATAACAACAATGATCATTGGCATAACTGCATTCGTACTCTTCATTTTGCTTCTCTACCTCTGACTTTTCCTTCTCCTTTACTTGTATATTTTCAATTTGTCTTAATATGAGATTTATTTATATATACTAAACACAGTTTTACAGCTTCCCAATTTATTTATATAGAGTAATTATTAATATTATATTTCTTGTTCAAGATTTATAAACTTGATTCTGATTCTTAGTTTATTGATATCAATGTTCTTATAATTTTGTATACATGAGACTCAAACATTTTTCTTATTTTGGTGCAAAAAGTAGTTAATTGTCATAATACAAAATTTTCAGGTTGAGTAACCATTTTAATTAATGGTAACAAAATGGGAAACAAAAATAAAAATAATATACTTAAACTTTGTAAAAAATGAGTGTCATCAATACAACTTTCTCCATTTCATTATAATTTTCCTAATTTTTTTCTAGCGTTGCATAACAACCTTTATAACTCCAAAAATGAAAAAAATTAATTCTACTTATCATCTTTTATTAATTATCTCTCATTATTTATCAGTACTTTATCATTCTATCTCAAGCTTTTTGACTCACTTACAACTTTATCTTTATACCACACAAAAACTATTACTCATCTGTTTTTTTTATTCTATACATTTGCTTTTGGATCGGAGTTTTAATAGATTTATATAATGAGTGTAGTGTGTTGGTTTAGTGGCAGGACCCACAATAAAGTTGTGAGATAAAGATTTACAAAAAATGGAAACGTATAGAATTTATAAAAACGGACGATAATGGAATACATATAGAATCCAGAAAAACAGATAAGTATTTTATGACATATATTAGAGCAATGATAATTAATTTTTTCTTAATTAATAAGTAGTATTATACGGAGTATGTTTTAGCCCTCAGAAAATGTTTCTAAAAATGGAAGAAGTACCATTTACCGTACAGTTATAGGATAGGAGGAAGTTTTAATTATTAAAGGGTTTTAAATGACATAAAATTTAAGAATATTTTCCTGTATGTTTCCAATTCTAATCAAACTGAGTGTTGTGCTAATATCGCATCTTAGTTCGTTGTTTGACATCCCACTTAATTTTGCCGCAATCTCACGTGCACGTTGTTCGACATCATAGCCGATGTTCCACTATAAAACATTAATCCAAGCTCACTGAGGCTACTTCATGTAAATATGCTAACACCTCTATTGCTAATTTTAGGACAATTTTACTAGTTCTAGGATGATAAAAACATTTGCAAAAAAGTGTATAAGCTTTACAAATTATAAAGAGACCCTTAAAATATAAAAATTAAAAATAACTACTCCATTGCCCCTAACACTCCAAATTGCAATTTCAAACTCTTTGAATAATTTATATTGGGTCAGTGAGAGTATTTGTTAAAGTTTGCCCCTCTAGCCAAATTTACTGGTTTCACCCCTAGTGTCACCACTCTGGATTGAGGTTCCACCAGGTCAACTTAGAGTTGACCTAAGTTGAGCTCTACTTATAGAATTGGTTATAATTTAATTTTACATTTATTGTATGCATCAAAATATAACTTTGAAAAGAAGAATAAACTGAAACTTTGTTCGGTGAAGCTACCAGGTTAATGTTCAACCAAATTTTTCTTACTGGTTTCAAATATAGGTTATAATTAACGTTCATGATGTATTTCTACGATGGGGCAGACTTTAAAATATGATTAACTTAAAATAAATTACAAATATATGAAACATATCATGACCAGATTACTAGAAATAAATGAATAAAAATATATAAATCAATTTTATTATTATTTGTTTGCCCAAAGAGCTTCTTTTAAATTGTTTCAGATGTTAAAAAGTATTGTGTCGTACCAATTATTGACTTATCTTAACTACTAGATCAACTTGTGACGTTACAGGTGTGCTCATGAATCTCATACTGATGAAGTTCGTAGTAGTTATTTGCATGATGGAACTAAAATGATCGATTCAGTTTCTATTTTTGTTGATCACGGGTACTAGACTTTCTAGATTTTCGACTTGCTTCTTAACTTCTTTAGCAGATTTTCTAGCTTCGATTTTTCTTGGGCAGCTCTACAATATTTTCTTTTTTTTTTTAAACGGCCAATTTTTTTTTTAATATAATAAAAGGAGAGCATAATAGATGCTCGAAGTCAATTACAAAACGAGAAAGAAAAAGAAAGACAAGAAAGAAGCAAATAAAGAGCTAGCTGAGAAACAAAACGCAGAGCCCTGCTAAACTGAAACTGAAACGGTGGAAGAACAGCAGCCAGGCCAAGTGGATTGGAATCTCGAAGCTGGCAGGTGGGGTAAGCAAATGAGCTGGTGTCCAAAGAGATGGAGCAAAGAAACAGGATCACCAAGAAGCTCGATTTACAGACTACAGCATCGACTCATTTTTCTTGGTTTTACCAGTCTGCAGATCGACTCATTTTAGCTCTAAAGCTTAATATGAAACCTCCCTGTCATTGGGAAGTTTGCTTTGAGAATTCTTGCAGGTTCCCACTTCCGACATGGTAAAAAAGGATGGTGATAATAACAGAGCAAAATAATGCAAATCGTCTCTCCAACCAAAAAACACAAAATCTACTTCGACTTCTAGACGATATAAAGACAAAATAGAAAGAATGAGCAGCAGCAGCAGCT
This sequence comes from Plantago ovata, assembly GCA_028274465.1. Lineage (NCBI taxonomy): Eukaryota > Viridiplantae > Streptophyta > Magnoliopsida > Lamiales > Plantaginaceae > Plantago > Plantago ovata. Next base: position 108,880,359 of record CM051456.1, on the reverse strand, counting down.
TCAATTGGGAAGCTTTCCTGACTGAAAATCTCATATTCAAATAATTGAGTCAACCATGGCTAGAAGTAGAATTGTAGAAACAAACAGAATATCTCATAAGGTAAGAAATTCAACACTCTCCTCTCACAACAGACTTAGTCCACATGGCCAGTGACATCTGATCAAAACTCATGTTACTTGGGTACAAGTTACTTTACCCATGTAGTTGCTACTTGCTATTACAGAAGAGTCTGCCAATGCCAAGAATTGAACCAAGGATTTTCCTGTCCGTCAAGAATTGTACTCAACAAAAGAGAGGCAGGTCTACAAAATATGGGAAGGGATCCTTTGTTGATGTAAGCCAAAAACTCAGCAACTAACTTTTTCACGCATTGACGAATGCTGTTTCCCTTCATGCAATTCAGCATGTCTTCTTAAATATCATTTGCCTGAGGAAAACCGATGGAACAATTAATGCATTTTTTTAAATACGAAGTAGCTGATCAAAGGGTATAGGTACTAATTTGGTTGGAGCAAGATAAAAGTGAATTTCAAGCTTCACACATGTTAACATGTGCAGTAATTTTACCTTAGCTGATAAAGAAAATCATTAATAACTAATAAGATTACTATCTCCTGTGAAATCACATTTGCACTCATGGAGAGATCACAAAATGATATTATCACTTATTACTAACCATATTAACAACTGTTTCAAAGCTATTATCAATTTCGGAAAACATGTTACAAATATTAACTAATCCCATCTTGAAGTGCATGAAAGGTTTTACACACAATGCTGGAGTGGAAATTTAACATCCAATTGAATTGCTTAAGAACCTATATAAGTGGATATGAAAAATTGTTCTCTTAGCAAGCAACCTGTGACAGTCTTCTACTTCACCAAAAGTCAATGAAGTACTGCTTTCATGTAATTAAAGAATAAGCAAAACCATATTGAAAATTTGAAAACCCTCTGAAAGTGCTTAGAGCCGTTAAAAATTTTAAGCCTAAATTATAAATTACTACTAATGGTTTTTCCCAACAGTAATGGAGTTGATTTGTGTTTCTCGCTCTCAAAAAATTTTCCATCTATTTACACCGTCGATTGTTTTGAGTGAGATTTTAATTGATTTACCGTATTTTTGTTATGAGGTCAGACTAGCATCTTCCAGACAGTCCAATATTACAATTTTATCCCAATCAATTTTTTGCCAACCAAACAGAAAACCACAGATTAATAAGGACTAAACAAATGTAACCGCACAATGCTGCCAAACATCGAAATAATACCATTAAAATAATATGACATATTTTATTAGAGAGGAAAATATATGGGAGGTGTATTTCAGCAACTCAGACATAAAGGAAACTAAACTACTACAATCAGGGAAAAGAGTTTCAAAGATTACCATATCAACAATGGTATTGCTACCAAACAAGTCCATGGTGAAAAGCTATGGGCGGAAACACATCTCTCCTAGATGCTTGATGAAAATAGATTTACGAAAGGCGTATGACACAATCAGTTGGGGATTCTTGTTGTCAGTTCTAAAACTCTATTGTTTCAATGATTGGTTCATTCACAGAGTTATGACTTGTGTCACTTCTGCAAGTTTCTCTTTTAACATTAATGGCAGACTTGAAGGTAATTTGAAGGGGAAACAGGGGCTTCGATAAGGAGATCCATTGAGTCCGTATCTTGCTAGGATGATGAAAGCTGGAATCTCCAACTCTGGATTTCATTATCATCCTAAATGCAAGAAGTTAAATATAATACAAATAGGTTTTGCTGATGATCTCATGATCTTTTGTAGAGCTGATTCTACTTCTGTTCAAGTTGTAATGGACATTCTTGCTGAATTTTCTGCTACTTCTGGGCTTCAAATTAACAAGGCAAAGAGTTCTATTTACTTTGGAGGGATATCAGACCAGGTGAAGCAAGACTTGATTGAGAAGAGTAACTTTGTTGAAGGTAATTTTCCTTTTCGTTATCTTGGAGTTCCTTTAAGCCCTAATAGATTGCATATTAGTGATTTCGATCCTTTGATAAAGAAGATAGTAGGAAGGAATCAATCCTGGAGTGCTAAACATATGAGCTATGCTGGTAGGCTTGTACTTCTAAAGTCTGTTTTGGATAGCATTTTCATGTTTTGGGCAAGAATTTTGCCTCTTCCAATTGGGGTCATAAAAAGAGTCACTGGGATATTTCGAAACTTCTTGTGGTCTGGCAAAGAAGAAGGTAGGAAGAGTTTAGTGGCCTGGAGAAAAATCTGTCATCCTAAAACAAATGGGGGCTTAGATTTCAAGGAACTTTTATCATGGAACAAAACTGCACTTAGCTGCATAGTCCTTGATCTTGCTTATGGTTCTGCACAGTCCTTATGGCACAAGTGGATTTACAGTTATAAGCTTAAAAATGCAAATATGTGGACAATTCAAGGTAGTAGTGGAGATAGCTACTGGTGGAGCCATATTCTACACCTAAGGGATGATCTGATTACTCATTTTAATGATAGAGAAAGGGATGAGTTAATGCTCTTGAAGAAAAAAGACAGGTTTGAGAGAATTTACAACATGTATTGGACTGCTGCTGAAAATGTACCTTGGGGACCTCTTGTTTGGAACAGAGTTGCTGCACCAAGAGATTCCTTTTGCACTTGGCTGGCTAATCTTGACAGACTTCCTACAAAGGACAGGTTACATAAATGGGGGCTGGTGGACAATGATCTTTGTACCTTCTGTGACCAAGCTAAAGAAACCAGAGACCATCTTTTGTGCAGCTGTCCTTTTACTCAACAGATTCTCCATCTTTTCTTATCTGGTCTACAAGTTTATGATGCACATCTAAGCTATGATGGTTATTTTAGCAATGTTTGCCCAAGCCACAAAGAAAAAATGGGTATCTCTTCCAAATAAAGGCTGGTCTGTTCTGTACCGTTATTAGTGCAATTTGGCATTTAAGAAATGGGATTATTTTCCAGGAGGAGGCCGTTCACATATCAAGCTTCTGTACTGCCATTGCTCAGAATTTCATATACAGGTTACAGATCATTGGTATAAAAGATAATAGGATTACTAGAGCTGTTATTACTAAACTTAGATTGATCTAACAGTAGTTTAATTTTGGTGATTTGCTGTTTGTCTTTTCCTTGTCCTGTTTGCTGTTTGTGATTGCAGTGGCTGTTGATAGATTGATTTGCTGGAAGAACTAAGGTATGTTGAATCTTGTGGAAAATTTACTTTGATAGCTCTCTGCCTTTGAGGTAAGGTGACACAGGTATGGTCTTTTTCTTGAGGTTGCTGTTTGTGACCAGTCCTATTCTTATTCTTGTTCGCTAGAAACTAGAAATTTCACTTGTGTGGAGCGGTTTGTGAATGTTGTGTAGGTCTGTTGTTGTGTACGTGCTATAAAGATATTGTACAGATTTACCGCACAGCCCAGATTGATGGAAGAGCTTGGTACAGGTATGACTCATGATTCTGATTTCTCGAGGCTGATCTGGTTCTTAAGTTGCCATTAATAGCCCAAGAATTGTTGAAAGAAATGCTGAGGAAGCACTGGAGATATCTGCGGCTCTATTGAGTTAGAAGGGGGTTGTGCTCCTAGAGCATTGCCCAGGAAACTAATAGAGTTTGTCGACCTACACACCTGGAAACTTGGATCACAGTACACGCTGGAGTACATGAGGTCTAAGATTTGGCAGGATACTATTGCTTTAGAGTTAGGTAGATCATAGTTTTGAACTAGAGTCTACTTTCTTGTGCCTAGATTTCTTTTTCCTCTAGTTACGCTGACTAGTTGGAGATACACTTTGTACTTGATATACTTGCTGGAATGGCTAGCAAGGATTGGGGTATGCCCCTCTTACTTGTACGAATTTGGGCTTTAATGGATTTAATCTTTCAAAAAAAAAAAAAAAAGTCCATGGTGTATAAAAATAAACACAAGTATGCAAAGTCTCAAAAGTCAAAACATTAGTCACGTATTAATGCTGAAAAAAATTGGAAAGAGTAATTTTCAAACACGTACCAGTTCTGTTATTTTCTCCAATTCCTCGACAGCACTCTTGATTGCATGAATAGTCATCTTCTTCACCTTTAACAATAGGACCAGATAAGTTAAATGGCACATTCACTTAAACAGAAACAGATATCAAGCAGTGAATTACTTTTGTGTAGTCTATAATCGAGAAAATGCTGGTGTCAAATACTACTAGCAATAAATCTGTTGTTTCCAGAGATGGGCATGTCCCCCAACATCAAGATTGTGAGAAAACGATTTTGTTCACTTGATAGAACATTCCACACACCACATCATCGTGCAAATGTCAAACTAGTCAATGAAAATGCCACAACTTTAACAAATAAGTAGTATATATTAGCTTTAGTGATAGAATAACAGACAACTGGGCAGATGAGAGAGTCAAAGGAGTATTGAACTAGAATATGCAACCAAGTACACATGCATGGTCACATGTTAATTGCATAGACACATATACAGAACAAAGCAATTGAGTCCGCATACTACACAGCATTTACTTAGACAAGAAAAGTGACTGCAGGAATCATTTTCTCAGGATGTAAGACAAGCGTAGATGAAGCTTCACCTCTAACTTATCTTCCTTAGCCCTGTGATTTTGTGGAAGGACACGAAATTCCTCAGTCAGCCTAAAACACTGTTGGATGTTTTCTGGTGAAACAAAGTCAAGTGCGACCTTTATGCACGCCTGATACAAGAAAACACAAGAGAGAGCATGTTAACCAACAGGGAGAAAAATAAGATGAAAATTTGTAGCTTCAAGATCAATACACATCAGAAATATACCCAACTAAAAACTAGGCATTGCTTATCACTGACAATTAAGTAAACTCTATGAACAGAAAGATCTGACAAACTAAAAGAAAGTACTTGCGAATTTCACATTGTGACAAAAAATGACGCACATAATTACCGCTCTAAAAGACATTCGCCTAGTTACAACAGTATCTGCAATTTACGAACAGGTTAATATTGTGCAATCCAAGTTTTTGTTATGGTGACAAACTCCTTTTACTGGAAAGTGGTACCTCCAACATTTTATTGAACTAGACTCCACCCATTGTAGCAAAGGAGTTCGATGATTACATAGAATATAAATGACAGGAAAAATAAAGTCCACTAACATGAACCAGTACACCCAGAAAGAGAGGAACCCCCCTCCCCCCCCCAAAAAAAAAACAAAAAAAAACAATAACAATGAGTATGTGAAACAGGCAAGAAGACTATAACAATGAGCAAAAATTCCTGAGTGTATTATCCAAACAGATTCCATGATAAATAATAGACAGAAAAACTATCTACCTTTAGATTTCTAACTTGATGGGGGCAGCCCGCAGGTATAAAGACAGCATCACCTAATTTCTGGACAAATGTCCATGGCTCAATTCCTAGGCAACCATAAATAATGAATAAAGTTAAACGAAAGAACATAAACAATTGTCATAAATCAGCAATGTCAATCAGACGAACCGTATTCCTTCTTGAGTCTCCTCTTATGCTCCATAGTCAAGTAAACAGTTTGATCATGAATGGGATGGACAACCTGCAGTAGACAAGTGAGAATCATATTGATAAACAAAGAATATGCAATGACTTCAGTAATATGTAAATAGAAACAGAATACTGGACCCATAATAGATGAGTGCTAGTGTGTGCATGAATATCAGGAGCCCTTTGGAAAGAAACAAATATGTTCAACAAGTGTTCAATCTGAAATATTCAAGCATTTTCAAGCTACTAAAATTATCACTGGACTCCTCAAATAGCAAACACTGGCATGTCCAAAAAAATAAATCAATATATCATTGCATTTTAAAAAATCTGAAATTACCTGTGGTAACTGGTTACCATAGATGTGCCTGAACTCTTTATAGTGCTTCCTCACATATTCCTCCAGTAATGGTACATCTTCCCTCCGAAAAATATCCCAGAGAGCACCACCTTCAGGGTCAGATAAACTTTCTGGTACAAATTCTGAAACCAAAATATTATTACTTTCGTGTTTTATGTGCCCTTCTTTTTGGCTTCCTTCAACAGTTTCTGAAATTTCAAACAAATTCAGCTGATAACCACTCAATCGCTGACCTGAGCCAGGACATAACTCTCTCTCCACATCTCCAACTTCCTGTTTCAACATCTGAGTTTCCATGGTCTCTTCTGTTGCTGAATTTTCACCGAGTTCTTTTCCCACTTCTGAATCAAAAGTTGCTAATTCAGTTTCATCCATAGAAGCCTCTGAAAAATATTTCTCAAGCAATGTGGATTCTCCCTTTTCATCGTCTCTCTGGCTTCTACTCCTTTCCGGTTGATCATCTCCATACAATTCTCTTACATCCTGCGCGTCATGCTCCTTCTGCAGTCGTTTTATGTTTAAAAGATTCTTGGGATTGAGAGTCACGGCTTGTGTATGTGTTAGTACATTCACCTGTAAGGCAAAATGAAAATTTTAAATGTCAGCCACTCACAACATATTTCCGAAAGGCTGTACGCATGTAACATGTAAAGAGGGGGATTCAAAGAAGTGACTATACTGCATCTGACATATCACAATGCAATTTTGTAACAGAATCTCCCCGTCCCAATTCTTGAGCAACTCCATTGGCAATATATGTTTTTGGACCCATATCTGGCTTGAGAGTCTTTTCAGGTAGCTTAACAGCAAGATTGAAGTACCCACTACAGGGGTGAGTATATTCCTTGAAAGGCAAGCAAGTGATGAATTCAATATAATGTCGAGGCAATCGATTATCAAACTTGTCATTAGGAGGCCAATCTTTCAATTTTAGAATCTCAGGCCATCCTTGATCATCGAATCTTCCCTTGGAATAGTCATCGAAAAACATCTTGAGATTTACTTCAACCTATTCGACAAAAAGCAAAACATTCACAAAATTTTTACTCACTTATAAATCACCATTTGTACAAATCTGCATGAAGTTGGATGAAAATCACAGCAAAACATTTTATGAGTACAGCTCAAAAAAATTGAGACATCCAAACTAATGCATCCCCGCAAGCCTAGCCACCAAGATAAACTCCCTAACCCAACCATATACAAGATAATAAAACTTCCAGGAAACCAGTAAATTAGTTGAAATACTCCTAACACAGTTCTTATCAACCAAATAGCTTAAGCAAAGGATCCGACTTAGATGTCAAATCTCTCTGATAAATTTTTGCTTCATACAGTTGTTTCTAGCAAATAATTAACCGTACCCACATCCACTCCACTGGTCTCAGGTCTGCAACCATATCTCCTCAATTGATGAAAACCAAAGAGACATAAAAGCATGGAGAGTTATTAAGTCCGTGCTGCTACAATTTTATGCTAAAGCTTTATAATTATCTAAGAGCACTGCTAAGTTAGTTTCCATGTCAAGATGCACCTGATACAAAACACTGACGGGGTAAAGCTCAACATGATTGTTGAAACAAATAACAATCTATGGATGGATAAAGAGCTACGAGCCGTAGAAGTTAACCAAATGTGGGATATTGCATTGTCACCTAGACATTAGACCTTAAGATGTAAGTGGGCGCATTTCATTGAGGTTCGTCCTGGTGGAAGTATCAGTCACTGTAAAGCACAATTTGTTGCCTTGGGGAAAGATGAGTTCAGGTAAATGAGTCGCGAAGAAACACATAGCATGAATTTCGCTAAAATTCTGTGAACTACTCACAGCATACTAGATTCTCCAAACCGGCTATTGTGAATTATATACTGGTTATACAATTCCAAACACCTTCAGAATTTGATAAGAAAGGGAACATAGTAAAATGACTCTTAATTATGTTTATTACACCAATGAGTCTACGGGTACAGAATAGTTGGGTGGAATATGAAAACGCGAATCTTGAAGAGGAATTATTAAAGAATGATCAAAGATGAACAAGGAAGTGATGACACGGGAAAAGTAAATCTTACAAATTTTACAGTTTTCAGGACCCTGATCTTGCTCAATTTTGGTACTAAATTAGGTTGAATAATAGTATTTCATCGAGTAAGACTTAATTGTTCGATAAGGAAAAACAAGTCGTGGATAAGCAAACTGACCTCACACCAGCTCAAGCAATTTACAGCAGTCACATCAAGTAGAGCATCTCCATTTCTGCTTGACACTCGACGAAAAGCGCGCCACATAACCAGGGGTTCCCAACTAAGACCATATGTATTTTCAAGGACATTACTTACAATCACAGGCTCACCCTTCGACCAATGCAACTGAAAATGTTTCAACTCCTCATGTGGAAGGTCTTGTGCTGTTGGACAGTATAGATAGTTGTCCTTTGGGTCTTTTCTAGAAGCGGCTTTGCGCAGTTTATTACTGTCACTTACATTCCCATCCAAACACTTCACACACGAGCATCCCTGCTTAATATTTTCAGGAACACCCTCCAAATTCAGCTCCGAGGCCAACTTTTCTGCCCTTAGCAGCAACTCCGAGACCCAAGCATCATCAAACATGCACTTCAATTCAAGAATTCCCTGACCACAACCCCTCAAGGACGGTGGGGGGCATGGTATGCCACCCGTCTCAGTAGACTTCCATTCAGATTTAAAGTACGTACGACCAGTTGTGACAGCTTCAACTATTTCAGGATTATTTTTGCCACCATGCATGTATTCGAGTCCATAATCTACATACTGCATGACCACTTCGTTATCACCTCCCTGTAGGCATCCCTGTCTAAGCTCTTGACAGCAAGTGAGGCAAAAATCATAGGCACAATTTGGGCAGCTTCGATACCAATCCACAATACCAGTTTTACAGTTGTCACTGCATAAATTTCATAGAATTACAAGCTGCAAACTTTAAACAATTATACGAAGCTTAAGCAGACACCAGAGTAAACTAAACTGTAAGTGCACACTGTGCATAACCACTATATATGAAGAGGGAGGACAAGTACCAGTATATTCTTTCCTTGTCATGATACTCTAACTTTTGTGGCTTTATTTCTGAAATTGATTTCCCTGCCAAAACAAGACACATTAAAAACGAAACTGGCAGTTGTATTAGCTCGTTTTATGCATTACCCCAGTACAATCAGGGCAGAGAGGCAGAAGTGGATCAACAGATAATCTTTAATTTCACAAGTTAAACATAGTCCACAAAATTTTGGTATCATGGTATTCCATCTTGTAGACTACAGAATTTAGAAATAAGAATAACTGTAAGTACTCCTCACAACTTCTAGTCAATATAAGTACATAAGTTATCAATCTATAGTACTGTAGCAAAATAGTAGGGTATATTCTCTTCAACAGTGAGTGGGATCAATAAAGCAATATCCAACAATATGACGTCCAAGTTATATAGCAATAAGAAGAATTACCCTGTATCTGAGCCTCGATTTGCTTCTCATCCAGTTGTTCTTCATTGATCTTACGTAAGAAGGGCAGAAGCTTCAGAAGGATGTATCTAGAGTACTGCCTCTTCACTTCATCGGAATATTCCATTGTCAAGTTCTTCATGCCCTACACGGAAATTAAAAAAAAAAAAAAACACACACACACAGAAAGCAAATCGATAAAGTATTCTACAGGGAGATAGTAATATTAAAGACAAGAAGACAACCAACAAATAGCAATTCATGTTGCACTTCTTCATGTGGTATCAAAAAAATTTATTGAAATGAAAATAATAATAATAATAAAATAAAAAAAATAAAAAAACCGGAAGGATACATAAAACAAACCTTGGTTGGTCCATGCAGCTGCAAGCAATCCTTGCAGTTGCATATGTTAAGACAGACAGCACAAGAATCAATAAAGTTACATCCAGTCCTAGGGTACCTGAGCACAAATCACTCCCAGACATAAATATGCCATGTCTTATAAAGAAAAAGGGGGGAAAAAAGCACACGCAACACGTAAAGAAAACACAATGAAAAGAGAAAACTAAACAAAGCAAGATATGGTGTCTACATTCCTAATGAACATAAAAAACAACTGTACAACATTAAGTCGATTTTGCTCAATATTCAAAGTTTGACAGTTATACATTCAATCAAGGAAGTAGTCTCCTAAACATAACAAAAAGAAATGTTAGCTGTCCCTCATTATACTTGTCTGACCTTTTTTTTTTTTTTTAAAACGGCAAACTACTCTACCCTACTCCTACTCCTTTACCACCTTATAACTCAAAATACACCCATATCTTCGAACCCCCGACCTCTCATATGTTACTCCAGCACCCTACCACTCGGCCACCCTTATACTTGTCTGACCATTGAAGACCCAGATATCAGGGAATAGGTAGAAAATCAGGAATTGGTTGTCCAGTTCTGACAAAGCAACTTTAAACATATAAGTTCCCTACATGACCCTAGAGTATAGTTACTCCACCAAAAGCAAGATATGCAATCAATTAAATGGAAGATCCATAACAGACTACTGTAATCAATAAAATGGTGAAGTCGTAACATACCATTTCTCAATGCAGGTGATACAGTATCTCCCATATTTGCAGTTGGTGCAATGCACTACTTTCCCCTCAACTCTATTCTTGCACTGGTGGCATGTATTCGGTACAATCTTGTTTCCCTATCAAATCCACAACCCAAAGGTAGGAGACAATCAGTATAAACCAACAATTACAACTAATTAATAGAAAAGGCAGAATGCAGAATATAGTTTACGTTTTTATCAAAAAATTTATGGCTTACAGGCTTTGTCCTTTCCTCCCTCCCTTTTCTGACCGTCTTAGGAGAAAACTTCTCATCTCCACTTCCCAGAACTGCTTCCTCTTTTTCTCCTTCATCTGCCTTCTGAACAGAAGACTTTCTCCCCAGCCTCCTTCTCCCGGCACTGGAGTCACCTTCAGAAGCCTTTCTCTTTCCCTTTCTTGGTATTTCCACCTCAATGTCATACTCATCAAACCACAGCTGCTTCTGTTTACCTTCCACACAGGCTCTCCTGCTGGATCTTCTTCTTCCAGAAGAAGCACCATTTGAATCCCCTTCGTCTCCACCCAAGCACAATTTCTCCATAACCCAGACAGTATTTCTAAGGAGAGAGAGAGAGCTTCAATAATAGTCCGTGCACATGTAAAATGCATAAAAAAACACAGTGTGGTTGAGAAAAGCAAAAGAAGCTACTAACAAAACTAAAACCCTCTAAACAAACAAAAAACAAGAGACCGATTGAAAAAAAAGAGTTGAAAAGAAAGACAGCTCCTCATTGCTCCCAAAATTGGTCATGTTAACATATTGTCCAAGGTTGATTTACAAATTTTGTAACTTTTACATACAAATTTACAAATGCAACTAGTTTCTCACACAAATTATAAGCTCATAATCTTTCTGATTGCTAAGGAAATGTTAAAAATAAATTCCTCTCCTACTTTACAGTTATATCATAACTTCACTCTTACAAACATTGATATGAAAACTGATAAAGTGAGTTGGTAGATGTAAACAGATTACATAAATGACAAGCAGGAAAAAAAATGATGGTTATGGCCAATTGAACCGTAAAAGTTGCAAGGCGGAGCAGATCAAATCCAAAATTGGTGGAATAAAATTGGTCGCCGCCGTTTTGTGGATTTGTTACCCTAACATCAAATCGCTTATTTCGCCCACGTAACACATGATGGTTGTCAAAAAAAAGAAAGAATATAAAAATCGAGTGTGCGGGAGCAATTCATATGACAACAAAGTAATTCATAGTCGCACAGATTTGATATAAATCACAAGTTGAAGAAACGATGACGATGTGTGCAGAGAAAAATGACTACCTGCAAGAAAAGGAATGTTTCCTGAGAAAGACCAAAATTGAGTCTGCTGTGCCGGCGTCAATGAAGCACTAAATAGTGGAGAAGACCTAATTCAGGCTCAGTTAAATAAAACTGATGGTGCATATAAAGGCCAGATTCACATCATGTTTTTTTTCCTTTTACTTTTTTGCTACCAATGAATCATGAAAGAGAAAAATAGAATCTACATTCAATTTAGGTTTATAATGAATTGATGTCAATGGTACAGTAATAGTGAATGTCAGGTTGTTCTATTTAACTACTAGAATGACCCAATCTAATGTATTGGCCAACTGAATGGTAGGAAAATCTCTCAAGTATTTAGCTCCTAGACCCAGATTCAGTCGTTCTAAAGTCGAAGGGCCTCCAATCCAAGGCATTGTGGTATGGCGTATTTGCAAAACTAGCAGCTCTAACGCGAACATCCAACAAATGCAATATCCCCATTCTTCTGCAGATCACATGATTCAATAATTATACTAATGTTTGAACACAGCACAAGGCATGGTGCCTCATACACCAAACAATATCCGAAGATCAAATTCTTTGACTAGATTTACAGTGACAATAACTTCAATTTTCCAAGTGGCTTTTTTGAAACGAAATACTCATTCCATATTTAAACATTTGGTGCAAATTTGATCTTCACATAACAATGCAGGCCAAATACACCACACAAGGATTATCCAAGTCAATTTTAGTTGATAGGCCTGATTAAAGACAAAAGGAGGCATAATGCGCAACCACGAATTGTTTTGGGAAGAAAATCTTGGCCTATATGGGTCTATTTTAGATGCTTAAGTTTTTTTGTCCTCAGCTAAGCAAAGAACTGGGACTTCGATTATTGACATGCAGTAATTCCTTAAAAAAACTTGGTGTCACAAACTTACAATTACAATACAATCATCCAACAAAGTGGGAAAAAAATACGAAAAAAGAAAAAGAAGCAAAACCCTGTCACAATAGAAACAAAAACAATCTTCCCACAAGCTCCCTCATCATGGATCCTAGAAAACACGTTCATATGCTAAGTCTAGCCCTCCCCTCAGAAAGGAATAAGCAGAAACTAAGCCAAATAAACTTAAACTGAAAGAAAAGTACAAGGGTGTTGAAAATCAGTAAAAAAATTGTAGTCTGCAATGGAACAAAGAGAGAGAGTTCAGGAAAAACAATTTTTAACATCAAAAGTTCATGTGGAACAAAAGAAAAGCATCAAAGAAGATCCTCACTGCAAATTGTCCACATGAACAACAAAGATGGCCAGGGCACAGGGAGGAACCCATAAGCAAACTAGACAAAACACTAACACCAGATTTAGAAAAGAATTAAGGATAGCATGAACTAAATCTCCCAGACAAGTTATATGGATTTTTACCGTCTTACTTGATCATTTAGCATCCTGACTTGTCTCAACTCCCTCATCACTTTTCTCCTCCTCTGGCTTCTGTTTTGAGGCCTTCTCTTTCCCACAGCTAGCTTTCACCAACTGGCACTGCAACACCTTCCACTTTCACCCTATCTGCATCAATCACTACATTTTCCTGTTTCTCTTTACATTCCTCCACTTCCAAATTGTCCTCTCTCCACATAACCATCAACAGCAACCTTTTTGATCTGCCAACAACTGCAATATCTCCTCCTCCATCTAACGCCGTGTTTGCCTCATTCTTCATATATACTTGTATTGCGCAAAAGCCTTCCTCTTTCAGCAAATTGTCATCAATAGCAACCTTCTCAACTTCCTCCATAACTTCTCCCCAAACCTCTCTCTATCAAACAACAATATGGTCTTCAATTCGATCGAAATGGAATCTCCACCGATTTAGGTTTTCAAATTCAAAGCAACGCCGTTTTGGAATTACAAAGTCGTTTAACTGATCTATCTCTCTTCATGTTATATTGCATCAAGTAGCGCCGGCCCAATTTTTTACTAGAATTTATGCTTTTTGAACCGAACTAGTAGTCATAAGCAGAGACGTGGGGTTTACAAGTTACAACTATTATTGCGTAGGTCCAAAAAATGAAAATTTACATTGCTCGTTAAAATGTGTCTAAAAGTTCCACTACTCATTTCTTTTGCAAGCCCTTAACTTAGAAGCGTTTGTAGCCGAGTGGCAAGCTGAGACACCCCGTAACCAAGTGGTCACGAGTTCGATCCCCGAAATGGGTGATTATTTGCGACGAAGCTCGTTCCTTCATGTTCTAGATGAATCATGAATGGAATACTTCATTTCACCTTCTTAAACTATACTATGTGCATATTATAACCTCCCAGTTGAATGTTCATGACAAAAGGCTAAACAACAGTGATCATCTCGAGTGAACTCAGGTGAGCCAAATTTAAGTAACTCACGCATTTTGCCACAACTATTCAAGTTTGCCAGAAAATTAATTTACTGTAAAACAATTTGCTCTGGCCAAGTTATATCATCAGAGGACATTCATCATCTCGGGTAATAGCAGCTAGTCGTAGCATTCTCACCCTCATGGTTTCTAACTTTCAAGGTTTAGCACATTCTTCATATAACAATTTCAGTGTCCCATGATTTTTCCAACAACACAACACAATAAATGTTCTCTATATTATGTACAAATCCATTGGCAGTTCAAGCCACAACACAACTATCCTCAGGGCTTATACGCGACTATCTAATCCAATTAAAATCCACTCACTTTCATTGTGTCACGAACTTTAAGCGTCTGCACATCGAACAATTTATGCACATTCTCTCCCACCAGACAAAATCTACTACAGTACTTCCTTCTGGATAACGACAAAGATGAGTAATAGAAAGAATGTGCAGGCAGCTTCATTCAGGAAGCTTTCCGGACTGAAAATCTCATAATCAATGATTTTAATCCACCACGGCTAATATCAAAGGTAAGACAACCAACTATCCCCTCCCCACAACAGACTTTGTCCACATGGTCAGTGACAATGTGCCTTAGCTGACCCAAACTCACCTTAGGTACAAGTTACTTTACCTATTAGTTGCTAACTTGCTATTACAGGCATGCAGATATCAAGAATAGAACCAAAGAGAGCCATATATGGAGGACGAGTTAGTGTCCCCATGTTTTGATCATTTTGTCCTGTCCGCCAATCCCTATAAAGGAATTTTACTCGAACAAAAGAGAGGCCAATCGACCAATATGGGCAGGGATCCGCTGCTTGCATCTAGCTGGAATTGTAATCCCAAACTCAGCAACTACCTACCTTCTTCACACACTGATGGATAGATGCTATCCTCATCAAGCAACTCAGCATTTCTTCTTAAATAGTATTTGCCTGAGAAAAAACAGATGTGGCAATTAACTAACATAAAAAATAAATTAGGTATTCATCACTGTTAACAAGTCAATGTAGTGAATGAAACCATCCTTGAAAGGGAAGACAAGAAAGGGTTTGCTAACAGAATTGGCCAAAGCAAGATAGAATCGAATTTCAAGCTTCACATGTTAACATGTGCAATAATTTTACCTAGCGGACAAAGAAAATACATAAACCATGATATTATCTCCTGCGAGATCACACTTCCACTCATGGCGAGGTCATAAAATGATATTATCATTCATTAAGCATATAGACAACAGTTTCAAAGCTATTATCAATTTTATTCACTTATGTGATGACATCCCATCTTTAAGTGTTATTATCGGATGCTAAAGTGGAAATTTACTATCGAATTGAATTGCTTAAGATTTTACTGTAGTGTCTACGGAATTTTCTTGCCTTAGATGTGTATGAGAACTTTTTTTTTTTTAGAAGCATAAGCAACATGGGACAACGAAGTTCACATACTAATTCTGTAACAAAATTGAAAAGAGTAATTTTTAAATACGTACCAGTTCTGTTCTTTTCTCCAATTCCTTTACAGCGCTCTCAATTGCATGAATAGTCATCTTCTTCACCTTTAACAAAAAAACCAGATGAGTTAAATGACATGTTCACTTAACAAATATCAAGCATTGAATTACTTTTGCCTAGTCTACAATCAAGAAGGTGCTGGTGTCGAACACTACTAGTAATAAATCATTGTTTCCAGAGATGGACATGGACCCCAACATCAAGTTCATGAAAAACAAATGTTGTTAACTTAATAGAATATTCCACACACCAGGGTCATGGTGCAAGTGTAATAATAGCCAACAACATAATAGTAACAAACAAGTAATATATCTTTGTTTTAGTGTCAAAATTGTCAAGGCATAGTTAACAAACTAATCTTGGGTACCTTGATTCCTGTGCTGTAAATCAGCCACCTTACCCTATTGGAACATAATATTTATAGGTGTACATTCATTAGCCAAGACTTTCCACGTATATACAAGACTATGGGGCTATTTATTAGAGATGATCGTTCAAACAGAACATCAAAGCCTATTTCTTCAGCAAACAGTACGCAAGCTTCTTTTCCTGAAGCCATGGTCTGGTATTTAGCTTGACAAGAAAAACTGACCACTTCACAGATTGCTTCTCCAACATGTAAGTATGACTACATGCATGATCATGTGTTAATTGCAGAGAACACATACAGGAGAAAACACTTGAGTTCGGATACCTCATAGGCTCATAGCATTTACTTAAATCAGAAAAGTGAATGCTGAAATCATATTCTCAGGATGTAACACAAGTGTAGATGAAGCTGTACCTCTAACTTATCTTCCTTAGCCCTGTGATTTTTTGGAAGGACACGAAATTCCCGAGTCAGCCTAAAACACTCTTGGATGTTTTCTGGTGAAACAAAGTCAAGTGCGACCTTTATGCATGACTGATAAAAGAAAACATAAGAGAGAGCCTGTTAGCCAATAAAGTGACAAATAGATGGAATCTTGTAGCTTCAAGATCAATACAAATCAGAATGTATGTATTTAAAAACTAGGCACTGATGCCACATTAAGCAAAGGAGCAAACTCTATAAACATAAATATCTGACAAACTAAAAGAAAGTACTAGCGAGTTTTACTTCATGACACTTGATTACTCGTGCAATTATCAGCTCTAGAAGACATTCAAAGACCGTATCTGCCAATTACAAACAGGTAGATTTTGTGCAATCCAAGTCTTAGACATGGAGAAAGTAGTATGGCAAACATTTCATTGAACTAGACCTCACCAATTGCAAAGCAAAGGAATTCCATGATTACAAGAATATAAATTGCAGGAGAATAAAGTACATGAACCAGTACCACCAAAAGGGGAGAGAGAGAGAGAGAGAGAAAAAGCAAGTTATTTAACATGTGAAACAAGCAAATGAAGACTATTTGGGTGTCTTTGAGCTCAACAATGAACATACATAAGGCCTGAGTGTATTTATCAAAGCAAATTCAACAATAAACAATGGACAGAAAAATTATCTACCTTCAGATTTCTAACTTGATGGGGGCAGCCCGCTGGTATGAAGACAGCATCACCTAATTTCTGAGTAAATGTCCATGGCTCAATTCCTAGGCAACCAAAAATAATGAATGAAGTGAACCAAAAGAACATAAACAATGTTCATAACTCAGGAATGTCACTCAGACGAACCGTATTCCTCCTTGAGTCTCCTCTTATGCTCCATAGTCAAGTAAACAGTTTGATCATGAATGGGATGGACAACCTGGAAAAGACAAGTGAGCATCATATCGATAAACATAGAATATGCAATGATTTCAGTAATAGTCTAAATATAAACATAATAAGGGACCCATAATAGAAGACTATTAGTGTGCGACTGTGTGCAGGCATACCAAGAGCTCTTTAGAAAGTAATAAAGATGTTCAACAAGTGTTCAATCTGAAATTTTCAAGCATCTTTAAGCTACTAAAATTACCACTGGGCTTTCCACCAAGCACACTCTGGCATGGCCTAAAAATAAAATGAATACATAATGCATTATACTAGAATATTGGAAATTACACTTGCCGTTTCAAAAACAAGTTAATAATAATTTTTTTTTTAAATTTGGAAATCACCTGTGGTAGCCGGTTACCATAGATGTGCCTGAACTCTTTATAGTGCTTCCTCACATATTCCTCCAGTAATGGTATATCTTCCCTCCGAAAAATATCCCAGAGAGCACCACCTTCAGGGTCAGATAAGCTTTCTGGTAAAAATTCCGAAACTCTATTATTTTCCTGTTTCATGCACTCTACTTTTTGTCCTCCTTGAACAGTTTCTGAATTTTCCAACAAATTCAGCTGATGAACACTTATTTCCTGACCTGAGCCATGTGCGTCATCTTCCCGTGCACTAGGACATAACTCTCCCTCCACATCTCCAACTTCATGTTTCAATATCTGAGTTTCCATAGCTTCTGTTGCTGAATTTTCACCGAGTTCTTTTCCCACTTCTGAATCAAAAGTTGCTAGTTCATTTGTTTCATCATCCATGGAAGCCTGTGAAAAAGATTTCTCAAGCAATCTGGATGTTCCATTTTCATGGTCTCTCTGGTTTCCATTCATTTCATTCGGTTGACCATCTCCATACAGTTCTCTAACATCCTGTGCAGCATGCTTCTCCTGCAGTACTCTTATAGTTGAAAGATCCTTAGGTGTGAGAGTCACCTCTTGTGTATGTGTCAGTACGTTCACCTGCAAGGCAAAATGAAGAACCTAAAAGTTCAATACAAGGAAAGTGATAGCAACAGCCTCTTGCAACAAATTTCAGAGGGTTGCAAGGCTGTAACATATAAAGAAGGGCACTCAAAGAAGTGACTATACTGCATCTGACATATCACAATGCAATTTTGTAACAGAATCTCCCCGTCCCAATTCTTGAGCAACTCCATAAGCGATATATGTTTTCGGACCCATATCTGGCTTGAGAGAATATTTAGGTAGCTTAACAGCGAGATTTAAGTATCCGCTGCCGGGGTGAGTATATTCCTTGAAAGGCAAGCAATTGATGAATTCAGCACCATGACGGGGCAACCACTTATCAAACATGTCAGACGGAGGCCAATCTTTCAATTTTAGAATCTCAGGCCATCCTTGATCATCAAATCTTCCCTTGGAATACTCGTCGAAAAACTTGTGGAGATTTACGTCTACCTGTTTCACAAAAAGGAAAAAAGTTCACAATTCTTTTTACTCATTTATAAAGAACGATTCGTACAGATCTTCATGAAGGTGGATGAGAGCACAACATAAAATTACTTTCAACTCAGAAATATTTTATGACATCCAAACTAATGAAGCACAGCAAAGCTATCCACCAAGGTAAAATTCCCTAACTCAACAATATACAAGACAATAAAACCTCCAGGAAACTAGTATATTAGTCAAAATTCTTTGTAACCAAATAGCTAAAGTAATCGTCTTAGATTTCCAATATCTCTGACAAATTTTTGCTTCATACAGTTGTTTCTATCAAATAATTCATCGTACCCGCATCCACTCTGCTGGTGGTGCAACCATATCCCCTCAATTGAAGAAAATTAAAGAGACAGAAAAGCATGAAGAGTTGGATAAATCCACGCTGCTATAACTATATGCTAAAACTCTATAATGACATCTAGGAGCACATATATGATTTAGTTAGTTTTAATGAAACTCAATGAAGATCCAAAACACTGATAAGGCAAAGCTCTTAAAACCATCTGTACAGATATTCTGGCATTCAGGATAAATCTGAATATTGAATATCAGGGATGCCATTCAACTGCTCCCTTGATTCCCCAGCCAATATTGTCTAAAATTCCTGATTTCAAGATGTGCTTTTTTCTCTAAAAGAAAAAGTCTTCTTGCAATTCTTTTTATCATCAATATGAAACATCTTTAGGCCTGCTACTAACATGGCAAGATTATGAGACGATTAAATATAAGCCACAAAGTCTTCAGCAGAAAACTTGCTAGGTAATTTTCAGTTAGGGACATAATTATTATCTAAACTAGTAGAAGATTCAAACTTTTAATTGGTCTTACAATTGAGCCATCATTGGCTTCTCCGGTACCCCACTATTAGCCATAATTAGATTCAAACATGGCAACGTTATGAGAAATTATATATAAGCCACAAGGTCTTCCGCAGAAACTTGTTAGGTAAATTTAAGTTAGGGACATAATTATTATCTACACTAGTAGAAGATTCAAACTTTTCATTGGTATTATAATTGAGCCAGCATCTTCTTAAAAGACCTTATTAAAGGGAGAAGGAAATCCAACTTATATGTTGAGTTCAGGATCCACCCACAAGTGATGTGGGATATTTCAACATTTGGAATATTTTCTATGGCTTCAGCATGAGAATAAATATCTGTGCAACCCAACATATAGATTCTGCATTCTGAAGGATGAGATAATAGATAAGCATGCAAACAGATGATTCTGTAAACAAATATGGCAGATCAAAATAAGTTGCTGCACAAAATTGGACTAGCGGAACAACCAACAGAAAGAAAAGGAAATTTACGTAAGATCAACAAGATATATGTGTTTATTCTAAAAAAATAAACAACATATATTTGTTTAATTGATTATTGAATAGGTTGCAGCAAACAAGTTAATACAGCCATTCAGGTCAGGCCACCTGTGTGGTGTCGAAAACAAAAGCAATTGCAGACAGCCGAGCCGTTTCCAGGTAGGAAATTAGGAATTGAGATCAATTAGGCAACCTTAGGTAGAGACTAAAGACATGTAGCAGAACATGCAATCAACATAAACCAGCAAGCACTAAATCTGGCTGATCATTATTGCTACTGGTTCAAAAACATACATGAATTTGGTTAGAGACTTAGAGCTTACATACACAGTGAAAAGACCAGGTCTGTACGGCTGGAAAAAAGGAAAAAGAAAGTCGTAGATAAGCAAACTGACCTCACACCAGTTCAAGCAATCTATAGCAGTAACATCAAGTAGAACATCCCGTTTACTGTTTGATACTTGGCGACAAGCGCGCCACATAACCAGGGGTTCCCAGCTCAGACCATATGTATTTTCAAGGACATTACTCACGATCACAGGCTCGCCCTTTGACCAATGCCATTGAAAATGTTTCAACTCCTCCTGCTGAAGGTCTTTTCCTGTTGGACAGTATAGATAATTGTCCTCCGAGTCTTTTCTTGAAGCTGCTTTGCGCAATTTATTACTTTCACTTACATTCCCATCCAATCCCTTCACACACGAGCAGCCCTGTTCAAACTTTTCAAGAAAATCCTCCAAATTCAGCTCCCCGGCCAACTTTTCTGCCCTTAGCAACAACTCAGAGATCCAACCATCATCAAACATGCACTTCAATTCAAGAATTCCTTCACCACAACCCCCTAAACACTGTGGTGGGCATGGTATGCCACCCGTCTCAGTAGATCTCCATTCAGATTTTAAGTGCATAGGACCACTTGTGACGGCTTCAATCATTTCAGCATTAGCTTCTGGTTCACCACCATGCAAGTATTTGAACCCATAATCTACATACTGCATGACCACTTCGCTATCACCTCCCTGTAGGCATCTCTGTCGAAGTTCTTGACAGCAAGTGAGGCAAAAATCATAGGCACAATTTGGGCAACTTCGAAGCCAATCCACAATACCAGTTTTACAGTTGTTGCTGCATAAATTATATAAAATTACTGGCTGCAAACTTTAGACAGTTTAATTTAACAAATACATACAGGCAGCAGTGTAAGCGTGCATATAGATGAAGAGGGAGGCAAGAGACGTACCAATATATTCTTTCATTTTCATCGCACTTTAACTTTTGTGGCTTTATTTCTGAAATTGATTTCCCTGCAAAACAAGCCACATTGAATGAAACTGGCAGTTGTATTAACTCGTTTGATGCTGCAGAGAATCACATGAGGTATATAAATGCATTTCTCTAGCTAACTCCCTAGTCCCCACTAAGTAGGAGGGGGAGGGAGGGGAAAAAAAAGCAAGAAGAACAAACTGAAGAAGTGCACTAATAACCAGATTATCTTTAATTTCACAAGTTATACATAGTCCCAAAATGTTCGGTATTTCATCTTGAAGAGTTCAGAATTAAGAAATAAAAATCACTTTTTAAGTAGTCCTCACAACTTCCAGTCAATAGTCTGTATCAATCTATATAACTATAGCCTAATAGTCTGGTATAGTCTCTTCAACAATGAGTGAGATCCAAGACCAACAATTTCACATCCAAGTTATCGCAATAACAAGAATTTACCCTGTATCTGAGCCTCCATTTCCTTCTCAGCCAGTTGCTCTTCATGAAACCGACGTAAGAAGGGCAGAAGCTTCAGAAGAATGTATCCAGAGTACTGCCTCTCCTCTTCATCAGAATATTTGATGGTCAAGTTCTTCTTCATGTCCTGCAAAGAAATCAACAAAAGACAGAAAGCAAAACAATTTAGTATTCCACAAGGAGAAAGTGATATGCTTAAGATAAGAAGACAACCAGCTCAGTATGACATGGCAATTGCTGTTGAAGGTCTTCATGTGGTATAAAACGAACAAATGGAAAATTAAAATATATAACAGGATACATAAAACCAACCTTAGTTGGCCCATGCAGCCGCATGCAATCCTTGCAGTTGCATATTTTACGACAAATAGCACAAGACATAGCAAAATCATCTTCACTCATAAGAGGGTACCTGAGCACAAATCACTTCCATGTAAATACCCCACAACTTAGAAGAAAAGATAATGATTAATGAAAAGGGAAAACAACACACACGCACCCACGCCAATATGCATCCTTATTCCTAATGAATATGAAATCAATTGTATAGCAATAAGCCAATTTTGCAGCAATAATGTCATGTTTGACAGCTTTCAGCCACTCAATTAATCTACACTAGTGAATATGGATAACATCTTTTCCCAACTGCCATTAGTCTTCTAAGCATAAGAAGAAAACGTTAGCTATCTCTGATTATACTTGTCTGACATTTAAAAACCAGATATTAGGGAATAGGTAGAAATTCAGGAACCGGTTGTCCAGTTCTTGCATGCATAGAAACCTTAAGCATATAAAATCCAAGCATGACCCAAGTTCAGATACTCCACCAAAAGCAAGATATGCAATCAATAAAATGGAAGATCCATAACTACATTAATCAATAAAATGGTGAAATCACAACATACCATCTCTCAATGCATTTCTTACAGTATCTCTTAGATTTGCACTTGGTACAACGAATTACTTCCCCTTTATCATTCCTCTTGCACTGGTGGCACGTGTTTGGCTCAATCTTGTTCCCCTGTAAAATGCACAACCCAAAAGCAGGAGACAATCAGTAAAAACTAACAATTACAATCAGCATGCAAAAGAAAACATAGTTTACATTTCTCTCCAACTTTTTGCAGCTAACAGGCCTCCCCCTCCCTCTTCCGGTTGTCCTAGGCGAAAAACACCCATCTTCACTTGCCACAACTGCCTCCTTTTCTTCTCCTCCCTGTACCTTTTTAACGGCAGGCTTTCTCCCCGGCCTTCTTCTCCCAGTTTCCTCTTTCTCCTTCACATCACCTGCAACATTCCCACCACCACTAGACTCACCTTTAGAAACCTTTCTCCTTCCCCTTCTTGGTCTTTCCACCTCACTCTCATACTCATCAAACCACACCCGCTTCTTTTTAGCCTCCCTGGTTGATCTTCTTCCAGAAGAAGCACCACCATCCAAGTCCCCTTCTCCTCCTCCACTCAAGCCCAACTTCTTCTCAATGCCTTCTCCTTCATCTACTTTCTCCATATCACATGTAGTAGTAGCATTCCCATCACCACTAGACAGACCTTCAGCAGCCTTCTGTACAGCGCAATTTAGGTCCACTTCAACTCCACTTAAGCTCAACTTCTTCTCATCTCCGTTCTCCATCTCAATTTCTTCTCCAGTCAATCGCAACTTGTTCGCATTTCCATTTTCCATGTCAATTTCTTCTCCAGTCAATCGAAATATCTTCGCATCTCCTATTTCCATCTCAATTTCTCCTCCATCAGTTAGTTTCTCCATACTACTATGATCTTGTTCAGCCACATCTCCCTGCACTTCAATTTTTTCATCAATTGCAACCGTTTCCTCAATCTCCATAGCTCAGTCAACAGTATTTCTTCCCTCTTTCTCACAGCAGCAAAACAGTTGTAGTTCAAAATCCGTACTACTACTGCTGTGACCTAATTCGCGGCCCTATTGTACTGGTCTGTTGCAGCAGCTGCTACCTGTTTTCTTCTTCTGTTAGTTAGAAAGTTCATGAATGAGTAATGACAGGTGAGGTACAAAACGTCACCGTTTGGTTACCATAACAAACAGTGGGCGAGTTGCTCGCTCAATGGTACATTTCACATTTGTACTACTGCACTGCCTTGGTCTTTTTGGGGTAATTCAACAGTTCCATTGGTGACCTAACACGTTTACCGCATGTGTATTCTTTTTTCTGGACATATCGTTTTCTGGCGCATTTGTTGCGCAAATCATAAATAATGGAATGGACAGTCAATTCTTTACTTTTGGTATATTAAAATATTAAAATAGTGGCACGTAGAAAATAAATATAACCAGTGAAAACCAGAATGAAATAAAATTATTCATCAAGGTGAATAGGGCGCACATAAATGGATAAACTCATGAAAATGTATCGTGAACGAGAATCAATAGTTGATTATGTTCTTTTCTTCCTATATCATGGTCTTCTCATCGAAAGGAATACACCGGTATCTTTCATTTGGGAATTTTAGTGAATACGAATGAGTTTTCAATTCGTTCGTTTTATTGATCTAAGGTACCCAACACGGTTTCATAATGGTCTTTTTATTTATTTCTAGGTTTTAACCTAGTACTAACGACGCCGACTAATGCCTATATAAACACACTGTGAGAGTGACAATGTATAATCATTCTCAGACTCAACTCATTTTTGTCGGTCAACAACAGCCGTCACGATCTTTCTGTCATCAATCTACTCTCAGACTCGTCTCATTTTCAGCACCAACCGTCAGCCAATCTCTCAACAAGTATCAAATCATTTGTAGCCCTTGGAGTCGCAAGTAGCAAATCAGCTGCGCTTGAGATGATGATGAGCTCAAGCGCAACTAATTCCTTTTTTTTTCTTCTTGTTTTGTTGTTTTCTTGTCTCTTCTTTCCAATATTTCATACTTCATCTGTCCCATAGCAGTTGCACCATTTGATTTTCGACACAGAAAATAAGGAAAATAGTTAAATATTAAGTTATATTGATATTGGTGGTTGCTTTTACTTTACTGGGGATTTGTGGCCACATAAATGTATTGATGGAATATAAAATTATTATTAACATGTCCAAATATGGCAAAGAAATAAAATTGTGCAACTCTAACGGAACGCCAGAAATATTAAAATGGTGCAACTGTTTTGGGATGGAGGGAGTATATTATAATGGATCATATACTACTGTAGCACTATGGATCCATATACTACTATTGTTTTGTTGTTTTCTTTTTTTCCTTTCTTGTCTTTTTTTTTCTTTATTCCTTTACAAATGCATAAATACAATCTGTAAATGTGTTTGTAAAATATATGCATATTTAATTTAATGTATATTGTTTAACTTTTAACTTCCATTTTATGTAATATTTTATATTTATTGTTTAAATATTAATTTTTCACGAGTGTATTCTTTTATTTTAACATTTATTGTACTATTTTTATTTAAGAATTTCTTATAATATTTGTTGCATTTTGAAGTATTTTATTATTTATATGATGTTTTAAAATGAAATGAGATGGATTTAAAAAAAAAATGAAAAAGATGGGATGAAAGAAAAAATGATAAAATAAATAAAAAAAAAAAAGAAGGGATCAATGTCGATCAACTGTTGGAGTATGTTGGTGGAGGTTGACGTGGCGCAGCTGTTGGATAAGTCCGGTTGGAGTCACCACAGGAGTAAATAGGGAGTCATTATTGATCCTCGTTTTGCCGCTTAAAAAAAAACGGTTGGAGAAGCCCTAGTCCTCTTCCATCATTTTCTATTTTCTCTTTTAGAACTGTCTTAATATCCATATTTTCTCCAAAAGGATATATATTTAAAGTTTGAGGGAGTATATATTTAAATTCAGAACCACATTTAAAAATTTAAAATTGGTTTAGCTGAATTATCACCATTCACCAAGACAAGTGTAGTCAAGTAGGTAAGGTGGCTGCTACCACAGATTTTTATTGTTAGCATATGAAGTCCAATCATTACATTATCACAACTCACAACTTCACAACTACTGTTTGCAAAAAGCAAGTCAACTCACAATTTCATCCATCCAAACAAACCCCAACGGAGAGTAATGAAGCAACAGCTACTATTCACGGCGAAGCTTTTCGCCCTCGCCGGCGGCTACCTCTTCACTCGCTCTCGCACGGAATCAGTCGAGTACCGTAGCCGAGAAAAATCGCTGCCCGATTTCGCCGTGATGTTCCTTCTCGTCAACTTGAAGCGCTTCGTTCTCGTCAACTGGCGCCTGATCCGCGGCGCCAAAAACCAGATCGAGATGCTCGAGAATGACGTCAGCCTCTTCAAAGCATTTCTTATGGATTTGGACAAGAGGCGCTACAAAAACGATGATCTGTTAGAGTTGGAGAACCAGATCAGAGATGTGATCTATGACGGTGAGGATATCATCGATGCGTTTATGATTCTCACGGCGGATGGCAGGCGCCGGAGTTTGTTCGACAAGTGTTTTGGTGGACCGAGGAAGATTGTCAACTTAGCCAGAGAGATACACTTGGTTAGGGTTAGAGTGAAATGTACTCTTGACAGGAGCAAAGTTGTTTTCGCCGCCCTGAAGAACGCTCCTCGCGAGCAGCCCAAAATCAAAGCCGAAAAGGTAATTTTCAAATAGTTCATTCTCTAGGTTTGATTTTTCATCTTGATGGATAATACTCATGCCTTAATTGATGATAAATTGCTTCTTATAGGAATTAGGATCTCAGCTTGTCTGTTAGTTAGAAACTGTTATTTTCGTCTGAGCTGAAGATAATTGAACTGAAATGAACATAAAACTGAATGAAACTTTGTAGTATAAAATATAACTAAGCAAGTTTGAAAACGTAATGAAACTGAACTGAAGAGAACTACAGAACTGAAAAATAATGAGATTTCATACGAAGAGAACAGAGCCTTAGTGCAATTCATGAGACTATGAAAGTATTTGTTTGACTTTAGATTACTGCTATGTTGCTTCCATTCCAATGAGGTATTCACTGAAAATTTGTGTAGATACCACCTTCAATCTGCTACAAAGAGGAGACTAAGCCTGAGACAAAGGACTTCAGTGTTAAAGAATCAAAAGAGGTGGACGTTATCGCCAAAAATGATATGCCTGGCTATGGCAAGACATGGCAGAAGAAAGCTTTCTCGTTGGTACAAGAATCCGATGCGGATTTGCCTCTTGCTATAGGATATGTGTATTTTAAGAATCCGATATGTGTTTCTCGCCATTCTGAACTTGTTAACAATATAGGTTCAATAATGAGTGGCATGTATCAGATGCCTGATCAAGATGTGATGAAAAGGACAAACGCCCCGTGCAAAGGAAGGAAATACGTGTTTGTGATGGATAGGGTAAACCCTGCCTGTTAGAATGTAGTTGGACATGGTTTGGCTGGCTTGTTTCTTCGAGGAGGGAAGCCATGGAAGATGCATTTATCTACTCAAAGTTATTGTCCGGTTGCTCTAGTTACCTACTGTTGAATTTGGAGTTGTTTTAACTAATTGTGGGGAAGGAACAACAGAACTACTCTCTCTGTAGTGAAGTTTGCATTGTCATCCAAAAGGCCATGAATATGAAGATCAGGGAGAATTAAGCACTGTGAGAGGTATCATGTTGCTGTGTACATCGGCTTGATGATCTCCTTGTGCTCCTAAGTAGTTTGGTATTCTCCAAGAACAGTCGATGGTTGGATTTTGGAGTGACAGCTTATTTCTATCTGTTTCCACTCTCCAGGATCCTATTGTGAATGTATTGTAATACTCGTGGTCTAACTTAAACTTTCTGTTCAGAAATAGCAGGATCCATCAATCATCTAGGTTTGTGTTTGTGTAGTGCAGTAAGATTTGCTACTTGATGTGTTCTGAATTGAGCTTAGGTATTGGTTGTTGTACTATTCAGTGTTCACTCTGTAGATTGAGTTGTTTGTTCAGTATTCTTTTCGAAAATTTGCTATTGAGATGTGGAAATCTCTGCACATTGTAACAGACTGAAGTTTTTCGAATTTGTCTAACCTAAATTGTAATATAAAGTTTAGAGTTTAGACTTTTGTATTTTTTGAGCGTCCCTACTCCATTTTAGGTTAGATTTATTTATCCCCAAAAGGTTAAAATTCTGTGACGGATCAGGGCTCAATAATATGTACGGCTCAGGACAGGAGTAAACTTGGATAACCTAAAACAAAATTTTAAAATTCAAAGGGACAAATCATATGCTGAATATATACTTCCAATCATACCGACTCATACCTCCTGGCTGAATGCAGGGACACCATATGCAATCTTAATTTGGGTATGTAAATATCTAAATAGCACTATAAGGAATATTTACACACTTTTGGCTTTTCCCGTGTATTCTAATTCTTGACACTCCCAAACTTGACCTAACAAATGAAGAAATATTAATGAACATTTTCACCAAGGTGAAAACTTGTTTGATTTACTTTACATATCTATCTCTGAGAATGTTCAGCCATCGGTGGTGACATGCAGAGAAGCAAACAGTCTTCAAACAATCAACAAATGTCAAGTCCAAATGCAGATGTTCCCATTTTTATCCGAGGTAGCTAAAGGTTTCCCAAGATTACTCCAAGAACAGCTCAACACCGGGGAGGTGTGCTCCTTCAGAGTACTAACTATATTCGAATTTGCCACAGACCATATATGTACCGATCCATCTACAGATCCAGCTGCTACATAACCATCATCAGGACTGATACACGATCTGCTCCAATTAGTTGCCACCCTATTCCCACTCGCTTTCATTGTTGCACAAATTTCAAGAGTCCGCATATCAAACAAATTGTGTAGATTATCTCTGCCACTAGACAAAATCTTATTCCCATTCCTCGACAATGATAAGGAAGTGATAGCATAAGAATGCGCAGCAACTTCACTCAGAAGCTTTCCAGTTTGAATATCCCACAATCGAAGATTCCCATCCACATGGCCAGAAACAATCGTCTGTCCATCCATGCTAAAACAAAGGGCATTGCAGTTACTATGAAAGAGAAGTGTGTTGACACAGTAGCCTTTCATAAGATCCCAAACCTTTATAGTACGATCATATGCTGCGCTCACCACATGACGATTCGACACTTTGCTCACATCCACTGCACAAACTTTATCCACATGGCCGGTGAGAGTATGCCTCACACGACCCGAGCTTATATCCCATACATACAGGTTGTTTACACTACTGGCAGCAATAACTGATCTGTTATCGTGGGTAATTGAGAGATCAAGAATAGAACCCAAGGAACCATGAAGAGAGCGACTTGATGAACCGCTGTTTGTGTCCCACATTTTGATAGTTTTGTCCTGTCCTCCACTAACCAATTTAGTGGAATTGTACTCAAATAACAGAGCAGCGCATCCACCATCATGGGCAGGGATCCTTTGCTTGCATGTAGTTGGGACGGTTGACTCGACGTAAAATTCAGCACCTTCTTCACCTCGTCTTACAATACCATCAACTTGTTGACGAGCGAGTTGCTGTATGCTGCTTCCTTTAATGCGATCGACCATCTCTTCATAAAGAGCATTTGCCTGATACAGCAGCATGTGATAATTAAAAGACTTTAGAGTAATCTGAGAACATATACTAATCACATTTACAAAATACAGTGAAATATTGATCACTAAGATAAATGATTGCGAAACCACATAGATTTTGAGCAGTAAAGCAACTTCACACTTAGAGCATCATAAAAGATAAAGTATGTACCATCTTCCACTTGTGAAACTCCACTCAGTTGGTGATTCATAGAAATGGATAAAATTGCACTACAAGTCAGGAGATGCATAATCCAACTAACAATTTATAGATGGATGATGAAAACCTAGGTTTTATGGGCCCTTGGGTTCAAAAGATTAAACCTAGATATTCAACTGATTTATTCCTCTTGTCGTAATATTATAGCGATGTCCCAGGGTCATAAAGAAACTTCATATTCTGATGTCGAAAGGTTACAAAATAATCAAACCAAAAAAGAGAAATATCTATACGACCAGCTTCTCTTAGTAAAAAACATGATTTTTCAGTTTGTAAATAAGATAATGTTACCTCGTTTAGGCGTTCAGCATCTTTCATCTTTTCCAACATCCAACGGTCAACAAGCATTTTGTTTTCTGCCTCTGCATTGTCAGCTCTAAGAGTAGTTGCTTCAAGTTGTCCCCTAACATCCTGGTGCTCACCAATCAAAAGCTCTAGAGCCTTGGTCTTTTCTTCCAACAAGTCCGCCAGGCGAGAGCATTCATCCCTGCAAGACAAGATGTAAGTCAACATGACAGCAACTCGTCCTTATGTATATTACGGCTTGTGAGGTTATCACTTCAGCAAACAGAGTTGAATAAGAAAATGTGAAGTTAAAAACCTTGATTGACTAAGCTCATTTTGCAATTCAGAAATCAAGGCTTCTTTCTCTTGGATCAGGGATTTTGAAGATCTTGATTCAGCCACCTCCACCACTAGTTGTTCTGATAGTCGAGATTGAGCTTTGTAGCATTGTTGGAGCTCCAGTTCAAGACTTTCAGCTTTTTCTTTCCACTCAGAGCCCTATAATGATAGCATCAATGAACTTGAGCCAAAATATCATAACAGAGATTTCGTACATTTATATGCAAGGGCTTTTCAATTTATCCTCGACTCTCTAAAGCACAACAGCAAATGTAAACCAGGTGTCAGTACCAGGAATGTCAGCCAGCAGCCGTACATTTATTTGAAAGTATACATGATCCCTTTTGATAAAATCAAGAATACCAGAATCACATTAAGATATTTTAGATACACGAATAACTTGTAAAAGTAGACCCACTGGTATGCTTAGTGATTACAAATTAGTAGAAGAGATCAGACATCACTCAGAAACAAAAAAACATTATTATATTTAATCTTGTGTACTCCAGGGAATCAGAGGTCCTGACATTTTTTTTTAAAGGTAATAAGTAAATTTATTAGAGAGAAAATACACGGGATGTGTATTACAGCAACTCAGACATAAAGGACACTAAGCTACTACAATCAGGCAAAGGGTTACTTGCAGTCGCTCTGAAGTTGCAAAGCAACAACCCAAAAACTATTGAGAAAATTCCTATCCGAGTTAGAAACATCTTCGAAACATCTATCGTTTCTCTCAATCCAAATGTCACACAACACAGCCTGACTCCACAAAATCTTTTTATCTTTATTGTTCAGATTTCTTCTCCAAGACCTCAGGAGATCTATCACCTTGCTTGGCATTGACCAAGACAAGTTACAAGTCCCCAATATATAATCCCACAGGATCCTAGCCATTTTGCAATTAATGAACAAAATGTTCAATGGATTATCCGTCTTCTTTACACATGAAACACCACTCCAGAATATACATACCACGTCGCCTCAAATTATCAGTGGTTAACACCCATCCCAGCGCCACAGTCCATAAAAAGAAACCCACCCGAAGGAGCAGTGGTTAACACCTATCCCAGCACCCAAGGGCAATTAATCTCTGTGGCAGGCCCCAAAGAGTTAAAGTAACTCTTTACCGAGAATGCCTCATCCTTTTCTAGTGTCCATCTACTTCTATCTAACTCCCCGGGTCTGATCCGAGCCCCATATAAATTTGACAATAATTCATCATATGACTCAACTTCCCGGGTCCAGACATTCATTGTATGAAACAAAAAAAAAAAAAAAAAAAAAAACAGAGAGCTTCTCTTGGTATAAAAATTTATCATGCGGGGAAATTTTAGGGAAAAAACTGTAGATTTTAAGCACAATGATCCATCAGAGTAACATGTCTTTGTAATCATCCCCATACATGGACAACGAACTATGTCTAAAATCACTTTGATAACAACATACATGTACACTGTGTTCACACCTGTAGATACCATTTTGAAGCATCACGGGTCAGACACGTAACATTCTGACACCAATTAGTTGTTCCCAGTTGTAGAGATTTAAATAGCAAATTAAAACCAATCCCAATTCAAGCACTGATAAAGATCCAGGAACAATGCGGGCCTCATAAAGTCTAGACCTTAAACTGTAACATGATATAAATATTGTTATCCTCTATCATAACCCAGTTCGGAACTTCTCGATTTGCATATTCAATTCACTAGGACCACTTGAAAAATGAGCTTTCCGGCACGTAGCTATGTAAGAACCTACTAACCGACTATATACAGCGTATGCTTCATTATAAGAAAGAGCTCCATGAGAAAATTTATACACTTTGCTAAAGGCTCAGGAATTGGAAATTTTGCAGGAAATCTGGGATGTCTGAGCTTTTTTCTTTTTTTTTTTTTTTGCCAACTTCTACCAAAAGAAATTAAAGAGTCCTCGAGCACACATAATATAACATTACTCTAATATTAACCAACTTTTAATAACCTCGTTTGGAAAAAAAAGCTAAAATATAGGAAGCACGTGTTTCAGTTGGGTACAACGGTTGGAGTTGGACTCGAAGACACCAAATAAAGTACTATACATTCTCTCTAAAGCAAATTGCTATTCTTGTAAAAGTACATAAAATCTATACATTTTACTAAAATCTGAGGATTTGGAAATTTTACACCATTATTCAGAATTTCAGAGGTCTGAGGTTTTCTTTTTGCCAATTTCTACCAACAGAAATGAAAGAGGTTTTGAGGCACAGATTATATAAAATTATTCTCCACAACTTTTAATTAGCTCATCGGGGAAAAGGATAAAATATATGAAGCAAGTGTCTCCATTGAATAAAATAGTTGGACTAAACGACACCATCAAAAGTACTATAAATTCCCTCTAAAGCAATTTGCTCTTCTTGTAAAACCCCA
Organism: Plantago ovata; assembly: GCA_028274465.1. Lineage (NCBI taxonomy): Eukaryota > Viridiplantae > Streptophyta > Magnoliopsida > Lamiales > Plantaginaceae > Plantago > Plantago ovata. The sequence goes on along the minus strand of CM051456.1, from coordinate 108,847,640 downwards.
TAGCCTGGATAAGTATTTCCACTCACACCAAACGGCTAATTAATTGCCGAAATTCTCAAAATGTATAATGGTGTATTTATTCCAATAACAAGTAATTTACTGATCAACTAAACTCTGCCACCAGCTAAAGTAACTTCTTCCTTCACTATTATGTTTCGTGACCTATCGTTGAAATAATATGACAAACTTGTGTTTACTATAATTTAGGAAGATTTTTAAATATTATGTAGATATGATAAAATTCCTTCGCATTTGTGCCTATTGTATGAAAAAGCTCCAAAAAGTATTGATTGTAAAACAAGCTTTAAATGCACTAGAAAGCAAAACAAAAATACCATGGCTGGATGAGAAGTGAGAACAAGCAACAAAGATCATCATCACCAAAATTTAATTAGTAATATAAAAATTGAATCAACTAAAACAACCTTGAGAAATTCTCACAGAATCGCGTAAACAACAAAATTAACCTGCGAGACGATGGGACGGGAGAGAGCGAGGAGAGCAGGCGAATGAGCTGCTTCTTCGAGTAAATGCCGCTTTCTGAGGGCTTTGAGAGCGTGCTTTATTGCCTTGGTTGCTAGCTCTTCTCGCGACCTGCAAGAGAGACGAAAGCGATTGAGATTGTTGAAGAGAGTAGAAGTAAGTATTGAGTTGGAATAATGAATTGGAAAACTTACATTGTGTTTGTTGATGATGTCTGTCTAGGGTTTTCAGTAGTCGAATTGGGATTTTTGTTGAAGAAGAAGAAGGTAATGATTTGTTGATGGGAGGAGAAGAAGAGATCAACGAACAAATAGGATTTCTTTTTTGTATTTTTTTTTTCCCTTTCATTCTTTTATTTTATTTTATTTTATTTTATTTTTGGAACGAATTCTACTGCATTCTCATTTTCAAAAATCATACAATACAAAAACGTCGATCCGTAGATTCAGACGTGACCATTCCCGGTCAGTCTTCAAAATTGACACAAAGACTACTTATATCACAAGCTGGCCTATCAAACAATTACAATTACAAGCTATAATATAACTTGGCCAGCTTTTCATCCCCAATACATCGCATACGTACAATCTCACAAATTTCCCTATCCATCATCACATAAAAAGGTCGTTGGCTAAAAACATTTTCATTCCTGTGCCTCCAAATGGTATAGATTGTTTCTGTGAAGGCAATCTTGAGCAGTTTTGATTTCAAACTTTTTTCTCTTGTGTTTCTATCCACCCAAGCCATTTCACGTTCAAAGTGAAATGGTTTATTTTTTCTCAAGCGTAGACACCTTGATGGAGATGGCAAGAGTCCCATCCAAAAGGGAGAAAAAAAAGTCAATTATTACACGTAATTACAATTAATAACTCTTCGCTAAAACTATTATAAAAACATGTTATTCTAATTTTATGAGCTTAATTTCAATGGTGTTTTTATAAATGTGTCAATGGAAATGTATAGCACTTTATATATTATCAAAAAACAAGTCAATACAAAAAGTCGGTCCCATAATCCAGAAAAAAACGCAGCAAAACACATCTCAATAGCTAGGAAACACCCCACAAAAACTTAATCTATACTAGCAAGTCTACAGCAGTCCTGCTTTCAAATTTCCGCTCTTTCAGCCTGTAATTGTAAGGCCATGTCACGTTATGTCTTGCATCGGTGACATCTCTCCAAGATAGTTTCCTTTACTATGTCAAGCAGTTGCATGTATGGGGCAAGATCGTCAAAGATAATTTTGTTTCGCAGTAGCCATAGCGCATAAACATTCTCTCCACACGCAAGTTTAAGTATTCTTGATTTTCTCCCTTCTCCTTTTGTGTTTCAAATAACCCATTTCATGTTCATATTTTGGCATGCAGGGGGTCTGATCGGCAGCCAGTCCAACGGCTCCTCCCACACAGCACAAGTGAAAGCTCATTCAAAAAATAAATGCTAGGCAGAATCACTTTCTTCGCAAAACACACATTTTCCATCATTCGCCATCCCAAATCTGGTAAGGCGGTCCTTTCTGTAAAGTCGATCCTATACAACACAAGCAAGGCTCTTGGTCGAGCCCAGTTAGTGAAAAAGAGCTTTCGCCACTCCACTTGCGGTTTTTCTCCTCGCAACTCATAGTAGATCGTTTTTGTAGGGAATTTATCATGAGATTGTAAACCGCCCCACACAGTACTACTTGCCACATATTCTCTCGTTTTCAAGATGCTTTTCAACATCCATGAGCAATTATGAGCCCTGAATGTATATTATAATAAATTGTATTTCACACTGAAACTAAGTACAAAATAATTAAATTAACTCTAAAAACTAATTTATACTCGTAAACTAACACTATCAAAATAGGAGAAACTAACATCATAAAAAAAATCATTTTTTCGCTGAAAAACTAACAATTTAAAGTCGTGAAACTAAAATTAGCATTTTAATTTGATCCAAAGTTAATTCTAGATCAAAATTACTCACAGACCTAAGTTAGTTGTTGGAATGGAAAGAACAGTACTAGGAATATGTATAGTTTATGTTTACGGGGTAGCATGATATTCTTGTTGATGGGTCAATGTTTCGGAAGAAAAAAAAAAAAAAAACACTTATTTGACATTTAATCTGATAGGAGTGTAGATAAATTATGTTTATATCCTTTAAAATAATATCAATTTATTAATTTTATATGAATTTTACAATGACACTATTGGTTAGAGGTGAAGCAGCTTACCAACTGAGCTATGCTTCGTTGTCATATTTATGCTATTAATATTACGCGCTTTTAGTTTTTAGGTGCTCCCGCTTTCATTTTTTTTATAATTATGACGTTTTTGCGCTCACGCTTAAGTCCGCGCTCCAGGTGATCTAGGTATTACCCTCCTGCTCCCCTTTGACCGATCTCTCAAAAGGCAACTATACATGATTTATAAGCAACTCCTTTTTTGGTTTATTTTTCTATTACTTTATTTGTGTCCCATTCAATAAAAATCCTGCGTCCGCCACTACGTATATGTACGTTTATGGCATGATTTATGGTTTGCTAACACCAATACCTTCGGATTAGGATAGTGACTGAATCCTAGGTCAATTTATATCGTAAACATAACTTAAACTATATATACGTAATGCTGGAAATTAGTATGTGTTTGAGTATCTCCATGTATATATGTTTGATGTTTCTAAGTAAAGTGCCTTGTAATTGCCTCCAGTGATATTGTATGCTTCGTTATGCATGTTATTGATGATACATGTCTACAAACGGTGTGACTACCTACGTCTATTTCTTGCTAACATATGAGATGCCATGTCTAATAAGACTACTACCTACTATCAACCGCTTTTCTCATATTTGAATCTCGTAGTATTTATTTTCAGCTATTATTGTTAAGTTACCAACCGAATCAACTATTCCATTATATTTCATTGATTGAATTAAGTAAAAGTAAATTAGGAACATCTTAGTTAAATCCTTATAGACTGACACTCGAGTTAGTTTGCCATTACACTGAGTTTCTTTGTGATTAGAGTTAGCTTGGCGTTTATAAATATTATTTGGTGAGAGCTCAACGATCGCTCATCAGTAAACCAAGTCTACATTAATAGTATATAATGTATGAAGATCAAACTGGCAGAATTTAGAAAAGTATGATAGACCCATATGATAATACTCTTTGTGGAAGTCATCTGCTTTTGTCTAAGATCAGGGCTCCTATTTTACCAAAAGTATGACCACAGTCTTTTCTCCACTTGAGTCGAATACTTTGATAGTGGATACAAAATTGGAACCTACATTGTTGGATTGTCAATGACATGATGATTAAAGTTTGTAATAATTGTAAAGTGAATAGTTTTAATACATTCAAATGGCATTCTTATAACCATAATACCTTTTGGTTCACACAATCGAACCATTTTTCAGATGGTACATCTATTTTACAATAACATGCCTGACATCAAACATACATAAAACACAAGACGGGGACTTGACATAATTGCGCTTCAACGGTAAGTATATATTTACTTGGCAGTGGTATAAGAAAAGTTACAATACTTTGTGAGAGAGTATTAGTAAAGGGTTGTATATATGTACGATTAAAATTCTAACTCTTACCAAACTTGACTGTAGCAATTAAACTGCATGGTGTGGTAAGTCATTATCATGAGCTACTTTTTAGTTGATTTGAATCATATCATCAACATTGTATGACATTCCTGTTGACAACCTCTAGAAAAAAAAGTCTTCTTGTAAACAATGACTTTCCACATGACGTCTTCTAGGTAACCATTAATGTCATCTTTTGGTATGATCCACTCCTAACAAACGAGAGTGTATTGGACATAATCAATATTTTTTAGAATAAATATTAAATGTCATAATGAAATTGAAACTTTTGCATATCGGATAAAATTCTTTGTGGAACTCGTCTTCATTAAGATTAGGCCTGGCAATTGGTCCGGACCACGATGCATCGGACTCATTTGGGTCGGATTCATGACAGATCCGCTCTCATCACTGACGGATTCAGGCCGGATCGGACTCAGTCCGAACAGAACCCAGTCCCAAAAGTAGGCCAGAAGGAAAAGAACAAAAATTTCACAGATCTCTCATCAGTCTTCTTCCCTAAATTCACAAATCACAACACCACAGCTTCAAGATGAATTCAAAATCAAAACCTTAAACGCCCAAATTCAATGGCAATGGAAGTAGCATCAGATCTCGCACTTTCCGTTTGTCACAACTCATGTTCTGTACAAATTAAGGTCAGCTCTACTTTGGTGAAATTTGGTACTTCATTTGTATTTCTCCACGAATCCCATGGCTTGCAATTCAGAGTAGGGGTGTGCATTGATCCGATCGAATTACGGATTAATCCAATCTGAAATTTGAATATTTACTCAATCCGAAAACCGATCCGAAATTTTCGGATCGGATTGGTTTAGTCCGAAACTTTTTCGGATTAATCCGATCCAACCCAATCAATCTGAAAATTCAAACTTTACTTTTATTTTTATTTTTTTTCCTTTTTCCAAACATACCAAACAATAAAAGAAAACAAGAAATTTGAGTTGGAGAGTGAGATTAGAGATCAAAACAGAATTGTAATCCGAAGAGTCCAAAATTAGAATAGAAAATCACGATTCACGAACAGCAAAGTCCATCACCTACCTTGATTTTTCAACATTACTACATTAGTAGTAAATAGCTTCAAGAGTGAACCACCCCAAGTTTATATATATTCGGATCTCTGCCGCAACTACTATACTATAGATTTGGAACTCCGAGGTGAGCGGCGAATTAGGTTGAAGACAGGCTGACATAGTAGCAACACCAGATTGAAGACAGCGAAGGCGAGATCAATTCGGAAAACAAACCAGAAGAAAGCCGTGAGAGGACAAAAAAGGAAAAAGGGAGGCGGAATTAGGAATGGGTTAGGGTTTCTTATAAGCTTATATAGTGGGTCAGAAACAGAGAAACTCACAATAAGAGGGGAAAAAAAAAAAAAAAAAAAGCTGTTTATTGATCGGATCGGATTAATCCGAAAATCCGCGGGTTTTATCCGATCCGATCCGAAACTATAAACATGTTGATCCGAAATCCGATCCGAAAATGTCGGATCGGATTGGTTCGGATCGGATTGTCGGTTTTTCGACTCGGTTTTTCGAATTCGGTTGTTTTGCACACCCCTAATTCAGAGGAAGAAAATAAATGTCACAAGATGGTGAGAAGCAAGACGCCATTGAGAAAAGAGAAGATGTTGAGAATTCGCAAGACGCCATTGAGAAAAGAGGAGAAGAGAGTTGCAAGATGAAGAAGAAGATGCGACAGCTATATTTTTTTGTGTTGAGCAACTTTCCTTTTAGTTTTAATCCTTGGGCCAATTTTGGGTCCATTCGATCCGTGGACCAGTCCGGGTAACGGATTGGACTTGGCATGGATCCAAGAGGTTTTAAGTTGGTCCGGGCTTGGATCGGTCGGGACCGAATTGGTCTAAAGTCCATGGATCAGACTCAAATTGTCAGGCCTATGTATGATGCAAAACACATCTTCAAATCTCCCAAATAATGTTGCATCAAGTTGGCCACTTGAGTCTGTCAATTTTGTGCAAAATAAATATCTGAAACATAAAGGGTTTAATTTTATTATTCATTGTAACGCCCCAAAACAAAAATTGGAACGTTCGGCCGTGTATCGTGAGATGGGCTCACGCCAACACGAAGCCTTACTTTCAAATCCTCAAAAACACTGAAATTTACTCATTGGTAATACAAAGCGTCTAAGCCCCAATACAAAATAATAAATTACTACTAGGTCCTCAGTACAATGTAACCAATCCTCAATAATACAATTCTCAAAGTTACACACCTTTACAATACAAACCATCAAAACTCCTTTGCTTGAACGATTGACGCTCCAACTCAGCTTACGTCCACCAGTACCTTTCGTAAACCCACTAACCACTTACTCCACTGTAAAAAAATGAGTAAGGGTGAGCTACAAACTCAGTAAGAGAACATTCTGGAACCTCCAACCGGATCAAATAATGCTTCAAAATTACGTACATATATATACATACAATACGGTCACACATAACAAAAGGTGCATGGAAAACGTAACGAAACATTTTGGCTCAACAGTCATGTACCTATGGCCACTAGTATAAGTCCGGTGGCACAGATGTCATCTTTACAAAACAAAACACAAAGTACCCCACCAAAGGGTAAAACAGAAAGGCCTAGCACGACAAAATTTTCCGAAGGGTACAGAACGGTTCACTTGCACATCTGGAGCTCATATATAACATTAGTCCATGCACTAGACAAAAACGGTTTACATTCATCACATGCACAATTTCAAAGCATTCACTTTGGGTAACACACTTGATCCTTATTTTCTACTATACCAAGCCCCATAACTTGATATAATAGTGTTTATCAAAATCGTTTCACAAAACTTTAAATATACAAATATATTTTTTATAAATAATAATAATCTGAAAAATACAAGCTTTAGTGTCAGAATATCCCCTTACCTCAACTCTACAAATCTCAAATGCAATTTATCTCTACGTCCAATCGGGTCCACCCATCTCAGGTTATGTGTCTAATTCGTATCCAAGCATAAGTAGTACTGGTGGTAATAGTACACCTTAAAACATTGACCACCAATCCATATAGTCATATAGATACTAGTCATACTACTACTCTCCCTGTTTAGCGAGACAATTAATCCATTAGTAACTAACAAATATAACAATAATTTACTCCTCCGTTCCAATCTAAATGTGATTAATTGTCCGTTAGTTAATTACCAATCAAAAGTGTACCTCATGACAAAATCACCGGTGGTCATGACATGATTAGTAACCGCATCAATTGTTCATCGGAAGCTAGCTTACTGCGACTAATCCTCCGTAGTCGGGTGTTTTATTGCGCATCACTTCCTTCTCTTCCGATCATGATATAGATAAAAAGGATTATCTAACCTAACTATTTATCTCCTCCGAAAACCGTACACTAACACACGGCCACATCCTACTAATAATTACTTCAGGCCCATGGGTTAGTTTAGCTCAATAACAAACTCAATATAAATCCAATTCAATTTAACGACCCATTAAGTAATGGCCAGGAAGACCCGTCCGGTCGACTTGGGTCCAAATAAATATACCACTCCAAAATATTAACAGGCCTAGTCTACTTCATAAAAGTCATACAAATAAAATGTACGGGGTATTACATTCATAATTTCCTACAAGTGTTAATTGCTATTATAGTTTCAGGCTTATAGTGTTTTCCTATAGAGCATATATTACTTCATTGAACCTGGAATTAAACATGAAAAAAAAGAAAAAAGTGTTCTGCATAGTAGTATGCATATAGTTAACCTGTAGAAATTTGTGGGGATTCTGGCATCATCAGTGATACATCATCCTTCTGTATTTCATGATAATCCGCATGATCTGGGCATTCTCCAATGATAATTGTCTCAAAAAGGGAAGGTAGTCGGTTCTTGCATGAACGGAACAACGACAGAAGAAGATTTGCGATAGTTCATCAGAGAATTAGAGATTATAAGACATCATAGAGAATTTTAGGTAGACAGCTGTTTATTTCATCAAAGCGTATATATTGGGTAGGCCTGGCAATTCAGACCCAATCCGCGGGTTCTGATCCGATCCGGACCGGACCAATTTATAAGCTAACGGATTCCAGGCAGTCCGGGTCCATTTGGTCCGGATCAGATTGGACCAAAGTCCAGGATCAACGAATCAACTTTTGATCCGACTCCCAACCTAAACACACTATTGCGTCTTCTTCAGTTAACAACAGATAAACATCGACTTTTTTTTTCTTCTCTGCGTCTTCTTCTCGACATCAACCCAAACTATGGAGCCTCTATGCAAACTCGATTCCTCCTAACTCGCTTCTCCAATCTAGCAAACCCAATTCAGCCACTTCTCCAATCTCTATTCTTCTCATTCTATTCTGCAAACTAGATTTAGCCATGGACGAAGACGACGAACCAATTGTGTACCCAACTCAAGTTCCTGAACCAAATGAAAGGTAATTTTTACTGCTTTTGTGAAGTTTTTATTTATTTCCCATCTGAGTTTGGATTTTTCTTGGGCATATTTGAAGATTTTAAGTTTTGATGAAACTATGTTATTGAGCACAAGGTGTTTGATAAAATTACTGTGTGAATACTTCTGCCAATTTAGCTAGTTAATACTGTGAACTATGAGTCCGTATTGTAATTTTAGAGTTGATTAATACATATAGCATGATTGACAGTGCTTACTCCTTGCTATTTGCAGCAGTGGTTTTCTGTACGTAGCCCAGCCAATGAATATACAAGAATCAATCCAATGAATCTCTATTCAAAATCTGAAAAAAAAAATTGAAAAAACTAAAGTTGAAAAAAAAAGGATCGGGTCAACGATCCGATCCGATCCGAGCAGTCTGCCAGGCGGATCAGCACTTGATCCGATCCGTACCGGTCCGATCCGTGAAGGACCGGTTCGATCCGGTCCAATTGCCAGGCCTAATATTGGGCATAGCCTGCGACAATTATACACTAGTTAGTCTAACAATAGCCTACGCGCGGTAACTAGAACTATAATGTAAATAAAATTTTAATAAAAAAACCTCAATTTACTCCCCTTATCTCTAAGGAATCTGATAATCAATTTGAGAGCTAGAGTGATTGTTCAAATTAAGAAACCATTCAGGATATCATTGACAAGCAATCAAACGAAATATCAAATTTGATTCTCGCTGATAAATAGGTACTAATATGAATTATGCTTCATAATTATGTAATTTTTTCTCGTTTTTCATTGTATTGTATTTTAATTCTCAGGGTCATTATGTTGATGCAGTTATATATGACTCAGATATAAATATCTACGAGGACATAATTGAACAAGATAAGACATATGTCACATAAAATGCAAGGATCGAAATAGCGCATATCAAATACAGGTCCACTTCTGTAAAAAAACAGAAAGCAGAGTATTCGTGGACAGGTCGTTGAACGGTCATCACCAAAGTATGTGCATTGATTGTCCACGAATACACTACTTTTTAAGCAAAAGCGAGCCTGTATTTGATATTTTGATATGTATTCTTTGGATCACTGTATTTGATATGACATATGTCTTATCTTGATGAATTATGTCATTGTAGAGATCTATGTTTGAACCGTATATAACCGTATTAACATAAGACCCTGAGAATGATTAAAACAATACTTATACTAGAAGTTACAAGACAATGAAAAAAAAAAAATACAAAATTCTGAAGCACAATTCATACTAGTACCTATTCATCAGCAAGAATCAAATTTTGATATTTGGTTCGATTGTTTGTCGATGATACTTTGAATGGTTTTTCAATGACAACAATCACTCGAGCTTTCCAATTGATAGGGTGATGACCCTACAACTAAGAATTTAAGATTATTTAACGCACGGATCGTGCGCCACCATTCATCGCGAACTGAAACATTACTATAGTACTACCACTTAAAACTCATTTTTCCGACACATACATATACGTCACATTTTTCAAACTATAGATATACAATATAATAACAAATCGTACGAAGTATTATTCAATGAACTTTTTCCATATCACATTTTGTACTCAAACTAATCAATTTTTTGAACACATATATACACTTCATGTTCTTGAACCTTTATTATTTCACATTCACACAACACAAAAACAAGAAATTCAAGAATATTTCATTTTTAGGGTCCCTACAACGTAACATAAGGGATGAGGTCTCAACGTCGTAAACGGAAATCTCAATGCCTTCACCATTTTTAACTTACGGTGAGGCATTCTTTATTTTTTTTATTTTATGTTCCCTATACTCTAATTAAAGTGAAGATACAAATCCATTACACATACTTGAATCATACCCCTATCATGTTTAAGTTATTTTTTACTATAACATTTGTTATTTTTCCTCTTCAAAGTTTATTGATTTGTTTTAGTTTTGTCAAATTTAAGCAACCTTAAATTTGTGGCACTTAACATCACTGAAAAAATTACCAAGACAAGACAAAGAAGATGATATTTCTTCGTCACCATATTGATGAAGGGTTGAAAAGTGAATACCTCACCCCCAAAAGATCCAATATATATTTGGTCAAGTCTCAAAGAAAGATACGATCACAAAAAAACGATGATACTCCTATGGTCCGCCATGAGTAGCCACTGCAGCCATTCATAGCGAGCCTTAGGGATTATCACCGTTTTTTGGTGATCATACCTTTATTTGAAATTTGACCAAAGATCTAGCAGATCTTTGGGGGTAAGGTATTGAGATTTAAACGCTTCATGAAGATGGTGACGAATAAATATTATAACATTTGCCTTATCTTATCTTGGTTTGATGCAAAATTACCAACGTTTATGATCTCTCCCAGGCCTATAGCGTCTGGATGGATTTCAACATTCAAAAGTCATGATAGGTCATTTTTTTTCAACGACGTCAAGTGTCACAAATTCAAGGTTGCTTAGATTTGCCATAACTAAACAAAATCTATATAAAGTGTTAATTAAGAAAAAGTAACTATTACGGTGTGAAAAGAACATTAACACAATATGGATCTTAAAAAAAAAAAAGAAGTAAAATCAAAAGATGGGTAAGTTGGAGGGGTTTGACATCTTCTCATCAGACACAACACCTGCTGCTCCAGTGGGCGCTTGATAAGACGATGGCATGTTACCCATCCAATTTAATTGGCTAATAGCATATGACATGTAACATGTTGTTTTACCTCCTTTTTTATTTTAATTTTTTGAACTTTTTTATTTGCACTTTCCATTTTCTTTGTTGAATTGAGTTCTGTTTTTTATTTTCTTTTGTTATTTCTTATCCTTTTCTTTTAACTTCCTTTTTCCTTTTTTTTTTTTGTGATATCTATTTATTTATTTTCATTTTTTTTTTAATATTGGGTTCTTATAATACTAATTATATTGATGTAATGTATATCTCAAGTATTTTAATTTATATTCTCAAATATTATAATTTGTTTATCAAGTGTTAAAATTTATATATTCATGTATTGTATTTTATTACCGGGTAATGTAATTTTTTCTTTCATGTAATTTTAGTTATTTGACAACATTTGCAATAATATGAAATATGAAGTTTTTAAAGATATAGAAAAATGACAGTTTAGTTTAGAAATAAATGTGAAAATAAAAGGAGAATTTGGGTAAGATAAATTATGAAGATTGAAGATGAAGAGTTTGATCGGGTTATTTGTGAGTAAACTATTAGCGTGGAAGAGTATGATAATTGTTTTAGAGTTTCAAAGTTGAAAATAAGTTTGGGGAGTATTATATATTAATATATTTATATAAGAAATGAATGGCTTTGTTTTTTGAAAGGTGGTTTGGTGTACGAAAAACCTAGAGATCAATCTAATAAATCAAGGCATACACATACATTATATATAACAATACCATATATAAACATCAACGGACTTTTAGCCAACAAAACATTGAATATAACACTTCCACATATAGAGGGCTGAACAATCATCCCCGCAAGACTCTAAAGGTGGACACTAACTCAAACACACCCAACATACACATACACATGATCCATAAAATACACAATTATTTACCTGCTCGACTCTATTCGCAATTGACCTTAATGACAACAAAAGTAATTTTCACAAAATATTGCTAACATAACATATAGAAAAATAGGACACAGAAAAACAATAACCGTGCATTAAAACCCACTTACCTCAAAAACTCCAGTCAAACAGTTACTAAATCATGAAACCCTTGATCAATTATCTGCCCAAAACCTTCTTCTTAGAATCCATCAACATTTCATCACAAAAACCTCACGGTAAATCTCCTGGAAACAAATCTAATTAATAAAACAAATCTCCACAATTTCCTGTATACTTGAAAGTTCATTATCAAATCATGCTAACATACCTCAAAAGTCTAGCTCATTGAAGAATCGGAATCATCAGATAAATTGGTTCCGCGGTTCCACAAAGCTAATGTCCGCACCCATAAATAACTTTGAGGGTCTCTTCATCTTATAAATTCTAAGGTTCTCAAGCCAAGTCCTCCTTTAACTTGTAAGCCTAAGTCCAAGTTCGGTAACAAGCCCAAGTCCGTCTCGCTCTATCAGTCCATGATTTTTTTTCTTTTTTGAAACATCAAAAAACCTTTTATTAATAGCTGAGCATAAGAAATGCTCCGGAAACAAGTACAACGAAATACACGGAACAAACCCTGGATACCAAAAGTTTAAAACCAAATTGAACATCCTAACCAAGCATGGCAAGAAAAGAGCCAGAATCAGTAAACACCAAACCAAATATTGTTTCTAGCTCCAATATTAATAAAATAAATATATTTATGATCCAAAAACATACGGGTTATTAACTTATTATGATGATTATATAAGTAGGAAAGTAATTTTTAATAGTTATCTAACAAGTACTACTATGCAACTATATATAACATCCTTAAAATAAATATGGTGCGAATTAAATTACCATTTCTTTCATAAGTCGCAGTGTGGAAAATTAGAATTTAAAACTTAACATGGCATAAAACGTAGGCGACGTCTAAATCTGAAAGTGTCTATGGAGATCTCATTTAAAAAGAAAAAATGCATAAAGTTTGTGTGCTCCCACACTAAAATCCAAATGCTCACTTGAATTTAAATGTCTAATAAGAAAACCAAAGTGCAAGGAATATGAAAAATATCAGTGGGCGCCACTCATGCGTCTCCTTAGCCACTCTTGGGGGCTCAACTTCTTGATCACCTAAAAGATTTAAATAAACAAGTGTTAGTACGTACCAGCCATTTGACTAGACAAGAAGTTCCCATGCATGCCATGAGTATGGTTCTAAGTTCAAATCTTTTATAACTTAGTTTTAATCGTTCTTTAATTAACAAATCTTTACTACTCAAGCATCAACATAGTACTTGAATTGACTAATGAATCAGGCCAAGATAAAATATTACTGCCCAAGGCCATGTATGGCAACACTCTCAATAACTATAGATGAAATATTACTGCCCAAGGATTGGATACGGAACTGAATTTAATTAATTCCCACCGCTTTGAATCACGTTCGACAAATATAATAACAAGAAATTTTACTTTTAATTATCTTTGTACGTATCATAAAGTCTTGTCCGATTTTATAATGATCTAGATATCATAGCTACATGATTAGAAAACCTAAAGGGAACTTGCCTGCCTCTTAAAGCTCCAAGAAGAACAACCCTCAACAGGAACTCTTCTACTTGCAACGGTGCCCCCTGATCAATGTAACAGGAAGTAACTGACTTAGAATTGGTAGTAGAAAGGGCAATATACAAAGATGATACGTAAAGTTTCTTACCGGTGGCTGGAAACGTGAAAAACTAGCAGACGTTCCTTAGCTGGAAACTTACTGAGGCTCTGAAAATTAATTAGCTAGGGTTAACAACTATTTGGGTGGGGTTTAAGTAATGGGCTCAAATGAGTCGGAGGTCAATGGGCCTATGTATCACCAGCTCTAACAGCCCAACTATTACTAACTCTCTCCTAAATTAAATAATGAAATTTTGGATCGTCAAACACTTCTATTATTGTTTTGTCTAATAATAACTTATGGGGTGTGGGACGCGAATCTTTTGCGGGCAGTTTTTTGGAAAGAGGATGTCCAGCATATTCTGGCAATTCCTCTGCCGCTTGATAGTATTGCAAATTTGCGTGTATGGCATTATGCGAAGACTGGTCACTATTCGGTACGATCAGCGTATTGGTTAGCTCGCGCTTTGGCTAAACAGGAGCAGTTGCAACAGGCTGGAAGCAGTAGTCGTGCTGTGGTTGCAATGAATTGGGGATGGATCTGGAAGATTAAGTTGCCGAACAAGGTTAAGGTCTTTTTGTGGCGTCTGATGTGTGGAGCCCTCCCGGTTTGTGCGAATTTGGTGCGTCGAGGCATGGAGGTGCATGATGTGTGTCCGTTTTGTGGTGGTGCATCTGAGTCTTTACTGCATTTATTTCATGCGTGTACGTTTACACGCCTGGTTTGGGCTTTATCGAACTTGCCACATAGTGTTGTTTCGGCTCCAGCGACGACTGTGGTGGAGTGGATTGATCATGTTCGGTGTCAGCTGGATGGGACGCGGTTTGACGTGTTTGTTTGTATTTGCTGGGGGATCTGGTATAGGAGGAATAAGTTAGTACATGATGGTGAGAGTGCTGATCCACAGGAGTTGGTGTTGTTTGCGGTTCAGTATGTGGAGCGGTATGGTGCGGCTCAGCGGCTCATTACGGGGGAGAGAGGTGCGCCGAGTGTTGTTCCTTGGCAGGCTCCTGGTGACCAATTCGTCAAAGTGAATTATGATGCGTCTGTGGTGATGCAGCAAGAAGGGACTGGAGTTGTCGTGCGCGAGGCGGATGGTCATGTTTTACGGTGGAAACGTGACATGTTTCCTAATAGTTGTGATCCGGAGATTGCTGAAGCTTTGGCGGCACGGTCTGCTATTTTGTTAGCAAGGGAGATGCGGCTGCGTCGGGTTATTATTGAAGGTGACTGCTTGAGGTTAGTGAAGCAATTACAATCGTCAGCGGTTTCGCTGTCCGCGTGCGGATCTATAGTGATGGAAATTAAGTCCTTAGTTGCTCATTTTCAAGTTGTAATCTTTAGTTTTGTGCGCCGTAGTGGTAATATGTTAGCACATTCGTTGGCTCAGCGTGTTGTTGTAACAGAGATGGGCAGTGTTGCCGGTTAATCTGAGTGATATTGTGTAATGGTTTTGTTTTCGTGAAATGAAAGTTTGTTTCTAAAAGAAAATTATCCAAGAGGAAAACTTTTGTTACATATAATTATTCATAACATTAGCATATACTAGGAGTAGAATTTAGTGGAGTAAGTGTTTTACATGCGAATTAATATGTTTCAACAAAATAAATCTTATGCATAAAATAAAACTAATACTTAGTGGAGTATATAGTTAGTAGTTATAGTTTTAAAAATAGTTACTTGAGATGATTCGAAGAAATCTACAACTTCTTAGCTGTTTATTTAGATAAATAAACTTTATTATTAACGCTTCATTCTAAAATTTCCCTACCTCTTTTGTACTATGTAAGTTTAAACCTAGGTAGGTGAGTGAAATAGTCCAACCAAGACTCCAAGATTAGTATGAAATTTTAATAAACATCATGGTTGTTAAAAATGGTTCAACAGTGTTCGACGATATGTATCCATTAACAGTGGAAAAACCAAAAAAAAGAAAGAAAAAGTTGGCATCAGCTACCAGATAACTGGAACATTATAAGAAGTTTACTTAAAAAACATCCTTTTTATACATGCATTGCTTCTTCAACAATGAGAAACCAGTAACACCTTACAAGCAGCAATGAATCATATCCAACTATACCACCCCCGCCCGCCCCATTTCATATCTTTCCCCACATATAAAAACAAAAACAAAAGAAAAGGTATCTGGCCAACATTGACATTCCAAAGAGCAAGTTCTACATCCAAGAACATAACTTAAACCAATCTCCTGTGTGCACTCTTGCTTTCAACGACAAAATGGAAAGTCGATTAGCGCTGGGAAGATTCATGAAGCTCGCATCCTATCCACCCAGTCCACACTCTTCCTTGCCTTTTCAAGCTGAATATCGATACTCCTCCGTGACTTTTCATGGTACTCTACACTCCTCCGAGATCTTTCAATATGGTCAAATGTTACTTTCAACTTGGCAAGCTTCTCATCAGGAAGTTTGTGTTCATAATAAGGTTTTACTCTCTCAGGCCTAATGTCAGTGCTCCGTCTAGGTTTCTCTCTACGGTCGATGCTGTTTCTAGGACCTTCCATAGTATCATTAGTTTTTCTGGAATGTTCAGGTCGTTCCACACTTCTTCTTGACATGTTCCTTTGGGATGGAGGTTTTTCAACTGTTGATACAAACTTCTTTAGGTGCTTAATATACTCGGGATACAACTCCAAGTCGCAGTGGTTTCCACCCTTGACCCATAGGGGGTCATATCTCTCCTGGCAAAGCGCATAAAGTTGCTTTCCATGAGAGCAGTCAACTACATCATCTGCAGTGCCCTGCATAACGTGGTGATTAGCTTTTCCATAATTTTAGTAATTGCTTAGTCCACAGAGCATATCATAAAAAGAACACCTAAACAGCTAAGGAATACAGCATGGTGCCTATTATTTTGACATAGCAGCAGTCGAGACTTAATTGCAAATCTATATAGCAAACTCAAACAATCTGCTCGTTTCAGAAGTAACTATTATGCAGCAAAAATAAATAAATAAACTTAAAAAAAATAATAACACGCAGTTACTCCAAAAGTTACCTCTAATTCAGTTGAAAAGTCAATGAAGTGTGGGTGGGGCCGTGGGGGGTAGGGGGGCTTTGACGCAAAAGTTGCGACCGAAAATGAAAACAAAGAGGGCAAAAGTTGATAAAACAGCAAATGGTGAAATCTTTTAATTATCAACTGATTAAAATAGGAGGCAATACTAAATCTATGCGGACTTGGTATAACTAATTCCATGTCCAATGCGTAATGAAAGCTTTTAGCTCTAAACATCAATCTTGATAATATTCATTATTATTTCATCCATCCATGCATGAGTTGTAAGATATTCATAGATGCAGCAGATATGCTATTGCTGATGCATTATGGAAATTGAAGTGCATACTTTTTGCCCTCTCATTATGGCGGATGGCCACTTACCATCAATTCCAAAACCTTATTATAACTGTTTATGTTAGAACACCTATCATTATTTACAAATCCATTCACAGGTGAATTTGAGTTCAAGCATATTAATCTCAAAGGTTGGTTACAGATAGCAGTTTAGCACGGTTGAAGTAATGTTTAATCGATCCTATTATCTGCAAATTTGCAAATCAAAAGTTGCATTGTAGTGAAACAAATCTTGGAAATTCAAAACAAGTTTCACTTTGTTATACTTATATATATCATGTTATTTATTCTATTGTGCTTAAGGAAATAGAAGATATTTCCATCAACATAAAAAGCCTTCGAACGGGGAGGAGGCACATGCATAATAGCTCTACGCAATTATATAGTGCAAAGTGAACAAAATATTATACTTACATGAATAACCAGAACAGGGCACTTCACCAAGGGAATTTTGTCAATGTTCTGCATCAAATTAACATAAAATTCATTTTCATATAAAGTTAAGCAATATTTACAATCACTAGAAGTTGCTTCTAAGAATAATACGCCCAGAATTAATAAAGTACATAGAAGTTGGTTATAGTAATTTACCTTGTAGATGTCAAACCAATATGTACGCTTCACTGGATACATTACTCTCAAGCCCGATAGAATAGGACTATGCAAAACAGCTGCTTTTAGTCGAGGCAAACGAGATGCCAGATCTACAGTAGGACCACTACCAACTGATTGGCCATAAAGGATAACATCTTCTTGCTTTGCACCATAGTTATCTTCAAGACACTTGTATGCTGCCTCAATATCTGCATATGTATTATGTTCACTTGGCTGCCAAACAGCAAACATTTTAACTTTAGCTGGTTTAGCATACGATTATGGTGCTTAGTACTGAGTGGTAAGCAATTGTGACAAGAAGCCACAGGAGAATACCTTTCCAGATGATTGTCCATAACCAGAGTAGTCATACCTGCACGCACAATGCACATAAGATACTGCTATGTGGACACTTGTAGCAAGTGATGAATCAATGATGACATAAGAATTACCAGGATATCTCATCTCACTTTATAACATCAGAATAAAACAATCAGGTGCCCAATAACAAGGGCGGTTAGGAAGGAGAGAAATTTCCCGTATCATCCGAATACACTACCTATATTTTGGACCAAGGTATTTGCCCGGATCTAGGATCCTTTATCCCTTTCGCCATGCCATGGATGAAAAGAGATGGTGGTAGTTCTATTTAAACCATATCTTTGGACTAATCATCTTTGACTCTTAGTAATCTCTTATAACACGATATATAATTAATATAATATCTACAATTGTTCAAAGAGGATTTTCTAGATTACATGATCATCTTTTAAATTCACTTTAAGGTTGTCTACTCCTTCCGTTATATTTAATTATATGCATATTCCATTGGATTGCATACAGTTTCCATTTTTTACAAGCTTTATCTCATAACTTGATTAGTGGGTCGCACCACTAATCCAATTAATACACATCTTACCAATCTCCTAAAAAATCTATGCAAAAACGAAGGGAGCACATTTCTTCACAATCGCCAAGTAAACATCTTATCAAGTATTGAGGCCAAAACCAGTCATTCCAGTCACTAAAACTATAAACTTCAACGACCTTTTTTTTTTTTTTTTTTTTTTTTTTTTTTTTTTTTTTTTTTAAAGACAAGACTCTATTCATTTACAACCACAAAATGGTAGGAGTCTCACCTCTTCATAGACAAAATAGACAAAATTTCTTTCTGCATATACATCACCTTCTTCAGGACTTCTGACAGTTTGTTTATCTTATCCACCCGCGAATCCAAGACATCGCATATATCTATCTGTTGCTTCACTTACACCAACCCAACTTTATGACCAATACCCACCCCCCATCCCCACTCTCACCAAAATGGAAAAGGGAAGATAGATGAATTTATGGAGCATATACATAAAAACAAAGGCATTGGTGGATATCATAAAGATTTACCAATTAAAAAAATTGCTGAAAAAATCATTGATCATTTGATGTTTCAAACACAGTAGATCATTTTCCCAAAATATAGTACTACAAAATTCATCTTATTTCACAAAAAAAACTCGGTTTAGGTACAAATGATCTTTTAAATTATATGCTATGTAGTATCTCCTAAAAGGCCAAAAGCCTAAAACCATGGAACAGAACAGAATAGAACAATAAAAAGCCTAAATATGTACATATGCAAAATAATCACTTATAAACACAACCAATTGTACATCAAATTCAACAAAACACAATTGAACACCAATTAAACCCAAAATGAAGAATCGAAATCGAGAATTATTACCCCAGGAGATTAACACGGAGGTGAATACTGAGCTCGATGAAGAGCTCGTACATTTGTCCAATATCCGCAGCGTTCCCGTGCGAATAGAGCAGAGTGGAGGTAGCCATGGGGTAACGCACGTACACGGCCACAATCTCGTTGCCTCTCCGCGTCCGAAGCTTCAACACGTCGACGTTTTCTCGGTGCGGGAACGGGTGTAGCAGCAGCAAATTCGCGGCGGTGTCCGTGATTACCTTGTAGCTCGGCGGAGACGGCGGGAAAAAAGCCAGTTTGGCAGCCATTGATGACGTCACACCGCCCATCTGTTTGGTCCTACTCCAACTGTCAGGGTAATTGTTGTACAGTGCAAGTGTCTGTCTGTTCAGTAGGAATTAGATTTTAGAGAGAGAAGAAGAAGGAGAGGGAAAAATTGTAGAGAGAGAAGAAAGGGGCAAAAGAGTGAGTATCTAGGCTGCTGCAAAAAGTTTTTATAACTGCCACTTACTGTGGTAAAACTGTAAAAATAGTACTGTGATTTTATCATTTAAAAAAAATACAATTTAAGAAATAATATGAAATACTCCAATTAATATGTATGGGGTGTTTATACTAATAAAATCGTAAATGGATGATAATTTATGAGAAAAAATTGATGAAATAGAGTAATAAAAGAAGGAGAGATAAATAATTAATAACTGATAAGTGGATTAGGAAGATTATAATGGAACGGAGGAAAAATTATAAAGGAATGGGGGAAGTATTTTGTATTGAATATAGAATTCCAGAATAAAACAAAATTCAGTTTTCAAGGCTTTACATTACAAATTGTAAAAAGACGGAGAAAAGAAAGGAAAGTGTTATATTATGGAGGCATACGTTGCAAAACCATACCAATCTTATATTACAGTACCCTAGCCATAATTAGAAAGATGAATTATACTTCGTATTACTCTTGATTGTCACACAAGGAATAGTCATGTGAAGTGACACTGTGAGAGAGACATCATATTGCTACTAGTATCATCTTAAATCCTTAATGGTAGGATTGATCCCTTGACCTCACAACTTAAAAGGTTTAATGAAATAATACAAAGTCCAAACTACACAATTTATAAGAAATGGTCAAAATTAGAGCCCCACTTTTGAAGAATGAAGACTAATGAGCTGGTTCCAAGTTGTGGATAGACGCGAAAGAATGTGGGTTCACATGTTAGTAGTAGTAGTAGTAGTAGAACCACTTCATAGAATATTTGTTCTTTCATGTTTTGTGCATCACTTTACCGATGAAATATGCAAATTAAGCACACCCTGGAGTACTAAACTAATTAATCTAAACTCTAGTCTCAATGAATGTTGGAGCACTCAAAACCCACATGATCACCAGTTTTTAGGCCCCCACTATTGGTAGTGAGTGGCCTTAATCATTTTACATTATCACTTGTTCAATCCCATAATCTATTGTTTTCACTACATTCTTTATGGTAAGTAACATGCCATTCACTGTTGTACAAGTAACTTGACAAAATGATTTTCAAATTTACACCATTTTGCTATATTTATTGTTGTGAGTTACACTATCTTAAATACGAATACCTACCGTATTTTACATATAGTGATATGGGTTAAATTCAAGTGAATTATTGTTAAATTTTCCCCAAATTACAATTTACTTGAGATATCGTATCTACTTATATATATGCTCGTTCATCTTTATTTTTGATGTGGTGATATTTTGCTTCAACACTCTGATAATTCCTTCAATCTATTAAACGTGTGTTGATTAGCCTCCTCTCCAAGTGTTGATTCTACAAAACTCTCTGAATTGGATCCACCCCATTTAAAGTTGCGGAGAGCTTTTATTTTGGTTAACACCTATGTTTTAAAAAAACGGAGCTGGAAGTTGAGTCGGACACCCCCAAAAAAGGTTTAACCGGGGTCGGACCTGTTGAGCCGTTTTATGAGCCGGTGTACCACTATAATATGAATATATATATATAATATACTAATACTAATATATTTATACTATATTATTATTCATATTTTCGTCCAAAATCACACTAAACAATATTAAATGATCACCAATCAAGTAAAATGACTTGGTGAAGATCCATATTCAATCAAGATATATATGAAAATAGGTTTTTTTTTTTTTTTTTTTTTGGTTTTTTTTTTTTTTTTGGCAATTTTACCCCAAAACGGCTCAACCGCTTTCCGGTTCACCGGTTTTGCCGTTTTTCGCCCATTTTTTCCGGTTTTAGGGCCTCCGGCTTTTTAGCGTTTAAATAGCGGCTTCAGACCGTCAAGCTCCGGTTTCCACGGTCCGACCGGCCGGCTCAACCCGGCTTTTAAAACATAGGTTAACACCACCAAATGACCATAGATTCTAACTTCTAAGTATAGTAGTATACCACTCATCCTATAGTAACCTTATAACTCCAATTATAACTATACCACTATATACCTTCGTCGGGGTTCGAACACTCGACTACCTCTCCTATCCTACCTCAACACCATTACTATTCGATCACATTCATAACTCTGACAGTGGATTATTTATTCTTTGAATTGAAATATTCTCTCTAACATATAGTAGTATATTATAGTGCAACAATTAATTAGTTATATATACAATAGAATGATTAATATGTAAGATATATAGTGTTTGATTAGTGTGAAAAAGAAGTGATAGATTGAGAACAAGAAGGGCCTCCTCCGTCTTCATGGTTTGTTTCATTCCATAAGTCAGTCTATCTTGTTATGAGGAAGTAGGGGAATCTGTTGGGGAAGAAGAAGACATATCCCTCGATGAAAAATATTGATACACATGTATCCTGCTGGATTTCCTCGATATTTAGTACTATTACGTATATCAAAATCAAATCAAATCAAATAACCACACACAATAACTGATTATAAGCGTTAACTAATTACAACTGGACCAACACACAGGTGTGTACATGTTCGAAGCTTCGGATCGATCTAGTTAACCAGATTAAAATTGTTACTAATATAATTTAAGTTGGAACTTGAAAGTGAGCTGTTTTACTAGTTCTATAATGATTCTCCTCCAGTAGGTGCTGCTAGTATGAGCAATACAATAATTTTAATATAATACACCACAAAAAGGATTTTTGAACAAAAGAAGGATTAAATAAATAAATACACAATCATTGTGTGTCCAGATTTAATTAAGACCCGTGAATTCGAATCCAAATTAAGGATTTTTAAGCCATAAAATAAACTATGCGTACACTGCAAACATGGATTTTATAAATATGCATAGGGCGGGGAAGGGATTAAGACTTAGACCATAAATATCCATGACCACCTACCACCCACCCCACTATCCAATTTCAAATAAAAAATTAATTTCTCTCTCATCCACATACCCCATACTTCAACCAACCCACCACAACACCAAAAATCACATTTATCCATGACCACCCACCATCCAACCAATTCAATTTATTTCCTTTTAATTTTCTTATTATCATTTAAAAATTATAATATAATAATTGTATATTATTATAAAATTACTGTATTAATCTAGAAAATTTCTCTAATTTTCGAAAATAACAAATTAAACATTATTATATTAATAAAGTACAACCATTACTAAAGGAAAACAAATTAATATTACAATATTTTATAAATTGATTAAGAGAGAATGAGAGAGAGAACGAGAGTAATTTAGAATTTTTAGAAGTGTGTAAAATATAC
Source organism: Plantago ovata (assembly GCA_028274465.1). Lineage (NCBI taxonomy): Eukaryota > Viridiplantae > Streptophyta > Magnoliopsida > Lamiales > Plantaginaceae > Plantago > Plantago ovata. The sequence goes on along the minus strand of CM051456.1, from coordinate 108,824,410 downwards.
TGAAGTAAGGTTATATTTATAGATGGAAAAAAATTATGAATTTTAATATACATTTTTTTAATTAAAATAATAAAAATATCAGATAATATAAAAGATAATGATAAAATCTAAAAGATAATTATAAAATTTAAAAAGATAATTAAAAAAAATGAAAAAAAAAATTAACTAATAGGAGGGGAACTGTCCCCCTCCATATATGCCACCAGCCGGTGGCTGGTGGCATGATGGGCGCCCATCCTTATTTATTTATTTTTTATTTGGGGGGGGGGGGTGAGTGGGGCCCACTGAATAGTGAGCCCCAAATAGTCACCCCATCACCGATAATAATGGTCTTAAGAGCGAGTGTTGTGTTTTGGTTGGTGTTTACGAAAAGTTGAAAAAACAATACTACGTACTGTACATTCTTGTAGTGTAAGAAAGAAGGGATCATAGTTGTCACATAAGGTTTAATTAGTTTAACAACTACAGTAGCTGTTTGAATTTTTTCAAGGCAATATATCCCGTATTAACCTAAGTACATACAGTACATATGTATGTTTAATAATCCAAGCTTAATGTGAATACCATTTCTTCCATTCCGATCAAAACTTTCCGTTTGATTTAATAGGATAGGACTGATTATTTTTTAGACGTGAATTAGTTACTTCTAAATGATATTGGGATAATTTTTTTAAAAAGATATAGATTGCCCAATATTATATTTAAAATTAAAGTATAATATAATTCACAATTAAAAAAATAAATAAAGTTAAACGGAGAGCTGAGACGGAGTACTAGAATTGGGTCATAATCACTTAAAAAGTCTTTTTTAAGGGGATGATTACCTAATTCTAATATGGTATCATAACGAAGTTGATGATGGGTGCCCAATCGATGATAATTTCGGTTTACCCAGTGATGACATTTAGGATTCCAGTGTAGAGCCGACTAATCGCGGCCTACTCGTGAGGGGACGCGTTAGAATATTCAACATCACCTGTGAGAGCTATATATAATTAGTACATACATAAGTTGGATAACCGTATCGCCTTAACAAAGCACTTTGATGTGTTATTAGTCCAACTTCAATATGGTATCAAAGTTATCCCAAGTCGATGATGAATTTATTTGCCCATGTTGAGTTTGAGCCGATGTATATTCCGACATTTAATTGTCCACGTGTAGGCCGTTATGAACATCGACCTTACAACATGGATATTCCACACTAGTTCGAGCTGTTGGATGAGATGAATTATTTCATTTTATAAGGACCTTGGCAGAACCAAGTCTAGGGATCAAATCCCACCACACGCACTTCACCCGTATTTGTTTTTGAACCGGCAAAGCGAGGATCAACAATGGTTCCCCATTTATCCCAGTGACGAATTGAATGCACTTCACCCGTATTAAATTGAGTATTTCACACCTCTTCAGTAGTTCAAATTTTTCGGGAGAGTTATTAGAATTCTATCACAATCACAGTATAAAAATGAAAATTTGAAAACACAAATCCATTAGTTATCAGATGTTTCAAGATTCGAAAATAAATTAAATCCCTTTCGGCTGCAGGAAATTGATGGATTATCTTTTCAGGTTCTTGGGATCTATGTTGCACCTTAATTAATCTGCTATTTGCTATTCATGGAGGACCACACACTATAGTAGATCGTAGTAGTAATTAGCCCCTATTCTCTTCGTCCGAACATAAACTAAAGTAAATGGATCTAAACTGAACTTATTTGTAGTACAAAATACTACAATATTAGTCAATCTGAACTGAACTGAACTTGAACTTAATGCATCTGAACTGATCTGAACTGAACTGATTTGAACTGAAATTAATATAATCAATTTTCAGACGAAAAGAACAGAGCCTTATTTGCTGAAGAAACTTAGCATTGATACAGATTACTGAATCAGAAATCAATATTCTAAAAAACTTTACCTACTTTAATTTTTTTTTAATAACTTTCAATTTTGACTACAAATTATTCTTAGAAAATAATGGTAAAATATTTAAAAAAATTATATTATTAAAACTTTACTTCCTAAATTTTCATTTTGTAATTGTTATGCTTTTTACAATTACAATTTAAGAGTAATTTGTAGTCCAAATCAAAGGTTGTTGAACAAAAAAATCAAAGTGGATAAAGTTTTATGGGACGGAGGTAGTAGTACCCATCATGAGAGCTTTTATTACTGCACAACAAAGTAACTAGAAATGTAATCCTGATTCCTCCAGGTATAAAATTCAATGGGACCGCGGAGTATTTACACGCGCGCGCACACGCATAATATATGATGTAAGTCTTGTAACTACCTTAAAAGGAAAAGGGGTATATGCATGCTATCTTCGCATTAGTATGATTTTATCCATTATGAACACAAACGATATAAGGGGCCGTTTGGTTCGAAGTAGGAAATGGAATTGTTAAATTTCCTAGAAAATCTGGTTTGGGCTTTGAACGAGGAAATGAAGTAGGAAATTAGGGCCATTTCCTTGCTTGGTTTGCAAAATTGCAACCCAACGAACCGGAGAGCCCATGTCACAATCTCCATGTTTGGTTTGAGGTGTCCAGATTTCTGGAAATTGATTTGCCTAATTTACACCTTCGTGTTTTATCTAAAACGATGTGGAGAAAGTTAGTATTCATATACGCGCAAAATTTACACACCAAAAAGATTTCTGATACTTCCGTTTTTCTTTGTAAACTCTGATATTGTGCTTTCTTTGATCAATTTGTGATCAAATTCTTGTGGTTCCTCTTATCTTATTTTTGTACTATATATTGTTATTGCTTCTTTTATAATCTGAATTAAGGTCAACAATTTTAAAAACAATATAACTTCATTAAAAACCACCGCTCACAATCACAAACACAGAAAACTGGAATTTAAACTCTTAAACAAAACAGAACGATCACAATGTAAAAGGAAAATCAACACAAGACTAATCAATAACAAAAGCAAATACGACGGTGATTTATGATGGCACGGATCAGAGCACCTTCTACTTCTCCTTCTTGATGAACTTACCCATTATCCGAGCATAGATTCCTTCTCCAATAGTAGGGCTGCTACCACACTTGATGAATTAGTTGGAGAAAGAGTCTTTTCCCAATTGAGCTTCTTCTTGGTTGCACTCTTTCTTTCATTTTCCTGCCTAGATTTTTGCCATTCCTTCTCGCCAATGCTCTGGACATTTGGAGAGCCTAGCTTTCGGAGGGGTAGCAAACCTCATGGGATTGAAGTGAGATGGAGAACCAAAACCAAGGTTCCAACCAGCAGGAGAATATGGGAGCGTAATAGCATGCTTAGCCCGAGCATTTGAATCTGGAGAAAGAGGGGAAACTTCATCTCCTACAACAACTTTGTCAAGCCCATACATGTCTCTTACCTTGATGCAACTCTCATAAGCATCATGTGAAACTGATTCATTTTCGTTTGAATCCTCAACATATCCAAACGCTGTACCTTCAAAGATTATTCCTAAATCATTCCACAATGGATCACCAACAACTGAATACCACATGCACCGTTCATCTTCCTGCTTATTAAAAAGAAAAAGTATTAATAAAGTGGAACATATTTTCTTTGCGTTCATTTGCTCGAAAAGACTATATTCTTTAAAATTTGTACCTGCACGAGCTTCTCCCATTCTTGTTGGTTGCCACTGAATGTGTTTGCAATGTTGTCCCAAACAAGTTTTGTTTCTTTGCTCATCCATTGCATGACGCAGTAGCGAGCAAAGAGCTTCTTGATAACAGACATGACTTCATTTGGTGTGTACAATATGTTGAACCTATCGTTACCAATTGCACGTGCTACGCGAAGGAATATTGTACTGCCGGATGCAAACAGAACCTACGACAAAGAAGAAGACACACATTACATCAAACTGTAAAGTAACTCGCCGGACAAGACATAAAACACGGCTATAGTATTTACCTTCAAAACGACGCACATGACAGAAAACCCTAGCTTGTTGAGATTGAATTGCAGACTGGAAGAGTTGAATCGATGATTTTGTATAAATTGTGGGGAAAGATCTGCTAATATGGGCAACATATCGGAAGATGGAAATCATGACAGATTTCCAATCCCAAATTCATGCCCCCCAGGAATTAGAAAATGAAAACATTTAGTGTGCATAAAATGAAATTCGAGTCAGTTTACTTCAAGTCCTGGTCCGACCAATTTCCTAGTTTTGTCTAACCAATTTCCTACCAAACCAATCAAAGAAATGTCCTCAAATCAGCTACACAATTCCATTTTCTAGTGCAAACCAAATGGCCCTAAAGATATAGTGGTTTTTATTTTTGAGTAACTATACCAATCTTAAACTTTTTTTCTTTCGTATATATAAGAGTTTTAAGATTTTGATTGCAACCCTAACACATATATATAAAAGTGAAAATACTTATTGAAATATATTAGGATGGGGCACGATGTATTATAATTATTTTTGTGGTTGCAATGATAACTGATATGATAGCCATCATAGCACAAACCACACAAGAGTTTTTCTGTGTTTATTTTTTTTATTATTCTATTATAGAAAAAGCAACAAAAGAGTTGGGGGATCATCTTAAATTTGGCAGAATTCCCTTAAACTCTCATTGTGCATACATCTTTTATGGACACATCTAGGGATGAGACATTGGACTGGATCACTGGAGCCCATAATGACACATGTAGATGTGGCTAGCGTTTTTGAAATAGAGGGTCCATTATCGGTCCGTGCCCATTCAATTTTGTAAGGGAAACTATGGACCTTCGTTCCTCTATCTCTCTGATATTTATTTTTGAAATGACAAATATTACAATTATTCTTACACTACTTCTATACAAATCTCCTAAACCACCTTATTAATCATCCACACCTACACCAACCTTATGAATACGTCATGGATCGAATCATGCACCTTATTCCTCCACACCATTGATAACATGTCGTTTAATTTATTTTTTTAAACATCTTTTCAATCACATACATCCCCCCTCCGAACTAAACTCGAACGTATCATGTTTACTAAATAAGTTGTCCCCTGATCTACCTGAAGATGCTTTGGTCTAATTTGGTATTTCATCATATTCACTTGGATTATCGTAATTCCGAACCCTATTTTCCTCATCTTCTAAGGCTCTGTTTTTTTCATCTGAAAATTGATAGAAATAAATTCAGTTCAGTTCAGATCAGTTCAAATGCATTAAGTTCAGTTCAGTTTAGTTCAGATTTTGGCTAATAGTATTTTGTACTACAAATAAGTTCAGTTCAGATCCATTCAGTTCAGATCAGTTCAGTTCAAATCAGTTCAGTTCAGACTTTTTCAGACGAAGAGAACAGAGCCTAACTGGAGTACTTGAGTCAAATTTAAGTAAAAGAAAATAATCAGCTGATGAAATGATAAAATACTGTTGGAGTTCAAGGTGAGTTAAAATAGTTGAGTTAGTTCCTCTTCTATTCAACTAAAATAATAACAGTTCCAATTTAATTCAAATTTATTAAATTTAGTTCGCTTTAGTTTAAGTTAGATTTTCTTAGTCTCTGTCCTTTTTCATTCGAAAACTATATCGAGTTCCTTTTAATTTAGATTTAATAAATTCAGTTCAAATAAATTCATTTAAGATTTATTTATGTAAAGACTAATCTAATTAATTAGGAGCCAGTTAAATTTATATAGCTTGTTACCAGTTGGAATTATAAGTGAATAACCATTAAGTCCACTAAGTATTAATGGGCTAAACATGAAACGGTCCCTTAAGTCCATTAAAGGAGAGTTACTTCACCTGGTTCCAATGTAAAGAAAAAGAAAGCTATAAGTATAAGTAATAAAAATGGAGTATGCTAGATTATGTTATTGGTATTTAAAAAAACAATTGAGTTCAACTAAATTTAATAGATTTAAATTGAAATTATTCTAATATGAAAATAATTAAGTAAATTTAAATTTAATATGAATTTAATAAATTTGAACCGAACATTTTAGATAAAAAGAGACTATAGCTCGGACTTTCTTGACCCCATATTACGACTAAGTTGTAAATGGAAGTTTCTCGTCTCCACATGATGGGAGATGTTGTGTTGTGATCTTAAAATTGACTCAAGATCGTTGTAGAAACACAAAATGTGTCTAATAAATTATTAAAATTATCAAATTAAATGATTTCAATATGCTTCATTTATGGCCTATCAAATTATGCCACATGAAAATTGTGAAGATTTTAAAGCCACTTAATATTATTCTCATGAAATAATCACATGGAAAAGACGAATTATTTCTGGCCAATCAAATGGTGCCACAAAATATTAACTGTGTCAATTTTATTTTATAATTAAAAATAATGACATGGGAAAGATGACTCAAATTGACCAATCATGATGTGCCACATCATAAAATTGATGCAGTTATTAATTAATTGCAAGAGGCAAATACAGACAAGATCAAATTTGTATCGACACATCTATATAAGGAGCTCATTATTCACCAGAAAAATCACAACTCACAGTCTTAGAAGCAGAGCATTCCAAAAGGCAGAAGTCCAAGGAGAATTCCAGAAGTTCAAGAAGGCATCCACGGAGTTCAAGAAGACATTCAAGGAGTTCAAGAAGGTCCCAAGGAGAAAGTCATACGTTTGATCCAGGAGAAAGCCATTGCGCACTTGGTGAAACGTTTTTGAGGGTCTAAATTCCACAAAGGAGGATCAAATCAAGAAGACCAGAAGAATTCAAGACGGAGGTCTTGGTGTTCTTCACCAGATCCAAACAAGAAGTACTGTTTAATTCATGATCAAGCTGCAAAGCACTTTTTTTTAATAATCTAACCATTACAATTTCACAAATAGCATTACAAAGCTAGTAATAAACTATAAATAATCCCGCACTTGGCGAGAATTGAACCTATGACCTCTAGTGTCATGACACCTCAGTCTAACCAATTGAACTAGACCTCATTGGTCAAGCTGCAAAGCACTTGACTAAACGTTTCCTGAAGGTCGAACTTCCACTAAAGAAGATCAAAGGCCGAATTTCAAGAAGAACCAGACGCGTTCGTCCAAATCAAGCCAAGAAGCCCTCGAGTTGACGCTCTAAAGTCATCACATCCTAAAGCGAAGACCTTGAAGATCCAAGATCGTGCTCTTGAAAACTAGAATCAGAGAATTTGTAATAGAGAATTGTACCCCAAATTTATTAAATCAATCAATTTGAGCATTTTCTTTGCTAAATTTTTTTGGCACACCCGGTGGGACAATCTCTACCTCTCATCACTTCTCTTCAAGAAGCAAAAGCATCATGATCAAAGAAGATTTACAAAGCAGCAACATGGTAAAAACGGCTTCAATAGAAGAGCAAATTGCTAATTAACAAGCAGCATGTTATCTCTCATGAAAATATATGAAGATCGAGATGCCAAGTTAGATATACTCTTGAACAAAGGTGGTTGTACAGTCACAAGTGAAGCAATTGAGAAGAAACACCGAGAATATGAGAATGTTCTGAACTTCTTCTTGTGCAACATAAAAGCTCTAAGTCCACAACTACTGAAAATCAACAGAGGCCTATGGATGTTAAGCTACACACCAGTGAGGTGAAGGAATTCATCATCCAAAACGTCAAAGAGAACTTTGACAAGAACATGCCATCGTCAAGCTATGCCAAGCCATACACCCAGAGGATGAAGCTTTAGAAATGCCACATGGTTATCAACCTCCAAAATTTCAGCAATTCGATGGTGATGGCAATCCAAGGCAGCACATAGCTCATTTTGTCGAAACCTGCGACAGTGCTGGAACTCATGACGATCAACTTGTTAAACAATTTGTTCGTTCACTTAAGGACAATGCGTTCAACTGGTACATGGACTTGGGGCAAGCTTCATTGATAGTTGGGACCAGCTACAAAAGGAATTTCTCAACCGCTTCTACAACACCCGAAGAACAGTCAACATGTTCGAACTCACAAGTACAAAACAATATGAAGAGGAGCATGTTATTGACTACATAAATCGATGGAGAAACCTGAGCCTCAACTGCAAAGACCAAATCTCTGAAACCACGGCTATTGAAATGTACATCAAAGGAATGAACTAGAGCCTTTCCTACATCCTTCAAGGCATCTGTTAGTGCAAGAAATGTGGTGTTATGACTAGTGTTGTGACAACACAGTATCAATGTTATTTTAACACTGTGTTGTGTTGACAACAGTTCTGTATTGTGATAACACAAAGTGCAACACGTTATCATAGTTCTCTACACGCGAAATTATTGAGTATTGATTTTTGCTTTTCCTTAATTAACATAATTGGTTCCACGATTTTTGTTATATTTGGTGTGCAAATTTGCTTTGGGAATGAATGGAATCATACAAAGAATATTCCTTGAAGAATTGGGTCGATAGAAGGAAAGTATATAAGAAGAGTTTCAAGATTTTAGGAGATCTGGACAATGTTTCATGATAAGGGAAGATCTCCATAATATACTGACTTGATGTGAACGTCATAATTAATAGAAGATTTGGAAGACGCGTTCATACCAAAGTGAAGAAGATCTTAAAGACTCTCCACAACGCTATATATACTGGAGAGAGTTCTACTTCACGACTACGGAAGAATAGCAAGATTAACAGATTATCCCTTAGAGTTCTTCTGTAGTATTTCACAAGCTGTACCTTTGATGTATTTCGTATTCAGTCTGTTAGGTTTAGATAAGATCAATCTGGTCTTGCTTGTGTTTAAACTAGTTTGGTTAGTTTCAAGGTGTTCCATACTTTGTAACCTTTTATCATTCTAGTGATTACGCAGCCTTCGGCCTCCGCCGGGCAATAGAAATATTGCCTGAGAAAATATATATGTGTGTTCTTTACATTCCGTTGCATTTGTTTTAAGTTTTATAGTATCTGATCAGTCGTGTTGTGAATTGTGTTTTCACAACATAAGTCGCAACACTGTTGATTCTGTCTAGTATAAAGTTCAAGTTAGATCCGTTTACACTTTCAACATCAAGCCAAAATCATTTGAAGAACTTGCAACCCGTGCTCATGGGATTGAGATAAGCATGAATCCTGATCAAATACACGAAGATAGTTATGAAAGCGCCGATGAAGAAAGTGACAACCAAAGTCAAAGCCATGGCGATGACGAAAGCAATGCGAACGCCAAAACCATGATGATGAAGATGAGGAATCATCTTATTCCATCTCTGCAAACCTGCTCCCAGATATGAGCCTAAACTATCTACCGCCTCCAAATGAAGTCTATGAAAGCTTGCTCCCGGATATGAGCTTAAGCTATCTACGATCTTCAAATTAGATCATCTCAAATATTCTCCTTGATATGAGAATAAACTGTATGCATTTCTTCTTGACACGAGAATACTCTGTCTTCACTTCTCCTTGACACGAGAATAAACTGTCTGCACTTCTCATTGACATGAGAATAAACTATATGCGCTTCTTCTTGACACGGGAATAAACTGTCTGCATCGCTCTTCGATACAAGCATGATCTGTCATCACTTCTCCTCAACACGAGCATGAAATGTTACGAAGTTCAAGTGCAAGGCTCCTTGACACGAGCATAAACTATCTCCAAGTCAAAATCAAAACTCCTTGACACTAGGGCAAACTATCTAGAAGTCTAAATCGAAGTTCCTTGACACGAGCACAAACTGTCTACAAGCCGAAGTCAAAGCTCCTTGACACGAGTTCAAACTGTCTACAAGTCCAAATCAAAGCTCCTCGACAAGAACGCAAACTGTCTACAAGTCGAAGTCAAAGCTCCTTGGCACGAGTGCAAACCGTCTACAAGTGAAGAATTTCAAGCATATCTTCAAGCCAACGCTCCTTTACGCATAAGCATAAACTGCATGTGACTCTGTGTTCAGTGGCGGAGCCTAGACCCCCTGGAAATTTACAATTTATTAAAAAAAAAAAAAAAAAAAGTTTAACCAAATTTTGCATTTTGACCCCCTAAAAAATTACAATTTTATATTTTGACCCCCCTAAAAATTACTTTCAGATTCGTCATTGCCTGTGTTGTAGGTACAATAACACATACTACCTCCGTCCCAGAACAGTTGCATCATTTTGCCATTTTGGGCGTCCCATTAGAGTTGCACCATTTTATTTTTTTGCCATATTTGGACATGGTTAGGGCATTCCATCAACACATTTTTTTGGCCACAAATCCTCCATAAAGTAAAAGCAACACCCATTATCATTATAACTCATCAATACTTAACTCTTTTTTTTATTTTCTGTGTCCAAAAGCAAACGGTGCAACAACTCTGAAATGGAAGGAGTATAACACTTAATATAAATATATAAATAGGATACAACATATTAAACTATCAAGATACATAACACCATAATAAATTGAAGGAGTATAACACTTAATATAAATAGGATACAACACATTAAAATATCAAGATACATAACAACATAATAAATTCTAGAAAAAACCGTAGCTCAAGACTCGAGTCAGTTTGAGAGGAAATAGGAAATGTGTGCCCGTAAAAGTATACAGAACCCCCTCATCTCCGGCTCAAGTCTCAACCATCAATTCATTCTTTTGTACGTAATTTCATATGCTATTTTTTATCGACTAAATTTTTAGTAGTTAAAAAAAAAGAAAAGAAAAAAAAACTAGCACAATTAATGTGAACCCTACACGTAGCTCTCTATAATTTTCCGTACAATTCCACAACTTGTATGATGTATCGACCTCTTGATTGTTTACAAAAACTCTATAGTGGTTATAAACCTGACTCGAATCAACATTTGTTTAAGTTATTGAATCCCTTCATTATATATGTTTGTTAAATTATAATATTATGATGTACGTAGTCGGAATATATTTTTGAGTTGTTGCAGTTTGCTTGAGATCATGACATGTATACAAATTCCAATATTCATAAACTATATATAAACTACTAGTAAACTATATATTTATCATGATTCATGATCACAAACTACTACTTTTTGAATCAGGGGCTTAATTGTATAAATTGCTAGCTTAATTCAATGCACCTTATAACTTTTACGATAAAATGTGACATCAAACTCTATAAACTAATTATAGATTCTATATCCACTAATTAGGAAATCAATAGAGAACAGATCATTATTGAAATAGTGTACTGTTACACTAATACGACTATTAACCCCACCACTTACGAAAAGAAGCACTAAATCACCGTTATTTTTCCTTAATCATAAGCTTAATTATGTGAGTGCTTCAAGACCGGCTTATGAGTTATGACACTAATCATACATGCATGTGCATCAATATCACAAATAGAATAATTAATTAATTAAATGTAGTTTTACGTACTGTTTTCCTGCAAAATTTCAATTGTCGGAATTGCTTTGAGAAAATGATTAAAAATGGAGTATGAACAAAAATACCTAAACAAATTCTATAACTGAGAGATTTCCCTTTTTAATATTAATATAAAAGGTTTTATTAGAGCTTAGAAGTTAGAAACAAAATATATGCAGTTTCAGACGGAATTAGAGTATAGGAAGACGAGGGTAAGTACATTTAAATAAAAACAAGACACTTTGTGTGCAAATCTCTCATTGGTAGGCTTTACCCCAACAAACATAACCGTATATATAAGTAATTAAAATCACGTGTAAGTGGATGTTTGTTAATCCACGATTGGTCAAGCCTTTTCTATATTTTACATTTAATCTATATTCAATTGTTTATTTCTCCAAGAATGTTGCAGGAAGAATTTGGCCGGAGATGTAACATAAAGGAGAATAATTTGATTATATAAGCTAATACCAATTTATCATGGCACCTACGCCCACTAGATGGAATCATTTTTTTCAAATAATTTAAAAATACATCCACACCTTCATTTTGAGAGTTCCGTTCTAGAAATATAAATTAGCTCTGCCTCTCTTTTTGAGCCACCCCTCAACAATATTCACGTTTTTTGGTTTTTAGTCTTTTTCTTTTGTATTTTTCTTCAAAATTTATCTTTCTATATTATTTCGCTCTCTATAACCCATTATCTCACTTTCTATTTCTATAACTCCATTTTACACATCATCATTTTACTTTTTCTTACTTACTAAACTCTCCAAAAATAATAACAAACACTAATTTTCTCTCACTCTCAAAAAATTTTCCTATTCACCCACCTAACCACCCATTCTAAAAATGATACACAAAAAGAGAGTCAAACGTTCTGATAGTATCATTAGTGGTAGACTTAGAATTTGAAGTTCATAAGGAGGGGGGGGGGGACAAATTACATATGTAGGTGTGGTTTAGAGTTTGGGGTGGGGGCAAATTCTGAAAAATAAAAAATTTTAACTAAACAAATTTTCTTTTTTAAATTATAGGGGCCAACACCTCACAATGTCCACCCTGACTCCTCCCCTCAATATCAAACACCCCCCCCCCCCCCCGCTATTCACCTTCTTTGCATCATCCACAACTCTACTATTCAAACAATTACGTCCAGGTCTATTTTTTGAATTTTGAGTTGACCAAATAAGCAGTCCCTATTCACAAGGGTCAAGCTAAACAAGGCCCTAGTTATTTTTACGCTTTTTCTATTCTTTTTTTCTTCTTCTAATTTTTTAATTTTCTTTCTCTTTTTTCCTATCCTTCTTCTTCATCTCCGGTACCGAAATTATTCGGCAGCGCAGTTTCAGCGAGGCTCTAATTGATTTTGGAGCTTTGTTACAACTCCGACGAAGGAGATGTTAGCAACTCCATTTTCAAAGCTATAATAGCTCCGATTTGGAGGTGTAACAACTCCAAAAATGGAGCTATTAACAACTCCTTCGTCGGAGCAGAACAACTCCGACGTGGAGCTGTTTAACAGTTCCGAGAAACGGAGCTTTGCAGCTCCTTCGTTGGAGCTGTAAACATGTTGTTTTTTTTTTTTTAAAAATAATTTATTTCTGAGACCATCTTGAAATATAGTTAAATTATGTGCGTTAGTATTTAAATATTTAGTGTTAATTTTGTAAAAATGAAAATATTTGGGTTATTAAATATGAAATAAACAAAAGTTGAAACTGTTTGGTCAGCTCAAAAGTCCGATATTTGACTAAGGGCAAAAAAGACATTTTGGCCTATTGCTTGCTGCACTACGTTATATAAGATAATCTCTAAAGTCTTAACGATGAGGATGAGTGGTGTTATGGGGAACTTGGTCAACGAGGCACAATTTGCTTTTGTTCCGGGCCGATTCATCCATGATAATACAATCCTTGCTCAAGAGACTATTAGAGGTTATGGGCAGAAACACCTATCTTCTCGGTGTATGATTAAAACCAATTTGCAAAAAGCGTATGATTCAATACAATGGGAATTTATGGATCAGTTACTCCAGGCTTTTGGGTTTCCTAATCAATTTGTAGGTTGGCTTATGATGTTTATGACTACTGTGACCTATCAAATCTGTTTGAATGTGCAACTTACAGATCCGTTTGATGGTAAAAAAGGGCTAAGGCAAGGTGATCTGTTTCGCCTTATCTCTTTGTACTATGCATGGAGTACTTGAACAGATTACTTGATACGTTAGAGATGAATAGTAAGTTCAGATATCATCCTCGGTGCAAAGAGTTGAAGATCACTCATCTTACTTTTGCGGACGACTTGCTGTTCTTTTCTAAAGGTACTCTTTCTACTATTTCTACACTCTTGGAAGTATTTGAGATTTTCCGTTGTACCTCTGGTCTTGTTGTGAATAAACATAAGAGTGAAATTTATTTTGGGGGGCTGTCTGAGGAAAAAGAAGGGAGATTTCTGCTCATACTTAACTTAAGTAGGGACAGCTCACAGTTGCTCTTTAGATACATTGGAGTGGCACTAAACTCTAAAAGGTTATCCATTCAGAACTATCAATCCCTTATAGAGAAGATGGCTAGAAAAAATCACCATTGGACTGCAAAGTTTCTTTCCTATGGAGGTAGATTACAATTTGTGCAGAGTGTTCTTTATGCTATCCAACATTACTAGAGCCATATTTTCTATCTTCCCAAAAAACTTTTAAAGGTTTTGAATGGAATTTGTAGGCAGTTTTTATGGTCGGGTGATATTGGTGGGAAGAAGGCACCTGTTGCTTGGGAAAATGTTTGCAAGTCGCATGATGAATGTGTATTTTACGCTTTCATTTGAGTCTTTTTCACCTATTTTAGCTATCCTCTATGTTAATTTAGCTATATTTTAGTGCATTTTATTAGAATAGTGTCACGTTTCCCTTTAGATTTTATTTTACAGGTTTTGGTTGAAAATCGAGGATTTCCGGGCAATTATATTGAAGTTGACAAGGAATTGGTGTTCCAGAAGCCTATTTGGAGTATCTGAAGGTTTCCGGATAGGATTTGGAGTCTAGGGGTCGAATCTGGAGGTTAGAAGGCCACTAGAAGTCAGAAACTGAGTCCGAAAAGGGGATAGAAGTCAGAAACCGAGTCCGAAAAGGGGAAGAAATCCAAAAACGCGGAATTCCACGAAAAATACTCCCGGGCGAACCGCCCGGGACGTGGGGCGGTTCGCCCCACGTCCCGGGCGGTTCGCCCGGTGTGTGGGGCGAACCACCCCACACTTATTCGAGGCCTATATATAGTTGCTCAGATTTTCTCCGAAATTCATACTTTTCCAGACCTTCTCTCTCACCTTTCTCTGTAGTTTTAGGGAGGGACTTCCCAGAGCTGTTCTGGGGGTCCGTAGCTTAGGAGACACATTTTCATAGCAGATTGGAGCTTGTAGGATCGCAATTCTTCGGAGATTGACAACCTTCGGTAACATTGTATCTTACAGTTTATTCTACTTATTTTTATATATCTTTCAACATGTTTTCTTCTATGATTTCTGTTGATTGCATGCCTATTATGAGTAGCTAAACTTATCGTTGGTGGTAGTATGTGAATTCTTAACGAAGGGAAGATAATCATGCTAATGGCCATATCGCGCATTATACTCCGTGTTATTGCTTTATTTCGTTGCTCAGGCTCAGCCTAAATTCTCGTATGTTGTATTAATTATTATGCACAATTGGACCCTCGTCGACCTATACGCATCTATATCTTCGTAGTGTTGAATAATTACGGAACACAATAGGACAGTAGTGATTGACTTGTCGGTATCTTTATCTTCGTAGTGCTTAATAATTGCAACAGGACATTAGATTGATCAAAGATCTCCATGCAAGACCGAGGAATTTATGCATGATTATTGACCCGTTATGCTTTGAAGGATCATACTATCACCAATCTCCATTATCTGTTAGAAAAACTCCTTGCTTTTACGTCTGCTATTTTTATATTCTCTCGTTAAATAGATAAAGCTAGTTATAGTCCTGAGAGAACGACACTCGAGTCATTCTACTGCTACACTACGGTTTTCGTTGTAGTTGTGGATTGCCTTTGGCTAAATAACAAATTTATTTGCTGAATCTGGACCCGACAAATCCGCGTTCATCAAATTGGCGCCGTTGCCGGGGACTATACTCCTTTTTTCTATTTAATTTGTTTATATTTTCAGCTTTCGATTCCTAATTCTATTAGTCTTAGTTTTCCTTTTTAATCTCTCTCTGATACTGCTTTCCTAGTATGATACAGATAGTGTATGCCGCATACACGATCTAGAGGAACACCGCTTGCTGATTCAATTGCTGAGATCGACAGAGTCTACCACCAGAGAAGGCGACTACTTCAAAGGAGTGCACTAGAGGAAATAGAGGATACCGATTTCTCTGAATCTCTACAGTCTTTTTAAGGAAATCGACGGAATGGCAGAAGCTAGACCACTGAAAGCATGGGTTCAACCCACCAAGGATCGTATGAGGGGATCGGCGATTGTTCTTTCGTCTGCAACTCGAGATCTGGAAATCAAGAACCACACATTCCAACAACTTCCGAGGTTCTATGGCGTATCAAGGGAAGATGTGATGGGGTACTTGCACGATATCGATGATTTCGTCAACCAGCTCCCACGACCCGGAGCTGAAATACCAACGGATGAGTTGAGAATGAAGGTTTTTGCTATGGGACTTGGCGACAGAGCCAAGTCATGGTTGAGTTCTCTACCAGCAGGCTCGCTGGACACTTGGGAGAAGGTTTTTTCAGCTTTCATGGAAAAATACTTCCCTCACACCTTGACTACCGCGCTTAAGGCGCAAATCACTGGATTCAAGCAGGACTATGATGAGACCATCTACACCGCGTTTGAGAGGTTCCAAGATCTCACGAACAAGTGCCCTCACCATGGTTTTGAGCTTTCTGACCTAGTCCAACACTTCTACAATGGACTAACCTTCGAGAACCAACAAGTGGTGGATTTCCAATGCCGAGGCAATATTTGGGAGGAAACCGCGGAAGCCGTCTGGGCAGTTTTCGAAAGGCTTGCTAAGGGTTCGCAGTTCAAGGACCCAAGAGCAATGGTTAGGAGACGTGGACCTGAAGCTCCACCGACTCAAGAAGCCCCTATGTATAGGGGGAATGGGGATCAATTCGAGTGCTTTACCAACGAATTGAAGCAAGTCCTCAAGAGCGCCACCGGAACAACTGTTTCGAACGAAGTATGCCGAATATGCAAGAATTGTAACGACCCGATCAATACGGCCGGCGTGGTTACTCCTGGACGGACCCACACACGTCCCCACAGTATGATATTGTCCGCTTTGGACCTGAGCCCGCACGGATTTGCTTTTGGAATCACCCAAAAGGCCTCATACCATGTGAGAGTGGTGGTCTAACATATATACCCTTTATTCCACTCACTCTTAAGCGATGTGGGATGTGGGGTATTACAAACTACCCCCGTTAAAGCCTCGACGTCCTCGTCGAGCGCCTTAAGTGGTGGGGGTGACAAACTGACAATAACCTTTACCAACCGTCCACCCGGTGCGGGCTTTGGGTTGGTCTAGGCTCTGATACCATTTGTAACGACCCGACCAATCTGGCCGGCGTGGTTACTCCTGGACGGACCCACACACGTCCCCACAGTATGATATTGTCCGCTTTGGGCCTGAGCCCGCACGGATTTGCTTTTGGAATCACCCAAAAGGCCTCATACCATGTGAGAGTGGTGGTCTAACATATATACCCTTTATTCCACTCACTCTTAAGTGATGTGGGATGTGGGGTATTACAAGAACTATGGGCATGGGGCTCATATGTGTAGATCGGAGCTTGCGTATGATGATGACAACTGGGCTCGAGGAGGCGAAGAGGAAGCCTTTGCTACGGATTTTGGTACTCAAGAAGTTAGCTACAGACAAGACGGTAGGAATCCTCGAGGGGGATTTTGGAGAAGAGGATTCCGTAACAATCAGGGATATGCACCGGCTAACCAAACTTATGGCCCTAACCAAGACCGTAGTAGGCTAAACTATGATAATGATCACTGCGAAAACCCCGCTCCGAAAGAGCCACCGAAGTCGAAGTCGGCTCAACTGATGGAGAACTTGCAAAAGATGGTTGATCACACACAAAGTTTTCTCAAACGTTATGAAGAAGATTCTGAGAAGACTAGGGCAAGACTTGATAGGTTGGAAGAGAGCACTAGGCTTGCCCATCAAAAGATGCAAGAGTTGATCGACCGAGGAGCAAGTAGGGAGCAAGGCAAGCTGCCTAGCAACACTGAGAAGTCGATGTCATTTACCTTGGTGGGGGATCTACCTGTCGAAATCACCATCAAGAAGGTTGCTAAGTGCGAGAGTTGCAAGAGGGAAATGCCCCCACAGGTCGAGGAAGAAGAGAAGGACCTTGGTACTGACAAGAGTGAAGAAGAGCAAGAGGATCCGGAGTCACTCCCTCAAGAGGATCCCGAGTCACCCCCTAAAAGTTTCGATGTTAAGATCGGGATTGGGGAACTTGAAGATGTCCGTGCCACACTAGACACGGGATCCTACTCTAATGTGCTCCCTTTGAATGTTTTCGAGAAGAGTAATCTTGGAAAACTCTTTGTGCATAAGGCTATTGTACAACTGGCGGATGAATCCCTTGTGAAACCCGAAGGCGTTGTGAAGAATGTATTGGTCAAGATTGGTGAAGCTTCTGTATACACCGATTTTATAGTTATGCCGGCGTCTACACCTGGGACAGAGGATGTCATTCTCTTAGGGCGAACGTTCTTGACTAAGCTACGCTCCGTGATGGACACCTACCAAAGGACTTGCACCATTGAAGTGGATGGCAAGCAACATGTGTTGCAAGCCATATCTGATCCACCTGATCCACCCGATACTTCTAACACTATTAACTACAGTGGTCTTAATGTCTATGTTCATTCTTATTCACAGGATCGAGGCATGAGAGGGAGATCAGTGAAGGGGAAGTCTAGTACCCTCAAGAAGAAAAGCTAGGCAAAGACAGGAGTCGAGTCAAAGACTTTAAACAATGGCGCTATCCGGGAGGCAACCTGGAGTTTTTATTGCTTTCTTTACTGCTTTATTGCATGCATTCATACTTGAACAGTTTGCTTTTCATATGTGAATTTGTTCATCTCTGTGTCGTATGTGCTTATGTTAGGTTCGAGTGCGATTTTTCGAGTGATTTTTTGAGAAAAATGGTTTTCGGGGTCTAAAAATCGCTTTTTATATCGAAACGATTGTCTCCCCACCTCAGGAGGTGGGGGGCGAATTGCCCCCACGGCCTGCAGAAGTAAAAAACGGGGATTCTCCCCTTTCTCCCTCATTTCACTTCTTCTTCTTCCCTTAAACTCAAAAAATCCTCCATTTTCACAAAACCTTCAAACCTTCATAACTTCTTCATCTTTCCACCAATTTGTGTGTTCTTTAGCTTCAATCGAAGCCCGTTACGTGCTCTTTCTTTTCATCCGAACAAATCTCTTCCTAGTTCATTCAAACTCCAGATTTGAGGTATTATCACAAGAACCCTAACTTTTCAAATTTGGGGGTTTTTGATTTATGCTTCAATTAAGCTTGTATGATGTATGGGTTGATGTTTTGTGTGATTAGATTCGTTATTCATTATCAATTGCATGTTCAATTAGGCTTGGTTTGTTGATTTGAGATTTTTGCTATTAGATGATATATCTTGTTAGGAAATGTATCTCTTACTATCATTCCATGCTTAAACATGTGTTTGTTGATATGATAATGATGGATGTATTGGTAGAATGCATGATTGATGGAGTTGAGGATTTATGTTAGATTTTTGATTATTATGGTATGGATTGGACCTTGTGATTCAAGGCATTTGTTATTTAGCCAGAGCATAATGTGATATTTTATTGTAGTAGTTACATTGATATGTTGCGTAATGAAATGGCTAGACTAGACTTTGGGTTTTTGAGGAGTTGGATTTTTGAAGATATTGCTCGTTTGTTCGCTCGTAACATATGCATAGGTCTGTTTTGCATCGTACAAGACACTAATTGCTGTTTGTAGGAATCATGGCACTGAGATCGAGGAGAGCCGGCTCGAGCATAAAGGGGAAGGGAGTAGCATCAAGCTCCCAACCATCTCACCATATGTACGAGTTGTCCGCAGCTGCGGTAGAGGTGCGTCAAAGGCTAGAAGCAGAGCTGGCCGACGGAGGGAGATCGATCATCTCAGACAGGAGGATTGATGTTCCAGAGTTAGCAGTTGATACAGCGGGGTATAGGACGCTATCACGATTGGGGTCAAGAAGGAATTGGGTATGGTACAGTTCCAACAGGTTCAAGGGGTACGACGAGAGCCTCCTCCAAGAGTTCTACACTGGATATACAGATCTCGAGGAGAAGAATGGGGTACTAGTCCGAGGCCTGATAATACCGTGGACACCAGAGCACATTTCTTCATTCATCCATTTGGGGCATCAGGAATTCACAGGGAGCGACCATGCCTACCTGTATTCGAGGGCCTCTAGGGGGATAGGAAGACATATCACAGACGTGATCTGCAACAGGGAGTACCGATATCCAGAAATCGGGGGAGAACCTACACGGATCAGTCAGAACGACCTTAGCATTGAATTTAAGGTGATGATGAAATTTTGCATCTTCAACTTGATCCCTAGGAAAAATGACACGTGGATTCAGCCCTACTACGCCGAGCTCCTCTACTGCCTGATAGACAGACATCGGATCGACATAGGGCACATCATGTATGAGGAGTACGAGCGCCACTGGGAAAAGAAGAGGAAGCCCTTCATCTTCCCAAGCTTCATCACAGCCTACTGCAAATATCATGGGGTCGATGACATTGAGAAGGGGGATTGTGAGGTCGCTGCCCTTTCACCCTCAACCATTGAGGTGCAGCTGTCTAGGTATTAGTTGAAGAACCCCACGGCTGCTGCTGCTGATGTAGGAGCACCCTTCCAGCCGAGTGATTCCGATCATGAGGATGCTATGGAGGACGATGTTGGCCAAGCACCTATCCCAGATATCCCATTTGTCCATAGAGCACCGCATGCACCGCCACGAGCACCACAGGGGTCTAGAGGATTTGACTTCTCTGAATTCCGTACCTACCTCGACGGCCGTTTCGACAGAATTGATGCCAACAACACGGCCATGCGACAGGACCTCGACAGGCACATTGCCCAGCACCACCGCGATTGGGAGACATTCGAGGAGCATCGTCGAGAGGATAGGCAACAAAGGTGGGAGCAGCAACAGCTCATCCAGCAGCAGCAGGAAGCTCTACGTCAGTCCAATGAGCTCATGTCTGACATGTGGAGGGACTTTTATGGGGATTACCATCTCGATGATTAGTCCTTTCACATGTCCACTCTCAGCCAACCGAGGCCAAACCGTTCGGTAACATCTAGTATCACTTCTTATTACTCATTCTCTTTTGCTAGGGGCTAGCTTAAGAATCGTAAGGGGGATGGGATGTGAACCGTGATGTTAAGTATTGTTTGGCTTTGTGTTGATTAGTATCTTGTTCTTTGATTGCATTTGCATTTGCACGTTTACCGCTTTTTTAGATTTTTTAGGTTGCATTCACTGCATTCATCCTAGGATAGTCTTTTGCATGTTTTATATGGAGTTTATTGCCGAATTTTTTGAACTTTTTTATTGGGTAGATCAACTAACTATGCCATTAATCGTATGCTTCATCTCTATGAATTTGTTTGAGGTTTTTCTCGCTTGGCTTGTCACATTTATGTATTGCACTTAGTTAAGCTTGGTAGGCTCGACATCACTTAGTGGTGTTTTCTCTACTGCGGTTCACGAAGGCCTTTATAATAGGATGATGCATGTTAGGGTCTTATGGTTGTTTTCCCGAGTAATTATGTACCTAAGAGGCAACAAGTCTTCACCATGCTTTGAGATTGCTAAATGCCTAGGAAGGAGGTAGTGTGAGGTTGTGTGATCCTTTGTTTATAACTTATTCTTCCGAATAGGTTTGGAGAGGGGGTTACACCATCATTAGACTTGTTTTTCGTTTTTCATTTCCGTATCGTGAGTTTATTTTTCCTTTTCCGTAAATTTTGTACTCCAACCTATTCTTCGAATAGGTTTGGGGAAGTCGTGTGAGTCATTTTGTTTCTATTTTTGTTATGCTACTGCTGGCTAAAAAAAAAATCGAAAAAAAAAAGAAAGAAAAGATTCCAGGAAAAAAGAAAAAAAGGAAAAAGAAAAAAATCTGGAAAGAAAGAAAGAAAAAAAGAAAAGACCCCAAAAAAGCAAAGAAGGGTCCAAAAAAGAAAGCCAAATAGCAGTTAGCAAAGTGTTGTGTCTCATTTTCCAATTCTTGTAATGTTCGTAATCGTGTTGTAATTTTCTAATTTTTATCTTTTTTGTCTTGAGTGCCATCTGTTCTAGACCACCCTCGTCCTGCCATTCAGGAAGTGGTGAATAGCTTAAGACTTTACTTTAGAGATGGGTAGAATAGGGAAGTGTTATCTTTTATAGGGAACCCTCCTTCGTTTGATGAGAGCCAGTACTGGTTCGACCTCTTTGAGGGAAAGTCTTAACATGGTGGAACAGCAGTAAGTCCTCAGTTTCATAGGCACGGGACAACCATTCGTATCTTAGCATGCTTCATTACGTCGTCACTGACTAGGTCCAGGTAGAGAATGTTACGAGAGACTATCTTGTCTTGACATAAGTGCTTATGTGGATGTGTATAAGTCAATCGAGGTATTCTTCAACCTATATTCATGCTTTGATTTATATGGTTTTTGTTCATATGTTTTTGATAGATTCAGTAGATTAGTTCATTTTATTTGGCATGAGACTCCATTTTGTGTCTTGCATTGTTTTTTGCATTAGAGTCTAGCTTAGTTGCTTGAGGACAAGCAAAGGTTCGGTTTGGGGAGTTTGATGAATGTGTATTTTACACTTTCATTGGAGTCTTTTTCACCTATTTTAGCTATCCTCTATGTTAATTTAGCTATATTTTAGTGCATTTTATTAGAATAGTGTCACGTTTCCCTTTAGATTTTATTTTACAGGTTTTGGTTGAAAATCGAGGATTTCCGGGCAATTATATTGAAGTTGACAAGGAATTGGTGTTCCAGAAGCCTATTTGGAGTATCTGAAGGTTTCCGGATAGGATTTGGAGTCTAGGGGTCGAATCTGGAGGTTAGAAGGTCACTAGAAGTCAGAAACCGAGTCCGAAAAGGGGAAGAAATCCAAAAACGCGTCGAAAACGCGGAATTCCGCGAAAAATACTCCCGGGCGAACCGCCCGGGACGTGGGGCGAACCGCTCCACACCGGGCGAACCGCCCGTTGTGTGGGGAGAACCGCCCCACACTTATTCGAGGCCTATATATAGTTGCTCAGATTTTCTCCGAAATTCATACTTTTCCAGACCTTCTCTCTCACCTTTCTCTGTAGTTTTAGGGAGGGACTTCCCAGAGCCTGTTCTGGGGGTCCGTAGCTTAGGAGACACTTTTTCATAGCAGGTTGGAGCTTGTAGGATCGCAATTCTTCGGAGATTGACAACCTTCGGTAACATTGTATCTTACAGTTTATTCTACTTATTTTTATATATCTTTCAACATGTTTTATTCTATGATTTCTGTTGATTGCATGCCTATTATGAGTAGCTAAACTTATCGTTGGTGGTAGTATGTGAATTCTTAGCGAAGGGAAGATAATCAAGCTAATGGCTATATCGCGCATTATACTCCGTGTTATTGATTTATTTCGTTGCTCAGGCTCAGCCTAAATTCTCGTATGTTGTATTAATTATTATGCACAATTGGACCCTCGTCGACCTATACGCATCTATATCTTCGTAGTGTTGAATAATTACGGAACACAATAGGACAGTAGTGATTGACTTGTCGGTATCTTTATCTTCGTAGTGCTTAATAATTGCAACAGAACATTAGATTGATCAAAGATCTCCATGCAAGACCGATGAATTTACGCATGATTATTGTCGCACATAGAAGGGGGTTTAGTTTTGATGCATATGGAAACTTGGAACAAGGTTTGTATGATTAAACTTCTTTGGGAAGTTAATAACAAAGAAGATAAGTTATGGAGCCGGTGGGTACATGCTTATTATATTATGGGGGCCAATGTTATGACTATGTCAGTTCCTGTTCAAGCATCTTACTTTGTAAAAAAGATGCTTAAGGTTAGGGAAAATGTGTTGAATTCAGCCTCTTTACAGCAGCATATGAGAGACGACCAATTTAATAAGCACTTAGTTTATAGTGTCTTGACGCCCGATGGAATTAAGGTGGTTTGGAAAGAGTTGATCTGTTCTAATGCTGCTACTCCCTGTGCTAAATTTGTACTATGGCTTGCTTGTTGGGGAAGGTTAGCTACGAGGGATAGACTACGCCAGTTTGGTATTGATGTTCCTAAGCATTGTATTTTTTTTGTTTTGTGATTCTGGAAGAGAGACAGTTGCTCATGTGATTTTTGAATGTCCAGTGATTCATCAAGCTTGGTTACAACCATTCAGGTGGTATGGAAGGAAGGCACGGTGTGTCAGCTGGCAAGACTGGATTCTTAAGCTTTGCCGTAAAGGTAAATCGGTGGAAAACAAGTTTCTCAAAGTTTTGATTTCTGAGTGTATATACGGTATACGGATAGAAAGAAATACTCGCATTTTTTATGAGCTACAAACGGGTCCGCATCAGACTGTTTGTCTGGCTGTTAGAAGGGCAATAGGGCGCGACAATAAGTTGTATGTTCGTTGAGATTACAGCTGCTTAGTTTTCCCTAGTTTGTGGCTAGATTTTGGTTATTTTGTAATTAAGTTTGTTTTGTAGTTAGTTTCTGCTTTGGCCTGTTGAGGTGTTTTGTTTTGTGATGATGTAATTAACTATTTACTGGAATGGAAATAAAGCTATTTTTCGTTCCAAAAAAATAAAGACATTTTCAGGATTGAAGTCGCGAAAAGTCTACAACGAAGCGTAGCTCAGTTGGTAAGCTGTTTCACTTCCAACCAATAGGTCGGGGGTTCGAGTCACCACGGGGGGTAAATGGGGAACCGTTACTGATCCTCGCTTTGCCGGTTCGAAAAAAAGCCGCTTAAAAAAAAAATCGCGAAAAGTCAAGTTCGTGAACCTCCATGTAATTAAAATCGAACAACAAGGGGTTCATTGAAAACATGGGATTAAGAGGGTTGATGATGTAACTAAATTGAATAAGAGGGGGTCCATATGCAATGGACCCTTTTAAAAACCTACTAAGTCAGTATGCCATTAGGTGTGTTTAGAAGAATGGAGTCCAGTGTTGGTGTTATTGAAACTCTAATTGTTTTATGTGCATTTATCGAACGTGTAACCGTTTTTTTAGAAATTGAGTCTATCTCGAGCACAAATTTCTTCGAGTTTTAAATTGGGCCTACGAAGGCATGATCATGAAAGGAGAACTAATCGTGAAGAACAGTATTACTCAGTACGCATTTATCGAACGTGTAACCGTTTTTTTAGAAATTGAGTCTATCTCGAGCACAAATTTCTTCGAGTTTTAAATTGGGCCTACGAAGGCATGATCATGAAAGGAGAACTAATCGTGAAGAACAGTATTACTCAGTACTAAACAGTTACGAATGACTACCTAGTTAATTGATTTCTATTTCAGTAGTAAGCAGTTGTTAGGAATTGGATTGGACTCTTCCATTATACTCAAAGTGATACTTGTCCAATTTATATACTTCAAAGTGTTCGTGTCTAATTAAGGTACTTTAGTGTAACACCGTGTCCAATTTATATACTTTTTCAATTTTCACCGTAAAAAGTGCAATGCACGCACGGATGAAGTACACTCACCAGCCAGTTTAAAGGGTTACGATAAATTAAAAGTGGAAAACATGGGCGTGTGTATATCATGAGCCTATTAAAAATTATTTTTTAAAAATAAAAATTACTTTTATGTCACTTTTGAAAATGAAAAAATAATACCAACACAATTGGGGCTGGCCTGGGTAGTCAGGATTAAATATTGGGTTAGGGTTCTTAGAGTTGAATCGAGATGGGAGAAGGTAAGAAAGAAGTGGATCGATTTGGAGAAGGAAGAAATGGTTTTGATATTTTAGTTGACTGGCGTTTTCTAGTTGACTCAGGTTATTAATAATTTTACTTTTTTGAATCTTAATATGGTGTGTGTAATACACGCGTCTTTAATTAATTTCTAAAAGTGCTGTTTTTTTGAAACTGACCAGCGAGTGTACTTTACGCGTGCATGTATTGCACCTTTTCTGGTGAAAATTGAAAAAGTATATAAATTGGACTGCGTGTTACACTAGAATACCTAAATTGAGCGGACGACTTTTTTTTATCACCCACTAATTGACTTTGATTTTTTATAAAGTTTTGTAATCATAATTTTACTCTATAATAAATTGGTTTTTTCCATTTAAAAGAAGAAAAAAGAACTATTTTGAAATTATTAGTTCAAGCGGCATGATATTAAGCAAACCAAATGACCATGGCAACAACTAATTATTAATGTGTAACTAATTGTTGCATTTTTTATTACTACTTACATTTTAATTGTAATTTGTGAGAGATTGCATGATCCATGGAGAAAAAGGGGATGATCCATGCAACTATGATATTGCATAGTACCACACATCCTAGAGCATTACGATGCACAAGAGCATACTGTAACGAAGAATAAACGATAACATTGTAATTTGTAAGAGACCAAATTGGCTGCTGCTCCACAAACTTACATAAATCTGCCGGATTGACGCGATTAACCTCCCGGCTCCCACCTTCAGAGATGAGATCAACGTACGAGTCCAGGTTTCATTTCTAAACATAGGATTTTACTCTTTTAACCAAAACTTCATGTCCTCTTTATTTATGATTGATGTGTTACTCTATAAAGTGAGCAGGCCTAATTAAATAAACTTTCCAGTATTATAACTAAAACATTAGTACTGTGAAGTAGAACTTAGAAGTAGCAAATCTTCAACTTTAGTTCTGCATGTTCTCTATTTATACATGTCTCCACTTGACATTAATTAGTCCATTCCTCCAAAAGCAAATCAACTGATTCTCCAAGTTTTCAGTAAAATTTGTCCCCTGTGTCTTTCTCCCTTTCTTTTCACAATATCAAACCCATGGAAGAAATCCAGTCTTGGTTTGCAAGCTATTCATCATCAAGCCAAGAGACACACAGTACACCATCATTATGTGAAGATACTAGCTTCAACAGTCTTGATGAATCCAATTCATCTAATTATAGCTATTGTCCAATAAAAAAATCATCAATATCTCATCACTGCATTGCCTCATTCAGAGCCTCAACCCCACAAATCAACTCCCTTGCTGTTCACAATCACACAAACACTCTGTATGCAGCATCCACCAATGGAGTCAATGTCTTTGATCTAACAAGTTATAGTCTCATTGAAACCTTTGGTTCCGGTTCCGGTTCTGTCAAGTCCATTGCATTTAGTGAAGATGACAGAATCTTCACATCACACCAAGATTGCAAGATTAGAGTTTGGAAGATGTCAACAACAACAAATAACAGTAATAATCCCACAAAGCACCAACATATCTCAACACTTCCTACACTCAAAGAGAGGGTACTAAAATCCATGTTCCCGAAAAACTACGTTCAAGTCCGTCGCCACAAGCAGAAACTGTGGATTGAGCACGCGGATGCCGTCTCTGGCTTAGCCGTTAACAACGGTGCTGGGCTAATGTATTCGGTTTCTTGGGATAAGTGTTTGAAAATATGGAAGCTTAATTCGTCAGATGTGCGCTGCTTGGAGAGCATGAAAGCACACTCTGACGCGGTTAATGCGATTGCGGTTAGTCCATGTGGTGGGACTGTGTACACCGGTAGTGCCGATGGCTGTATAAAAGTTTGGAAATGTGATAAAAGGAAGGTTAATAACGTGCTGGAAAAGACATTGGTTACACTAGTGAGACATGAAACGAGTGTCAATGCCTTAGCATTGAGTAGCGACGGGGTGCTGCTGTATTCAGGAGGCGGAGATAAGGTTGTTATCGCGTGGAAATGGGATGACGAAAAGAGTGATATGTTTGTGAAATGTTGCTTTGTAGGGCATAGAGGGGCTGTTTTGTGTTTGGTGAATGTGAATGGTTTTGTAATAAGTGGTTCATCAGATAAAACAGTGAGGATTTGGAAACATGGCTGTGAAGATTATAGTAGTACTAGTAATAATTGTTTGGCTGTCTTGGAAGGGCATAGTAAACCAGTCAAGTCATTGGTTGCAGTTTCAGGTACTGGAGGAGATGATGATGATGATCATGAAGATGGTGGTGATACTACTTTCTCAGTTTTTAGTGGGAGTTTGGATGGAGAAATTAGGGTATGGAAAATTGTGAATTGCTAAGAAATTGATTGATTTTCTTTTACAAAAAAGATATTGATTAATTTCCTTTTTCTTGTAATATTGTAGTATTTCATAGAAGTGTTTATGTAGCACAATATATATGTGCTACATGGAATTTGTTAGCTCCCCATATTTGTCAAGCTAGGAATTTTACTATATATGCAGTTTACACTGGTTTGTCTTACATTTGAGATTTAGCGGGAGTATATATGGTTTGTCACTTGTCAGAGTACCTTGTTAGTAAATGTTAAAGCTGCAACTGGAGAATAAAACAATTTCACAAAACTAGAAAGCTTTCAGCCTTTAAATGCATATACATGTACATTAAAGCTGCAAAGAATCAAATTTTATGCATCTTGAAACATTCATATTCTAATAATTAATCCATTGGAATTTTCATTATGATATTTACAAATTTTAAAACTTTACAATGAAAACTCAAATTTATATAGAGGATTTAAAGTAACTGGAACCGCCACTTCTACTAGTAAGATGCATTTTTTAAAAAAAATCGTCCACAAGAACTACATAAATCAAATAACCGTATCTGCTCTGGAACAATCCAAAGATAGATGGATGATCTATTGAAAAAAATTCCGATGTGCATACGAATGAGGACGAAGTGCGATCGAAAGAAAATGAGTTGGTCTATGGGACTAGCATATCACCCCAAGAACAACTAGAAGTAGCTGAGCTTGCTCAAAGAGTCAGGTCTAGTGTCGGGGTACAATATAACCTAATTTAATTTGAGGATCATGCAAAAAGATAACCCGTCATGAACGATTTATGAAGTATTCTAACTCAGGATGAGCTACCCATGGCCATTGAGGATATCAACATGAATTAGTTTCAAACTTATGTGCTTGGAACCAAACATGCAAAAACTCACATTGATCCTTTAAGGCTCTGGAACTCTACACCACCTTTTATATATAACTCCAATTACTTATTAAAGATGGGCGATATATAAACTATATAAACTGTTTGATAATCAATTTAGAGGAGGATGTTCTCTACCTAAACTAACCTTCTCATTCTCATTTAGTATACTGATTTTGGGAGGCCTTCTCCCATCTCTAAAAATTCCATTTTTTCCATTTTAATCACTTATCTTCTCATTTTATACATTCCTCTCCTCCCCTCTAAATTAGGTAATATTTACATCTTTCTACCTTTTAAATAAATTGTTTAAATTGAGTACCAACCGTCTGAAAGTTTATTCCACGAAAAATTCTTTACGTCAACCAGGAGATTTTAACAAACTAGATGAAAAGTTAGGTTTTGCAGTTTGTGCGGTAACAATGCAATATGTCTCATGTGAGCATCATGATTGCTTTGCGGCTTATACACATGAGTCTAGTGTTGTAAGGTAATGACAATTGACAACATATGCAGCTATCCTGCATTTAATTGGTGGTGTTTAGTAACTTAAACAATGCTATGAATAAGACACCAAAATTAATTAAAAGCCGAAAACCAAAAACTAGAGCCCTATTGGCTATATAACGTGTCCATGAGTAGCCTAGCGCTTTACATTTTGTAATTATTCGTACACGAGACTTAGAATAACTACTCTACCAGTTAATTAAGTGGGTTACATAAATAAATAAATGGTTGGAAGGATAAAGTTTGTCGACAAATCAGATCTCTGTTCTACGTTAATTATATAAGTTGATTAAAGATTGTTTGAAAAGGTTCATAAATCATAACCTTGTTTAAGTAATTCTTTTGTCGCACATTAAATATACGTAAGAGCTTGCGTAATCACCATAAAAAGCTGTTTAGTTACTCCCTCAGTTACCATTTCTCAGAGAACCAATTAATTAATATAAACTTTTAAAAGTATAAATAATTTGTAATTTTTTTCCTTTAATGTTATGTTCATTTTGTAACTTATAAGCTCGAACCAAATGCCAAGATTAAGATGAATTTTCTTGCAGTTGATCAACCATGGAGTGGACCCTGCTGTATTGGACAAAATGAAATCAGGAATCCAGGATTTTTTCAGTCTTTCAGTAGAGGAAAAGAACAGGGTTAGTTACTTAGTTTAGGCTTCTAGCAGAAGATCAAAACCTTGATTGGGATTTTGGAGAGATATACAACATCTTTGGCTTTGAGTTTGGGAGAGGCCTTTTGAATAGTAGTTTGAGAGGTGAAATAGTAATCACTGTTGAGAGGGTTTTATGAAATTAGATTTGGGTTTGAGTTAGTAAAAGTTAGTAGGATATAGGGGGAATATTAATAGGAGTGATGATTATAGTTGATGATTGGTTAATTGAATGATTGGTTAGTTATAGTTAGTTAAAAGTAGTTGTATTGGGATTGTGAGAGAATGTATTGGGAATTGAGTTGATTTGGTTGGGAATTGAATTTTTAATATTAGATGAAATAATGTGAAGGAGGTTGGAGTGTAGTAAAAAACTTGAATATAAAATTTTGTCTCCTAATTTTTGGAATTTCCGTTTTTTTTTTTTTTTTTTTTTAATTTTGTTTAATTTGATGAATCATTGTAATTTATCATATTAAATAATACGAGAAATTGTATATTTTCCAACGAATGAAAATGTTTAAATGTAGTGTCTGAAAGGCCGGATAATTTAATTTGTTTTTCAATTTTTTTTTAATTTTTTTATTATTTGTTTTTATTACGTCATCCGCTATATTCATTTCACGAATTAATAATAAACCATTAATGTCATATAGGTATAATAATAAATTTGTAGCTGATCGGCGTACATATCAAAGTGCATTCTCAAAAAAGTAAACAGAATGTGCCGTAATAAGCGTGCAGACGAAATGTAAAAGCATCAGCGGTGCTTTATGTTACATGTCCAAGCAGTCGAATCACACAATACAAATAAATCGTCTCAAGATTTGGGGAAAGACCCGCATCAATCAACCCATTCGCCGAACATAGCAGTCATTTCTCGATAACAAGGGAAAGCAATCTGCACAACAATTTCATTTTCTCTGTTGCCATGTGGTGGAATGATGAACCCCAACCGGAAAAAATAGTCAATCGTTAACCCATTAGTACATCGAAAGCCGACAATTTGTAAATATATCAAACCTATTCAACAACTTTAAATAACAGGCCAAATGAACGTATATTTCAAATGCCATTTCGCCTCATATTACTTCATATAACAAGCCCAACAGAAACAGGCAGCATACTTAACAGGCAGCGTAAACGTATATTGCAAATGCCAATTCTTCTTTTCATTTACAATTTAAAATTACCACAACAACCAATACCAATATGTTGTTTCTACAACCAAAATCGACAAAGAAGCCGAAATTCAGAGAAATTAAACAAGGCAACAATTTTTATTTTTTCGTTTCATTTCCAGAACAGACATAGTAATATGAACAAGCAAAATGGACATCAATACTGGAATAAACAAGTTCAATTCTCAGGGCAACAACCATGGCAGAAACAAACAAGGGAGCCTTCATATTTCCATTTTTTTTCTCGTTTACAGAAACAAACAAGACACAAATCGTCGTATTTCAACAATCACTGTAGATACTACTCAACAGGCCATTTTCCTTATTAGAAGAAGAAGCATCAACTTTTTTCGTTCCAAAAAATAAGGAATAATTAAGAAATCGGAACCCAAATCGGAACCCTAACCGGATTAGGCAGCAAAAACCCCAAATTCTTAATGAAATCTAATAGAGAATGAAAAAAGGAAGAAAGACATACCAAAATCGGCGATTTTCGAGCTCGCCGGCGAGTCACCGGAAAATTTTCCGGCACCGAATCGGAAAACCAAACCGATGGGAGTATAGATCGGAACGTGAGGATCACGCCTATGCCCTCCGTTTGGTCGTGCGGTGACGGAGGAAGGCTACATCTCGACCGACAGTGCAAACGGCGGTGACTCGAAATGAGATAAGGTGGACAGAGAGAATTTATCTCTGTCCCTAGAGAGAGAGAATTATTTTATGCAAATGGGAGAAATGGCTTGTGAATAGTCTCTACCGTGAATGAGGCTTTTTTAATTGAAAGCCAAACTTAGTTGGGCTGCCCAACAGTACGAGAGGCCTCTCAAACTCAAAGCCAAATATGTTGATATTCTTCCTAGGCACCATACCAACTGATTACAGAAAGCCTCACTTGATTCCTTAGCTACCTGCCAGATAACACCAGAGGCGGATCTAGAAATTTTCGTTAGTGGGTGCAAATGAGTGCAAAGTTTATTAATTATTATTAAAATAATAAATGATCAATAATTAATTATTAAAAAATAAAAAAATTCATAATTTATTAAATAATAAAAATGTTGAGTTGGACAAAAAAATATTGTAGTTTAGAATCAATACAGGATAGTTTAATCATAGACTCCGTAGGAAAAAAATTTCGTTAATTATACATTGTTATTACAATTTCATGGTAAAACAATTAGTTTTGAACTAAAAATAGTAAGATGGGGCGAATTTTTCAGTAATATTAATAAAATACGAAGTGTTTCCACCACTCCAACTCCAATTTCATATTTACTCTCTTCGCATTCCCGTTATTTTTATAATATATATAATATATGCTTCCAACCAATTTACTGGATGCAAAATAAATGTTATAAACTTATGTGGGTGCAAAATGTTTAACTTGGTGGGGGCAAAATAAAATTCTATATAAGATGCAATAGAAAAATTAAAATTTTGGTGGGTGCAACTGCCCCCACAGGGCAATGCATACATCCGCCCATGATAACACATAGGCAGCAGTTACGTTGTCTTGAAATGAACAAGCCGGTCTTCATAATGTTTTTGTCTCCTGTATTGTAAACTGAAACTGTATTAGATTGAATGATTGAAAGATACAGTTACAGCGTTCAAGAAGATGAGAGAAGAAAGAAGATCAAAACGATCATATAACTATGTTCTCTAGCTTGCTTTAGGCCAAGATTATCAGCATGTTCAAGGCATGCATACATGCCTTCAAAATTAAAAAAAAAAAGAAAAAATAAAAGTGAAAAGTGGGAGATCGATCACTCCAGATCGATCTCAACCCACTCTTCACTCATCTTCACTCATGAGCATGAGTGAATGCTCACCAATAGGAAGGGGACACATGGGGACACATGTCCCCTTTCTATTGGTTATCCGGATTTTATAGATAATGTTTTTTATCTTTTAATTATCTTCTAATTATCTTAAAAAAAAAAAAAAAAATTATACCAAAATTCATGATTTTTTTTCCTCTATAAATAGAGATCACATTTGCTATACTTTCAATACATCTAAAAAAACCCTTCTCTAACCTTCCATTAATCTCACTAGCTAAATGGATCCATATTACCCACAGTTTTCTTCTCAAGAATTCCCAGATTATGAACCAGATATTTACTCTCAGTTTCCTCGTAATCCCACTCAAACTAATACCGAGCCCCAAAGTGTTGAAACCACAAACTCAACCAAAGAAAAACCCGTGCCTTGGGAGGACATTGAAGACCTTACCCTAATGTCAGCGTGGAAGTACATCAGTGAAAATCCAGTTACTGGCACTAATCAGAGTGCTGAAACTTTCTGGGACAAAATTCACTACATGTTTGCGCAAGCACGAGCAGAATCCCCTGGTACACTCATCACTGATTTATCTTTTTTTTATTATTTTCCATTAATATAAATACAATGTTTCTTAATTATAGTTATTTATAATATTTGAATAATAATTATTATATTATAAAATAATAATAATAAATAATGTTATATTAATTGGAAGATTGGGTGAGTGGTGAGTGTTGATAAATGATGTTTTATTGTTGTGAGTGGATTGTTTGGAAGATTGAATATGTGTATGAGAGAGAAATTAATTTTTTAATTGGAAGAGTGGGTGAGTGGGTTGAATTGGAGAGTGTGGATATTTATGGACTTATATAGCAGCAGAGTATGTACTACTATCTAAGGGTAATGTACTATTCTTAACCCTATGGTACAAGTGTTCTAGCTAAATGTACAATCTCTTTCAAATTCCAAAATCTTTCCCGCTTTCTTTCGTCTTCTTAATTCGTCTCTCTTCAATTTGGCTTAACTCGTCTGAAATAGATAATTCACAGTATGGACGCTGTAGAAGTGTATGCAGCAGGAGTTCAACTTTCGGACATGAAAT
Source organism: Plantago ovata (assembly GCA_028274465.1). Classification (NCBI taxonomy): domain Eukaryota; kingdom Viridiplantae; phylum Streptophyta; class Magnoliopsida; order Lamiales; family Plantaginaceae; genus Plantago; species Plantago ovata. Next base: position 108,790,608 of record CM051456.1, on the reverse strand, counting down.
TAGATCATAAATATGGCAGAACGTTTAAATTAACATGGAAGATGAATTGAAATCGAAAGCCTTCAATCAAATTAAGAAAGATGGAATTTCACTTCCTGATGCATTGGTATGTTGTCAATAAAGGGAAATAAGGAATGTACATGCATTACTACTTGTTAACACTTGATACCAATCATTATATACTCCATATTTGTCACAACAGATTGTACTTACCGGAGCGTTGAGCAACTACCTACTGTAAACTCGAGGAAAGAGAGGTTATCGCTTGCCACATTTCTAAGCTCGAAACTACATGGTGATATAGGACCTGGGCAGAGTCCAATCAGAGTGGCAGATTAATTCAAGAGAACTTGAAGGAAAATCATATATCGACGCCATGAGAATTTAGTCTAAAATTAAATTAAATTTGTATTGTCATCTGGAATAGTGGACTCAAATGAACTTTCCGGCAAACAATCGATCCTAAATTGATGAATCTAATCGACACAAGGTTATACGTGCTTCGGTCCAACAATGACCTCGGAGGAAGGATCACAAGCTTTCACTAATCAGAGAAGTTGTAGATTCACAGTGGTGATGAACAAATTAAAGGTGTTCAAAACCAATTTTGATTCTCAATCTCACTTCTCCCCCTAGTCTAGAATGATCTATGCAACAAATGATGATGATCAACTGTTTTACAACTGACGATCCATATCATTCCAAGAACAATTAACGTATGGTGATTGAACTGATGTTCTGTTATGATATTACTACAGTATAACATCAATCCAATGATACTTGATACTAGCATCAAGCTAAGTACTAGCAGAACATTTATAAGAGCTATTTGCTCTGTGAGTGTAACACAACCTGTGATGTTAAAAGAGAATTAGAACAAAACACATGATCACTAATAACATTGTATGATATATAGTATGGATTTTACCTATCAACTGTGTATAGCTAGTAACTGGATCCACTTTCTCTTCTGCCTGAATCGTGCGAGACAAGTAGCATCAGTACTACAGATTGGTACGTGCAACATAAACTTCCCCTTTCTCCACAAGATTGAACAACTGCTTTCACTTGTTCCTTGAGAATGTTGAGTTGTGCGTTGCTTTCATTAACAGCTCAAGTCTGATTAGTCATATGTGGTGGTGGATTATTTGAGTAGGTCGGTCTCTTTGTGAACTTGAAACTGTGCAGCGCGCAGTTTCTCCTTGAGATGACCATTCATAACAAAAATGATGACTCTGTAACTTGAGGTGCATCAAGTGCAGGACTCCTAGATTAATTCAGCAGTTCTTCCCGCAATATGAGTGAGTTAGCTAGCTATATCATTATGATTTGGCCTCTTATATACGCCATCAAATATGTCGTTGTGCCTCATCAGCAAATACTTTGTTTGTTTCAATAGAACTTGCAGAGCAGAAAGAGTTGTGCAAACCTGAGTTGGCCTGTAATTCCTGCCAGACAGTCCAATTAGTTGAGTAAAAATGTAAAATATGCTCACTAACTGGTAGTGAATTTTGTGAGCGAGCTCAGCTACAGCTGTAGCTTATAGATCCGGACATTATGCAATTGTGACTACCTTGTTTTGAGTTCATCCCACGCATCTTTAGCAGATGAGATAAACAAAGTAGTATAACTTTGATTTATTCTGCAACCAAGCAAATAATAATCCATGAAAAGATTAGGTTATTGCATCTCAGCCAGTACACCGGTACACAAGACAACTCTTTTGATCATCTGCAATCTTTCTCTATTCATATAGCACCATACAATATTATTGCTCAAGTCAATAATTAAGCAACATGAGAACTTTACAATTAACTGAATTAATATCTTAAGATGCATCTTTCACACACTTAAGTACTAAACACGTACATAAACATTACACAATTACAAATCTTCAAATTACATGCAGCAACAGTACTAGTGCTTGATCTGTGACAACATGCACCTTGCATCCTTGCTGTTAGGCCTCTCTTTGGGATTATCCAAAGTGCAAAAACAAGCAACCTTGAGAACCAACAACATCTGCTCCTCATATCCGTTGCCCATCAACTTCGGGTCGATAGCTCTTTTTGGATCCTCTGAGGTCATGACATTCCTCATCCATTTCACCAAACTCATCTCATCTGTGGTCTGGAAAAAGTTGTCAGAAGGCAACTTTCCCATCACAAGAACACCCAAAACCACTCCAAAGCTGAACATATCGCACTTATCCGTGAACTTAAATGTTTGATGATACTCTGGTGCAATATATCCAACAGTTCCCGCCACATTTGAAGTCGAAACATGCGTGTGAGCATCAGGAACCGCTTTCGCCAGTCCAAAATCTGCAATCCTGGCCTCCATGTCATCATCCAACAAAATATTTGCAGGCTTTAAGTCCCGGTGAATTATTCTCGGAGTATGGCTCATGTGAAGATACTCAAGCCCTGCAGCAATCCCAATTGCAATTCTATGCCTCGTGAGCCAATCCAAGTCTCTTCCTTGTTGGAGCCAATCCTGAAGGCTTCCATTTTTCATGTACTCATAAACAAGATAATGGCAATCGGGCCGAGGGAGATGAGCCAACAGAGCAAGTAGATTCCGATGCCTGATATGTCCAACGGTTTGAATTTCGGACCTAATTTGACGCATTTTCTTGTTCAAGAGCTTGCTGTCTTCATCAGTAAGCTCATCTGCATCTCTAGATGGTTGAATGATCTTCTTTATGGCAATCTCTTTGCCACCACTTCCCGGTAAAACCCCTTTGTACACTTCTCCACATCCACCTTTTCCAATCACACTAAGAGATGCTAATCCATCTTCTTTCTCCAAAAAGGCCAAATCCTCCGGCTTCTTAATAAGGGGGCTAAAGATCTTCAAGCCGGTATCCTTGCTACTACCTTTGATCAAGAATGTGAGCAGCCTAAAGAGCATAGAAAATGCCAACCCAGAAATCGTGCCCGCTATAGCTCCAGCCATGAATCCGAAAACCCACCCCACGATTTTTGCTGCCTTGCTCCTCCTCCGATGGTGGTGCGATGATGATGATGTACCTACCGACGGAGACGGACCCGGTGCATTCGAAGGAGCAAATGCCACACGGTTAGTCCTGTTTCTGTTAATTTCAGCTAAGACATAACGTTTGGGCAAGGTTTCACTATCAACAGATTGTGCAGATAAGTCATCCAGCTGATTCATGAACGGAACCCGACCCTCCAACAAGCTGTTGCCCGACAAGTCAACGAACCTGAGATTCCTAAAGGATCTCAAAGACTGAGGCACTTTCCCCTCAAACATATTGTCAGCAAGATTCAGCTTTTCCAGGTTGGGAAAGTGTTTCAAGAAGTTGAGATTGCCAACGAACTTGTTGGATGAAAAGTCAACTACTCTGAGGCCGATCAATGAGGATAACCCAGATGGGATTCTGCCGGAGAATTGATTGTTTCCAAGATTCAAGACCTCAAGGCTCTGGCAGTCAACGATTTGAGCAGGGATTTGGTCAACCAATCTGTTATTCTGCAGTGAAAGTTCTTTGAGGTCTTTTAACAAACGGATGGCAGGCGAAATTCTGCCATTGAGCTGGTAAGAGTCAAAGACAAGACGAGTGACTCTGAGAGCGTTGGAGCGGTTGGAGATTGTTTGGTCGCAGAATATTCCGGCGGAGTTGCAAGGGTTTCTGGGCAGGGAGCGGCGGAAGCCGAGGGCTTTGTGGATGAGCAAGAGGGCTTCGTGGTCGGATTGGAGGAGAGTTGGGGTGGTGGAGTGGGCGGAGAGGATTAGGGTGGTGAAGAGTGAGAGGAGGAGGAGGAGGAAATGGGTGGCCATTTAACGGCGGTGGTGGCGGAGGGTGGTGGTTGTGTAGTACTAGTTGGTTGTATTTGGTGTGAGCATGGATTATTATGGTGGTCATATAGTTGTTAGTGTTGAGGGGAGAGAGCTGCTGTGGAAAATAATAGTGACTTGACTTATCAAACAAAAACGAGTCTTTCTGATACCGTGTGGAAAGGGAGAAAACTTGGGCGGGTTGACCTCGGAAGTTACGGTCTTGCCCTCTGGCACTGGCAGTTTTAAAACGTTTGGAGATGCTATGCCTATGGTGGGGTTGACTGGGAGTGGTGGGGGAGTGTGAATTGTAATAGTACAGTGGTTACAATAATAGTAATTCACTAATTCTTTTGAAACGGTTAATCAATTATTATTATTTTTCTTTTGGAAAGACTAAGCAAATTTTATTAATTAACAAGAGTATAAGAAATGTTTAAGAAACGGGATACATGGTAAATAAAAACAATGACCCCAAATAAACCTTAAATCCCTCTAATGCCCAAATTCAAACATAAAATTGGTTCCAAAAACCAAACCATCATCCACTTTGATAGTTACCCTCTGTTTTCCCTTTTATTTTAACCACCACCAACAATTCAACTTAATTCTAAACATTCTTTACTGGAGATATTTTTTTGTAACATTATAATCATACTTCTCTGCGTGAACTTTGAGAACCCCACTTTGAGACCCCTTACAAGGTTTTAACGCATCAACCATCTCCAAATTTCCATACTCATCATATGTTACCAATTATCATTAATCTTTACCGAAATGCACTTCTTACTTATATAGTTAAGGTTGATGATTCGGTTCCTCTCATAGGTTTTAAACCTAATTAATTACAATTCGGGTTACAATATGTTATTGATCACATGATCATTATTCATCCAATATTCTAAACTAGCCAAACTAAATTAGTACTATGAATTCTTGTATAACTATCTAAATTACCAGCTAACTAACATCAAAAAGTGGCAATAAGTAGTTGTTAGGCCAGGGTCTTCTCACAGATCCACACTATTATAAACGGAAATAGGCTGGCATTTCAATAGTTTATAATCAACTTCTTTTCACAAGCCTACCCACTTTTTTAATTTGTCATTTGTTTCTTCCTACATAATATGCATAATAATAATAATTCTATATTTAGCTTCATGTTAAAACTCCGACACCTAAGAGTTTAATACAAGAAGCACAAAGACTTGTTTTTGTACGTTTATAATTGATTAAAGTAAACGACAGAAGAAATGTTTGTTGAGGGTTTCTATTCTCAGGTCGGCTTCGTACCAACCTAAACGTAGATCTTTATTATATATATTTCATTCTAATTTATTAAATTTTGATAAAAATATATAAATGTGCAGTTATACCCCTACTTTCAAAAAATTCATTTAAATAATTTAAATAAGTTCATACTATTTTATAAGTATTAAACTAAAAATAAAAATTTACTTTAACTAAAATTAAAATTAACCAATATATATCAAATTAATTTCAACAACAATTCAATTGAATATTCGTTTTCCATAATCTAATTGCACTAGCTATCAACATTTGTAGATGACAATAACAGAGATTTATTTTTTTAGCTACGAAGTATATTGTTTAGAAGTGTTCGATAGTTTATGTATCATTAAAATGGATAAATTAATTGTGATTGTGATTAAGATTAATTAATAAGGTTTACGTATATGTAATCATATAAATTGAAATTAAGGACATTATAGTTAATTTGTATTTTTGTGGTGATTTTTAATGTTAAAGAAAATTAATTATAATCCATCGTAACAAAAATGACTTTGAACCAAAATGAATGGATGAGATTAAATTAAGAGCCACATGGCAACTATTGAATGAATACCTGACTTTAGGTCGGTACAGAGCCGACCTGAGAATAGAAAGCCCCATATTTGTTTGATGAGCTCAACTTGAAACTACTGTTGATGTAATTAATCAACTCTCATCGTGTTCTTCTGAGCGTATTTGGCTGTTTCATAATTATTTTGAGAATCTTACGAAGATCTGCATATAGATGGACTGGTAAAAGAACATATATATGGAATTAGATCATATAATATAATAAGCCTGTTGATTCAATCAATTGATTTACCTACCAATCAATTTTAATCCGTTGATCTTGCTTATCCAATTTTAATCTGTTGCGTACATGTGTCATTAGTTAATTAAAAGATGTAGGGTTCGAATCCCGTTGGCGTGATTTTTCTCCATCATTTTTATTATTATTTTTATTGAAGGTGTTTGGTTCGAATCTTGTTGGCGTGATTTTTCTCTATTATTTGTATCATTATTTTAGTTGAAGGTGTTGGGTTCGAATCTTATTGACGTAATTTTTTTCTTTTTTATTTATTCTCTTCTTAAATTTTTATTTTTAATATAAAGTTGTATGACGTATTATACTTAATTTTTTAAAATATAACCATGATATGTTCTTATAAAAAAAGACATACTTCCTCCGTCCAATAATAAATGTAACACTTGATTTTGTTGACTTTTTCGATGATCATTTTGACCTTAAATTATTCTTAAATCATACGATAAAAATAACTAAAAACATCATATTATGAAACTAGAATGTTTATATGAAGCACTTTGACAATATATTCAACTGATGAAAAATACCAATTAACATGCGAAAAAGATGCATTGCAGATTTTGAAGTTGAATATTTTCAAAGTTTAGAGATGTATCCGATGGTTCTTAACTCATCGGAAGAATACTTTTTTTATGTCTAATATAGTTCAATTCAAAACTATTAATTGCATAACTACAAAACTTATATACATTTATAGTACACCATTTATATTAAATTAAATTACTCAATTAGTTATTTTTTTATTACGTTTGAAGTCATTATGTGAAAATTATATATTCACTCCATTTATTTCAATATATTATTTAATAATAATGTTTTACAAGATTACGCTTCACACGCGTAGCGTGTGACGCGGTTCCTAGTACTATGTATTAATTATCTCCTCGGGTCGATCCCATGAAAACCTTTTTAATTCGATTTTAAACAAAAATTACTTTCAAGTCATATCATGTTAAAGTTCAATATTACGAAAGTACAAGAAATATTTTACCTTTTACAAAATAATTTATGATCACTAATTAAAGAAGTCATGTGGTGCTCCGTGATGAAATAGTTAAAGTTGTTTGTAGGAGTTGCAGAGTTCGAGTCATAGCAGTAGTAATTTTCTCCGAAATGGTATTTATCCGAATGGGGTTGGATTAGTGAAAGAGAGGTGCGGGGTTCGATCTACGACGGTAACGGAGTTATAAGGTTGGTTTAAGTGTGGAGAAATAAGGCGAATTAATAAGTTTGTATACAATTAGTGTAGGAGTAATTGTAATATAGGCCGTGTGATAAAAGTGATTGATTTTTCTCCGAATGTGGGAACCATATTACCCCGGTAATGTGCCAAAACTTATGGATCGGTGATTTTCTTGGATTGAAAATGTGACCGGTTTTGTAGTTATTCATTGACTTGTGACTTGTGGGTGTGACAAGTAAACGGTGCAAAACGACTTGCATTGGTGGGGAAAGAAGAAAAGAAAGAGAGCCTGGATTTATGAATGCATAGACATACATATACTCGAACGAAAATGAAAGCATATACTACTATATTATTAACGGCAATTTGCTAAAACTTATGCTGTATATTAATTAGCCATTGATTGTTATTATATCAGTGAGTATTTTTTTTAATTGTTTTTTTAGATTTTCACACATTTTAATACATCCCATTTAAATTATTAATTTTATAAATATACTATAATAATTACAAGTAATTATGATCATGAAACCAATAGGAAGCTTCTAAATAACATAAAATTTAACAAAATGCATTAATTATGATGAAAGTCTTTACTGAAAAATGTAAAAAATGACAAGTATTTTTTAAATAGTGAAAAATTTAAAACGGTAATTATAAAAAATCGGGAGTATATATATAATTATTCATTTACTTGAATTGTAATGTATCAATCCATTCTTGCTTGCATGCAGGACCCCAACATCATCAATTCATATTTCCAAATTCCAACTTGTTGCTGTCCGTCCTGTTGTGGCCCGACCATGCATTAGTTGAACTCCAATTTAGTATTTTGTTAGGGGTTATTAAACGTAGTAGCAATTTTACTAAACGTTGGAAATTTATTTGTAATTTACAGAATGACTCTTATTTTACAAGTATTACAAATAAATCCCAAACTTACTAAATTCATACAATTATCATAAACAATTGCAAGTATAATAAATTCATCAATTCTACTTTACCACAAACACTCCCTAAAACAAATACACTCATAAATATAAATTATTAACATGAAATGACCACTTTAACAAAAAATGATCAAATGATACTTCCGAACTTCCAAAAATTGATAAATTTGATACTAAATTCAAGTGTTCCAAAAATTAACATTTAAATTCAAACTAAAAAAAATAAAAAAAATAAAAAAAATCGGACATAGTGATTAGAAGCAGCCCAGCGGCTGTTGCTTCTAATCACTAGGAGCAGCCCGTTAGCCCAACGGGCTGCTCCTTCTGAAAGGCTGACTTTTTTTTTTTTTAATTTTATTTAATTATGCACAATCCCTATATATATATATATATATATATATATATATATATATAGATATATATATATATATATATATATATATATATATATATATATATATATATATATATATATATAAAGAAAATAAAAAAAATAGTAAAAAAAAATTTGTAAATTTATAAATTTATAGATGCTTTATTATAAATTTATAAATTTTTTTTTGGTAGATTTATAAATTTATAGATACTTTATTACAAATTTACAAATCAAGGTTTGAAATGAGTTTGATGATACTTTATTACAAATTTACAAATCAAGGTGTGAAATGAGTTTATAAAGCCCCTAAATTTACAAGAGATTTATAAATTTATAGATACTTTATTACAAATTTACAAATCAAGGTGTGAAATGAGTTTGATGATATCTCTTGGTGTGTTATTCAAATTGAATTGAAATATGTTGATTAGGTTATTGATTTAGGAGCTTGATTTATTTAAGGTGGAATTGTGATGATTTCAAAAATATTGGGTTAATTTGTAAAATTATAAATTTATAGATACTTTATGTAATTTACAATAAATTTCCAACATTTAGTAAATTTATGTTCCGACGTTTAATATTTTCCTTTTGTTATCTGTTTCATGAACAAAATCAAGGGAAAAACAAAGACATGGATAGTAATGTAGGAAAAATACCATGTTAATTTAAATCGGATGATCGGTAAAGAATTAATTTATACTTGGAATACTAAGTCAAAATAGATATAGATTACAAAAATTAGGGTTAAATGTTGAAATATAGATTTCAAAGTACAAACTTTAGAATATATGGATTTGAATTATTATATTCTCAGACAAGTACTGGGATCTATATAAAGTGAGATCGACTTCAATTTATTAATAGGCTCACTTGGTTATATAAAAAAAAGAGAGAGAAAAAAAAAATTCCATGGATTTATTTATGTCATATGGCCCAGATTATGTCAGGGTACAAATGACAAAATGACGGAGATGAGCGACCAACCCTAGGATTCAAGGTGACTTCCTAGCTAGAAGAATCATATGCAGGAACACAACTGAACCGAGCCATGCAGAGATATCCGAGGAGATGGCCTATTCGATCGAGCAGAGTATGAAATACTCTCTCTGAGGGGATGAGCAACCTTTCGAGCCGGCGAGCCATTAGGTACAAAGGTACACTAGCTATCAACCATACAAGAGCATATATGAGTTTATAAGTTGAAAAAAGAAACACTTTGAACGGGTATATTTAAAATTATAGTCGTCGTTTTATTTATTTATTTATTTATTTTTTAGCACAAGATGCTGTGTCAAAACTCATAAATCGCCAAGAACTAGTCTTGTAAAATCAGCAACTACCTACTGACAGGTAGTTATTATATCTACATTTATTACATCAATCAAAACCATCAGAGTACTTAAATCTTCACTATTACAAGCTCGATGATGTTTATATCAGTTCCAGTTCCACCTGGGCCTCCACAGCAACATTGATGTTAAAACTGGGTCACTGCAGCCGTAGTGATCCTCAGCTGCCCCTCAAGAGCATCTCATTCAGCTGTAGTTATCTGAATCTTTCGAGTACGGACATTTGACCGCTAATGTTGGGTGCTCTTGCTGAAGAGCTGAACAATAACAATGCTACTGACTACTCTGCCAAAGTCCAAAAGTTCAGATATGATAGATCTGAAATCCAGAATCCAGAGCTATTTGTGCTGGGCGTAGGTTGCAGGCAGCCGCTAAGCCTAAGAGGTAAGCTTTTGAGAAGGAGAAGAAGAGTAATAAGGATTTAACAGATGATGATGGTGAGGTGGTTGGTAAGAAGGCTAGAAAAGCTGAGGTATCTTCCGGCAAGAAGAAATCGGGGAGCAAAGTAACTGGTTCTGATTTGGGCAAGAGGAATCTTCTGGAAATAAGGCTTAGGGATCTGCCTGGTACTTTATTTGGGCAAGGAGGAATCTTCTGGAAATAAGGCTTAGGGGTTAATTGGTTATTTATTAAGGTCATAGGTTCAATTCTCGTCAAGCGATTAAATTTATTTATTGTGGAAATAATGTTAACGACGACTATAATCTAAATTTTCTTTTATTAAGCAAGCTATGTTTATTTATTTATTTCCTTGTCTTTCTGCGAAACTCCAACAAAAAAAATTAGATTATAGTCGTCGTTAACATTATTAAAAACGTTTTGATTTTTTGGTGTAATTCTATTGATTTATTTGGATAAATACCCAACCTGTGAGGGATGAATTAGAGTGAATGGGAAGGGTTAATCAAGTGTTTGAAATATATAGTGTTAGAGTGAGAGGTGAAAATGAAAATTTTGTGTTAAAAAATTAATTTTCTTATAATAATTAGTTACTACATCCGTCCCAGAAAATTTTATTCACTTTGACTTTTCTAGTCAACAAATTTCAATTTTGACTACAAATTACTTTTAAACTGTAATGGTATAATATATAACATAATTACATAATGAAAATTTAGAAAGTAAAATTGCATAGTATAATTTTGTTATATATTTACTATTACAATTTAAGAGTAATTTGTAGTCGACGTCCAAAACTGTTGACCACAAAAAGTCAAAGTGGGTAAAGTTTTCTGAGATGGAGGGAGTATGGTCTTATTTTCGGTATGTTAAATACACTTTATAAAAAAGAGGTAAAATTCTCACAAGTTTCCAATTCATTAGACAAAATATCCCTGAGTCCCATTAAAAAATACTTCCTCCGTTTCATTACAAAGTTCCTAAGGGGACTATTTATCGCGACATTTGACCACGTATAACTTTTAAATTAAACTGTAACAGTATTATTAGTAAAATGTTAATGACAACATGTGGTACCAAACATGAATGATATATGTGTCAACTATTGGTGCCAAATACCAGCTATTGGTGGCAATAATGGGTGACACATTCCATAATGGTTCAGATTGAGGGTTAAATATCAAATAGAATTTAGAAGTGGGTTTGAATGTAATATAATTGATATTATAATAATAATTTTTATAATTAATATTGATAGTAATAAAATAAAATAATTAGGGAATGAAATTAATAATCCCAGTAAATAAACGGTGGCCTTCGTTTAGCATGCCCCTATTTCATTTCAATACAATTTCTTGGAAAAAAAAAAGGACCAAATCGGTATGTTTGGCTTTGAACTGGCTTGTGGTATTTTGTTATTTTTGTAAATCGGTGTTGTTGGATTACGTTTGGCTTTTGTTAAATAACAAAAGACACAACCCGAGTTACTATTTACCATTTCCAAAACTCTTTTCTCTCTCTAGCCTGTCATTTCAGTCTCTTGTCTCTCCCTTCTATCTTTCTCACCGACTAAAACCATGGCCACCGGAAAAAGAATTCCGGCCAAATCTCGACCGTTAGGCCACCCACGACGAAACTAAACACACCATTAGACTCTCCTCGTCCCGATCTACAATCCTATCGGAACCAAATCTCAAAACGGTTGATTTCCCAAATCGATGGTCGGCGCGTGGAGCTTTTCGGCGGCGCGTTTCGTCTATCTTGGAGAGGCCATGACCGACCCGTGGTGGAGGGAGCTCGTACGGTGAGGAAAATGGAGTTTTCCGGCGGCCTTTGTTTTTTTCGACTCTTTTCTGATCCAGTGGAGGTTTTCGGCCTTCTTCACTAGTCGAATTGAGTGCACTCACATAACAATAAGATGAGTTCTCTAAACTCTAATCCTTTGTCTTCTACACTTGGAATTTCATTCCGCCTATAATTTTATGGGTATTGTTTACTGTGTCTTATGTATTTTTATTGTATGGATTTCTCTGTGCTAATTGATTTGAGCGTTTGATTATTGCATGTGTAATTTAGTTTCTTTAATTTGTGATAAAATTTTGGGATTAGGATTTTTTTTTTCAATTTTTTGCTTTTTATTTGGGGTTCAAGGCAGCATGCTTTGGATGCAATTTGCTGTGTTCTTGTTGTGGATTTTTTTTTTCCATATATTTTATGTTTTCGTTTTTTGTTGTGGCATCCTCTGCTTCTATGCTATTTTTTGATGTAGATTTTTTCTGTGTCCATTTTGCTTTTTGGTAGCCTTGTTTGGATCCACTTTGCTCTGATATTCGATAAATGTAGTTTTTTTGAGTCTGTAATAGGGTTAGTTCTTGTTCATGTTGGCTTTGCAATAGTTGGGTTGTTGCAGTTTGCGTTATTGCACGTGGCATTTTGAAATGGATTGAGAAAGGGCAGTCTGCTGTCGGTTTTATTTTTGTGGCATTGGCAGTTTGCGTGTGTTTGGTTTGGTTGCTAAGTTGTATGCCTATGTGCCATACATGAAAATGCAAAGTATAGTTGTTTATGAGGCACAGTAACTCGGCTTGTGTCTTTTGTTATATTATAGAAGGTAATTCTAACCAAATACCCCTATTCACCAAAACAACAAAATACCAGTTTAAAGCCAAACACCCTGATGTCTGCTTTTCTTTTTGGTCGACAATGATTAGGCCAGAGAGGGAGTTGTACTTGGGGATGTTGGAGTTGCCGGATTATCTTCCTTGGCAGCCCTTGAACCGAATTACGGCACATTGTACTCAAAGGTGATGGACTCGTGACATTGCTCTCAGTTTCAATGCATGGCAGTATTTAATTTTGGATGCTTATACTATCTGTACCTCTCTTGCATGTGAATAACAGGGTTATATCAGCGTCGTATCTTGGCGTGGCTCAACTGTCGTTCCAGTCGAGCAGCCATGGCGTTGCTGCCTTTGCACGGTATGATGTGTTCGGTTTTTAGAAAAGCAGACCCAAACAGGCTAGTCAGAAAAGTTATAACATATGCATGCATTATAATATGCATTATCATGTCATTTTGCATTATTGTAGTGGGAAAATGGAACGTTGGCGGTGATGATTGCATGCATAGGTTATAAACGACGGTTGACTTGTACAATTAGCATATGAGCTACACCGTATCTTGGCGAGGCGATTTCTATCGCAGCCATGGCGGATGCCTTTGTTAGTTATGTACAGGCTTCCATTTCTGAGTTTTATTGATAAAAATCTGAGCCAACTTGCATTCTAAACTGTTATGTCTATACTGTTGAAATTTCCTTTGTTTTATTTTTCCCAACTTGCATTGTAGACTAGTTGCCTTGTGAATATATCTGAGCTAACTTGTCATATTTGGTTGAGGTGTGCCACCTTCTACTTTAGTTTGTGGTAGGGATGTTGGGATTTTGCATGTCATTTGTCACTATATACAAATTTTTCAAAGCTATTAACTTCATTTACTTCATTGGAAATGACTACTCATGTTGGGACATGAGTGCCTATTGTCATTCATGTTTCCCAACACCAAACCATTATCACACTTTTGACCAATTTTTTTTATTCCCATTTTGGCACTTAGCTTCAAATAGGGACACAACTACAACTTCCAATGCATCCCTTCCTTACTATAAATGTGCATCCTTCCTTTCATTTCCTTACACCTAAAACACACAAGAAACACTACTCTCCTACTATCCTCCCCTACCTCTTTTGCAAACAGCCGACATCCCCCTACTCCCAATTGAATTTTCTTTTCACGTTAAGGTGCACATTTCATTACCTTCATAGAGTACTTAGCTTCATTACATGCATTTTAGTTGCTATGTATACTTGGTTCTTTATTAAATGTCTTTAGTTACATGCAATTGAGTTGTTATGTCTATTTCGTTCTTCATCACATGTCTTTTGTATGTGTAACTTCTTATCACTTTAGCGTTATGTTTACGATCATCCCATCATATACTCTCATTCCAGCATATAAAAAGTACGTAAAATGAAAGAAATTCGTTCTAGGTTGTTTGGGTTTACTATTCTTATACCGGCTGCAGTATATTCTGCTATGCTTCAGTTCTCATGCACTAAAGGAAATCAATGGATACACTCGAAAGCTGCCACTGTTTGCTCCTTATTGGTCTTCGGAATTTTTTTTTTTTTTTTTAAGGAAACCATTACTGTCTTAAACATGTAGTTGCTATTAATATTATTTTGTAATTCTATACTTTTATGGTTATTTCACATATCGTACATCCGTTTGTTGTAATTTGTAATTGTGAACAATTTAAACTTTCTATAATATTTGCATATGTGGATGTCTATATAATGCGCGTAAACGTATGTAAGGTTTAAAGGTACCTTGATAAAACCGACACGTAAAGCTACCAAAGATAATTCATTATCTGAGTTATATTATACAAAATGCAAAACTAAAAAGGCAGTTTATAAGCAGACACCCCTGAGTAGGCAAACGTTTTTTTTAATTATCTCTAGCCTTTGAAAGTTAACAAAAACGAAAATCCAACTAAAGTACCTGGCATAAAAGAAACCATTAAGGTCATGAAAAGTTTTCCAAGCTTTAAAAAAATTATAAAGTTTTCCGAAAAATGGATCCACATTTGAACACCAGAACTCAGTCATTCGAACACCATCTAATCATTATGTTGGTATGTTAATAATTCCTTGTGCAGTCAATGGCTACCGGATCATCCAGCTCTTCCAGTCGTAGGTCAATTTCCTGCGACCATCCTTGGACTCCTGCCACGCATAAAAGATTTATCCGCACTGTTTTATCTTTTGGTGAGAAGGGAAAAATGGTTGGTATGAGTTTTCAATGGACTACATGGAGGGAGATTCTGGCCATAATGAAAGATGGCTTACCTGAAAATGAAAACCTTCGAGTGGCTCATCTGGTTACCAGGTACAATATTATGAAGTATGAGTTTCAACGCGCTTCAGATAAAAAAACCCACAGAGCCAAGTTGGATTGTGAAGCCGAATGGTGATTTGGCCCGCCCCGCCTACTACGATGTCAATGAATGCCGTCGAGTTCCCGAGGAGATGATTTTCTTCAAGTTCCAGCAGATTGGAGACATGTTGACTCTTTGTCGGAAAGAGCCATAATGGAACGGAGCCTATCACAAAAGGCAACATAATTCCCTTTCCGTAATGCTAAGCAATTCCCTTGCATAATAATGTTGAAAATCTCCAATAACATGCGCTACTTCAATATGTAACCGCAATTAAAGGGTTCAGTGTGTACCCGTATTATTATTTCTAAACATGTGTGACTGTTACTTTGCCTTATCGTAATGAACTTTGCATTAACGAATTTCCAATTATATGTTTCTAATATTATTTTGTCATTTTATTTTATTAATTTAAATTCGTATTTGTTGCAAAATGTCGGTGTTTTTTTTAAGAAAAAAACGAATTAAAAAAACGTTTATTTATTTATTTTAGATTACATTATTCAGATTTTTTTATTTCTAATATACCAATTCAACTCAACAATAAATAATCCCCCCACTATTTAAACAACCCCACACAATCTATCACCAATCCCAATACATGCTAACACATCATTAAACAAATCAGACAAACATTCTCTTACACATTCTCTTACGACACTCATCATTATACCTATAAAATACTACTAGCCTACCATTCAAACCCCTTAATTCAAACCCAACTAGAACATAAAAAATTAAATTAACAAATCCTTAATTCCGTCACTATTCCGACTTTTGTTAAATTTAACAAAATACCACAAGCCAGTTCAAAGCCAAACAGCCATAATGCGTCTAAGACTCTACATGTGTGATAATTCAACAAGATTTTTGAATGAAGGAAACGTGACAAACGGTAGATTGGTAGTGGTAGACAAAAGTATCATGGAACTTAAAGAACAAGTCAAAAGAATATTTTAAAACAAAAAATGTTCTCCAGTCTCCATTGCTCTTTTGACTTGCAAGTCCAATTCTAACCACTGTTCTTACTCATAACAGAAAGAGGCCAGCAGCTTGCAAGGTCTCAGAACCAAATCTCTGTGAATCATAATCCCCTCTGTGCTTACAATGGGCCAAAAAATCTTTAAAAAGATATTGAAATAAATAAAATAATACTTTTTGATTAACTTCATCCTTCAGTGATTAGAGCTCAAAGAATATATAAAAAACTATAGTAATTGCAGAATATAGTTTGAATGATTTGAGTTTCATGTGGGTCTAAATTCTAATTATTACTATTGGATTATGCAAACAAGTACAGAACATAAAAGATGCTGCTGGACTGATGGTAATTCATACTCTATAAACTCATAAACATATATAGGATGGACTTACAAAGTCTTTCTTGATATTTTTACTCATTTAAGGCAAAATTAACATCAAACTAAAGTAATCTGGACTTACAAAGTCTTTATGATCACACCCTTACATATAGTCCTATAGAATAAGTTTGCTCTCTATAGAATACTTCATCTATAGCAATCAACAGTAACTCCATCATCAAGTACATGAGCCAGCTTATAACTGTGTCACTGGTCCATGCATGTCAATTAATCGCTGCAACAACGGTACATGTAGTACTTCTCCATGGTTTTGTGACACTCTGCGCAAACAACCATCTCTGGTACGTCACCATCAAAACCTGGAAGAATGAGTTGATTGCAGTGCTCTGCGGTATGAATACCAGCCAAGTAGTCGTTCAGTGCAGGCACGAATCCCTTTTCCCTAGCACTCTCAGCCCAATTTCCGAATTCCACCATGCTCTTTAGCATTGTGTCTCCTTTAGTCCGTGCCATGTAACCAGGTCCTATACCTGACCCTTGACTAATGAGAGCCCAACCTTGCTGGCCTTCGGCAAATGTTAGTACCGAAAGCACCTGTTGTAAGTTTCAACAACAGAACAGCCATAAGTACATTTCCAATAATGAGCCTATATATTTGGGAGTAACTGAAAAAAAAAATCAAATATACATTCAGAGACTTTGAGACACTAATTAAAAAAACTTAAAAGTACAGTACCTGAGCAAGAATGTGATCACCAGATATATTTGGGGTTGCAACAGCTGCTGAAGCTTGGTGAGTTTTTGAGTAAACCATGCTTTCCATACGTGTCCAGAAGTACCATATCGACATGAGATCAGTCCAGCAATGGCTATGGTGGTCTATAGTTACCATTTCATTGATTTTCCGAAGTCGCTCTTTGCTGGTATTCTTCCCAATGTAAACCATTTCAAGATGGATTGGTGCTTGTATTGCAACATCTCTTGCATTGCTCACAAATTGCCTGACCCATTCTGTGTTTTCTCCACCATACAGACATATGACCCTGTCTTCCTTTATCTGACAAACACAAGTACAATATAAAGATAAAACCTTGCTAAAAATGAAATGCAATGTAGAGAGTCAGGACATACCCAATTGAGTATAGACTTATCTATACCATTAACAACCAGCTCAAGTCTCCATTGCTCCGTTCCCCATAGAGACGATTCTCTACCACCAGAGAAAGGATATGCCTTATTTCCCCATATCCATACCATGTAGAAAGCGTTTTTGCTAAGGACTCTGCCTTGTGGATCCAAAGTCACGAGAATTGGTTTCGTAGTAAAATGCCATTTTTCCTTGATGTACTTTGCAACTGCTGGTTCGACCATGCTCGGATGATGCAGCGTGTACCATGGCATCATCGACTGCAACTCCTGAAATCGATGTTCATGTCCTTCATCCCATGTAATAGTCTTTTCCAAGATTGGCAACCAAACAATTTCATATTGAAACTCCATCCAACTTCTTGATTCTTGATAAATATGGCCAAGTATCTGCAGCTGAGGAGTTAATATATCGAGATCTGATACTAGTATCAACACCGACTTTCCTACGAGTGCTTCAGTGCCAACCTGTTTCAACGAAAAGTACAAGTCAGAATGTGGGACTGATACTGAATGTTTGAAAAAGTAGAGACATTTCATATACCCGAGTAGTCTTGCTGTTTCCGATTACAAGTGGCAGTTGATCATCCTTCTGGTAAATCAAGTGTTTCAGTATCTTCTGGTTGTCCATATGTGGTGCTGTTTCAAATAGGCGCACAAGCGTTTGAAAGTACTCGTCGTGTTTCCTCCCGCCTGCAAGTGTTCTTGTTCTTCAGAATTTACCAAAAGAAAGAAAGAGAGACATTCAATATTTTTAAGACATGAGATTTTCTTACCTATGTGTTCCTGGCAATGACCAAGTTGTGCCTTAAGGTGGTCATGGATGGTAGTGAGCTTGTGCCCTAAGCTAGACAGCTCCCACGTCTCTGCAGTTAATGAACTTATCCTACAGTTTAAAACCACAAAAGGTCAAAACTTTACACTTGGTTGAATGAATCATTTAAATAAATGTATTAGGAGAAGAAAAAAAAAGATATTTCTTACTGGGAAATCTGGCCTAGAATATGCTTAAGTTGAGAAGAGCAAGCCACCATACTTCTTATGATCCAATAAACAGCAATTGGAATATAATTCAACGCCCTTGTCATTGATTCTGCATCGGATATGTATTTAGGTGGAAGACGTTCAAACTCCATGATGCACTTTGCTACTTCCAACGCATGTTTCACGAGGTCCTTAATCATGTTGAACTGGCCTTTCAGCATGTCTGAGTACTCTATCATGTTAGGTAATTGCTTGAGAAGGGCAAGTGATTTGGCAAGTGGATCTCTTGTGAAGAGACGAGCTACAAGCCAGAATTCACCGTAGTTAACTGCAAATGATGCTATTGATAGCACTGCTTTTGCATCCCAACTGTAGCCTGGCAGCATGTTTAGTATTGCCATGGCTAATCCATGTGCATCTCCACTCGAGCACTTGCACCCCAACTGAAAAACATAGAAAGTGTTTGATATGCAGAATATAGAACTAACAACAACTAGCTTTTTTACATTAAGGCGATTCTGTATCTACCTCACATGATATCTTGTTCGATATAAAGGCCAATGGATCCTGGAGATCTTCGAAGTGAGCCAAGGCTACTTTTGCTTCCATTGTTTCAGGCTCCTTATGTAATGATCCCTGAATAGAAGAAAGAAACCAGAAAAGTAAATGAACTAACATTCACATGGCAAAAGAATAGAGAAGAAAACGAAACACAGAACATACATCTATGAGACTGTCAATGCCAGGGGAAACACGGTTCAAGATATCATGTATGATTAGAACAATGGAATCTATGTCAACCAAGGGCTCACTGTGGACATGAGTTGCCTGGATTTGCTTCTTGAGTGCATTTTCATCAGCTGACAGTGTCATGTGACGATCATGGTGAATCATCTGTTGATTCCTAGCTGGCTGAAAAGCAGTTGTCATTTTGTAGATTTGTACTATTATATTTTTGAAGGATTTCAGTGATGTTTAGGCTGCAAAACTGGAGTTATATATATAGTGAACAGAGAGGAATAAAGAGGTGTTGGATCAAGTTCCTTGCTTGCACTTGACTAAAGCTGTTCCATTTGGATAAGAAATTGGACCCTCTTTCTGTCTTTGCATTTTAATTAAAGATCATGTGTGTATGTAAATTTTCCAGGAACACAGCTCCAGTTACCTACAGTTTTATCAATTTACTTGGTACGAATGTGCGTATAAGATGCGATTTATGCAAGTATGCCGAAATTTATTATTGAGTAAACGCCGACGTTTTTAAGTAAAGCCTCAAGAACAATCGAAACTCTTACGTATGCATGTCAAGTTAAGATTACCGTCTCCCACAATAATTTCTCTTGAGATTTTGGTTATTTTTACTGCAAAATACAACCTATCCCTGACAACTGGTTGAGATTTTACCATTAACAAAGCCGAAGACTGGCTAGGGTCCAAAGAGGAACAGTTGAAAGAAGAAAGTAATATTCTTTTTTAATTAAGGTAATTCGTTCTTAAAAAAGCCAGTTATATTGTTCCATGCTTGTTTTCTTTAAGGGATTATTGGACTTGTGTTAACTTGTTACATATAATAAGATGCATCTTCTCCACATGAATACGTGGTTATTTAAGTTCTTTACTTGGCTGAAGCAAAAGTGAAAGCAGAAAAAGCACAAAGAATGTTAAAGATCTGTAAATGCCCGGCCAGCTTTTTCTCTTTGGCAGTTGATTTGATTATTATGTACTCGATCAGACTATTTAATTATAGTACTCATGCTTACATATCGACTAATCTATGTGTTTAGGTTACTCCATCACTGGGTAACAGTCACTAAAGCTCTACAGTGTGGGAGGAGGTTTCATATTTCATCATGTTGTGTAAAAGTGAAACCCATCACTAGAACCATAAATACTCTAGTAAACAAAACTCGAGACCAAGTTATGCAAGAAGGGTTGGATTCGCATGAAAAAATTAAACATTCAGTTAAGATCTATTCAGCTCTGCTTAGTTATGTTTTACTCCATATTACAAATAAATTCGGTTTGGATTTTTACAGACAAATCAAACAGGGCCTGATCACCAACAGAAGCAGGTTTGAGTTGGTTTCTTCAATTTCCAACTGGGTAATCTAAAGGATGTTGTAATAGGTCTTCCGAACAATAGTATAACTCGACGCTTAAAATTCATACACTGCATAAAAGGGTATGTTTTGCGCTATTTCCTTAAAAATCATGCACTGCATGTGAACTATGTACCATAGTAGCTGGAGAGAGATTTCATTCATCACAGTTTAAACATTTTAAAGAAACAATAATCTTCATATACTACTACCAACTTAAGGGAAACAAAATTTCTTAGCTGTGTTACTACTTAACACAAAAGAAGGCAACAAAATGACCAAATCTCACCACAAACAAGTCCCAAATACACATATCACACATGAGCAATATGTCTTTGATTATATCAATAACGGGGGGTCCTCGGTTTGTCTTCGGCAACATTTACTCTGATAGTTCTTCCATCCAAGCTCTGCAGCAAGGCAGAAAACAATTTCAGAATTTCCTTCCAATAACGACTCAGATAGATCTATGTTCTAGTATCAAATAAAAGGATTGGGTTAGTCGGCTTTACCTCTCCATCAAGGCTAGCAATGGCGTCGTTCATTTCAGACTCAGATGACATCACTACAAATCCAAAACCACGTGACCTTCCAGTCTCCCTGTCAGAAATCACTCTAGCGCTGACAACCTTACCATGCTCACTGAAAACCTGTTCAAGACGTTCATCATCCACAGACCATGGCAAGTTACCAACATATATTCTGGAGCCAGCTTCAAATGTCCGAGGAGTTCGTTCAGGTCGGGATCCTCTTGGTGAAGATTTGTTAACTGTTAACATTCTTCCGTTCAGTTCCTGTCAAAAGGAAAAAACAATACAGATTCTCAGATGCTAAATTTCTAAAGAACACATGATTATGCATTAGACCATGCTCAAAGTTAAATACTAAAACAAGTGTAGGGCTGGACTTTTATATACAGAGATTCTTTCCCCAGGAAACGTTTATCGTTATTCATTAGAGTGGAGATGTTATTCTATTTCTATTATCCAAATCCCTGACAAGTATTATAAAAAATGTAGCAGCTACAAAATGGCCTAATTAAATAATTGCACTAAATATCTAGCATGCATCTATACCAACTTAAATTCCACAAACATAGATGCAACAATTGAACCATAGTTGCACTCTTGTAAATTCAAATATGTTGATATGTTGATTAGTGACAATAGAAGTTCCATTGGAGCAACTGTATGGCAAAACTCCACACATCAAGCCACAATAGTGATGGAAGAATCAGATATGGTATGGAGGCAGGCAATAATCAACAGATATGAAGCAAACTTACGAGAGAATAAACTTAATAGAGAAGGACCTAATGCCATCCATGCAAACATTCAAAGGATGACTTAAGAATAACAGATACCTTTTAGTAACTTCTTAATTGGAGACATCCTATTATTTGGGGACTTCTTTTCCCATATAAACTTGCTCCATGTGTATCACATACAATATTGTCCAAAAAAGAACCTTACACAGTTCTAGATCTGAAGCAGATTGCATGAAAATAATCACCAGATTTGCTCTCAGCATAGCAAAATGCTTTCCAGATAAACATTCAAACAGTACTCCCCCTCTCCTATTGGAACAGTCCGTCCAAACAACTACTTTGCAGTTCCCATTTTTTTAAAAAAAATATCAAGTTTTTTACACTAACCACTTCAAATTGTTATCTTTTCATTCGTTCTTCTCATAAAATAACAGTAACCAAAATTTCCCAAGCTTGTTATCAGTTTAGAAAAAATATCATGTGAATAGTTGAGAGGACATTTTAAATAGGGCAGAGGGAGTAAGACTTAACTACTATGACCCAAGATTGCATGAATACCATAATGTCTATGGCAGCAAACCATAGCCAATGGGTAACTTATCACCTTTAAACACTTTCATGTGGCATTATTTCCTTTCAAGCAGGATCTTATGACCCAAAAACACATTCAACAAGCCACCGCACAAAAGGGTTCAAGATGTTTATGGAATTCATGACTTCGATTTTGGGACCACGGACCACCATAGCTCACATTTGACTTCAGACAATTGAATCAAGCAATTTGTTCATGACAAGCAAACAATACACCTCATTCCAAATTATATTTCTTAGTAAGAACGAAGCATATGGGTGATCAAACATTATGAGAGTGAAGTCATACTAAACCATCAAACGTTATAACAACTAGGTAATACCGCTATCCGCTCTATAGCGGGCTCTTCCGAGTTTCATTGTCCAAGTATTATGTTTCCAAAAAGTTTATTTATGCACACAATATAAATTGTTGTAATCAGCAAATAGCAATCACTAGCACTAGCAATTCAGCAAAGCAGAAATAGAGACACCAAAAAAACAATTAAGTCCTATAAACACCAAGAAAGATACTTCATACTCACATAACGATGGAACATTTCCACAGCTTTCTCAGCCTCCTGAATGGTACTCATTGTCACGAAACCAAACCCTCTACTCTGACCAGTCTCCCTGTTGTAAATAATCTGCAAACAAAGCAACACACTAACATCAATCTTTAAAACCAAAAAAGAAAAAAAAATCCAATCTTTAAAGAAAGAAAGAAGGCCATTAGTATACCTCAACAATCTCAACTTCACCAGCTTCCTGAAAAATCCCAGCCAATTGCTCATTCTCAACATCATATGACAAGTTTCCCACGTACAATCTTGTTTCCTCAGACGGTTCTACAAACTGTGGAGTCTCTTCACCTTCACCTTCATTCTCAGCTCCACCCCAGTTGAACCCTTCATCCTGTCCCTCGTTCTCATCTTGCTCGGTGGATAAGGTGGATGCTCTCACAAGGGTTTCTTTCTTCTTGGAGGAGATGAGAGAAGGGAGTGAGAGAGGGGAGTAAGAGCAAGAGAGCTGCTGGAATTTAGTGGGCTTGAAGCAAATCGAGAGGTGGGTGTGTGAGAGTGAGTTTGAAGGGGTGAATATTGATGGGATTGAAACTAGGCAAGAGGTGTTGGTTGCCATTGAAATGGGTTTGAGTATAGATTGAGCTGCTGCAACAGACATAGTCATGGTGTAGAATTCAGTGCTGTTGTTGAATAGGAAGAAGAAGAAGAGAAGGGTTTTAGGGTGGGGTTTGAGAAAGGGAGGATAAGGAAAAAGGATATCAAGATTTTGCTAAGCGGCGGATTTTGCAAAGAGTTTTGGTTTTTCATGGGTTTTTCATTTCCTCTTTTTCTCATCTTTTGTGTTCTTTGTGGTTTGGGTTGGGCTCACAAGTCACAAGAGAGTCTTGCTTTGTTGCCCAAGATTAGCCTTGGTATGAAAGCTGAGAATAGAACAGCCCGGCCCATGAGAGCGCTAATGCTTTAGCTCGACTCGTTTAAATAAGGTCACAAGTTGAAATCGTTTTAGTTATCAAGTCGAGTATAACTTGATCTTTTGATGTGTTGATGCTAGGCTAGACCGGTTTATAATTTATACACACGTAATAATAATAATATAATACTAGGGCCTGATTGGTAGTTTTTACATTCCATTAACAAACAGTCAACATTAAGTTTTACAGTCAACTCCGCCTGATAGAATTTCTCTGCAAAATCGGAGGGTGTTTTGAGTGTTCAAAAATCAAAATGTAGTTGCTTGGTAAAAATTCTGGAATACAGTGGGGGCATGTATGTATTGCAAGCACATTGTCTTGCTTGGTAAAATACTGTGGATTGAAAAATGGACTTTTGTGTGCTTTTACATCTCAGTCCTTAGTAAATAGTGCTGTTTAACGAGACGAGCCGAGCCGAGTATTGCTGAGGCTCGGCTCGACTCGTTAACGAAACGAGCCGAGCCTAACGAAGCGAGCCTGAAATCAGGCTCGAGCTCGAGCTCGTTAACAAACGAGCTGAGATTAGGCTCGGCTCGTTTAATCAAGCGAGCTTAATTTCAGGCTCAAACTCGATTCATTTGGCTCGAGCTCGGCTCGTTTGGCTCGGTTTGTTTGTTAAAATACCTTAAAAATATGTTAAAAAATTAAACAAAATATAAACAAATTCAATATTATGCATTAGAATAAACTCTCAAATGATGAAATCATTAAAGTTTAACAAAATGCAAATATAAGCAATTCAAGCCAATAATCTGAAACTTAAATCATAAATCATAAATCATAATACTAATACTCCTCATAATCTACATGATATCGAGCCTTACCGAGTACTCGCAAGCCGAGCCTAGCTCGGCTCGTTAGTGGAACGAGCCTAAATTTAGGCTCGAGCTCGGCTCGATAAGGTTATCGAGCCGAGTCGAGCCGAGCCTTAACGAGCCAAGCGAAGCCGAGTACTCGATAAGGCTCGATTCGCGTAACAGGGACACCCCCCATTCTTTGTAAGTTGCGACTTTGTTAGTATAACAATGTTTTTCTACTTCTTATTACCTTGAAGCCCCTACTTTTGGGTTATTGAACTGGACAAAAAGGTAATTTAGATCTTGAAAGGCATTTTAGGCCAGATGTGAAGACATATTTCATCAAGAAAAACAGATAGTAATCAAACAATAAATAGATCCTCCAAAGACAGAGTGAAAGTCATATAAATTCACAGATACTAAAATCGGGCCACGCTTCTAAAATGCAACTTCACCCATATCTGGAAACATCAACCTTCATTTCGTACTCTCAAATAGTCCTCCGTCTCATTAAGAACTTTCTAAGGGAGCTATCATCGCGACCTTTTACCACGTATAACTTTTCAATTAAATTGTATCAATATAAATTAAAAGTTGTACGTTATCAAAGGTCGCGATTAATAGTTCCTTTAGAAAATTATTAATGAAATGGAGAAAGTATCTCATCATAAGAGTAGTTGTGTAACAACATGCACATGCAAATAGAATAGTAAGGTTGCTCACTGTGGTTCAGTTCACCACTTGTTCATGGAGCAGTTCATGAAGTGGTGAACTGAAAATGCCACACTATGACATTTCACTGCAATTTCACAAAGTGAAATTGCAGTTTGTGAAATTGCAGTGTTCACACCAAAAGCACGCCACCTAGTGGCGTGCTGTTCATGAATTGTGGTGGGCCAGCTGGCCCACCACAATTATGGGGTGTTTGGTTCGTGTGTAGTTTGACCATGCATTAATCTGCATAAGTTGTGGTGTACATTCGGTCCAACTTGGTTGTGTATGAAAACCAGTGTAGTTTTTTTTTCCCTCACCGTT